>OY365807.1:3567655-3916210 GCA_959347315.1 Bimastos eiseni | reverse complement strand
CTATGGTTTACTCCCATACGCATTGTTGTAACCTTAGGACCATTTTCCAGCTGGGGTTTGGTCGGGAGCACCACTGAGAACCTTCACCGAGGCGCTAAATTAATTTTCGCAGACAATGAATGAATGGATGAATGAATGAACGAATGAACGAACGAATGAAGGAATGAATGGATAGATGAATGAAAAGAGGAAGGCGATGCTGGTCATCTTTGTTGCGATACAGTGCCGGTTAACTAGCAACTAATCTTTAATGGTTGTTTTGAGACTAGTCGAAATCTCCTTCAACCATTCAGTGTAGACCCTGTGAGAACATCCAATAGGACTGAACAGCTCGTGTGTCTGCTTGGCGTCAAATCTTAATCATCAGCTAACGTAATAGTAATAATCTATCGGATGCAGGGATTTCTGGAAATTCGTCTGAACTGTTTCTCGTACAATTCAATCTAATCTCATAGTTTCTGTTCAGTCTTTCTCCTAATGCACTTTGCTACAATCGACGGTCGCCTCGGCTGAAAAGGAATCTTAGGTCTCACCTTATCAAGAACGCTTACCCACACTCCTTGCATGATGTTCCACCTGTCAATCCTAGACCAAGACGACAACCTCTTTAACAGCTACTCTGCCTCCGCCGACCTTCTGGAAACTGGACTCTGACCTCCCACGGACTATCCTTTGGACGACCCATCTGATTTAGTGCAGCGCTCGTGTATAAGCTGGTGCCCTGCGCTTGGCTTTTAAGTGGCGTTTTAGAAGTTTGGAGATTGCTCTTATTATTACGGTTGCGAATCAGAAATCAGAATCAGCTGGTACAGTTACTCAAATTCTCTCCCGCCATTCGTAGCAGCCAACGGAAGGGCACTATATATAGCCCTAGGTGTCGTACGTAGAAGAGTGGATCCATAAGATAATTGAATTGATGCTTGAATACTCATTGGTTGAACGAGATGAAAGAGGAGCTGAATGACGTACGACAGGTGTTGGTTGTGATCAAAGAGGACGCAGCTTTGCTTCCAGGAGGAGACACATAGAAGGAGCGGGAAGACGGATTATATGAATCGTCATCCATATGATCATATGAAGAAAAACAGGATAAGAATGTGAAGAAGTATGCGAACGAGAGGAAGTATGCGAAGAAGAAGTGGAGAAAGAACAAGTATGCGAAGAATGCGAAGAAGAAGCGGACGAAGAAGAGGAGGAGGAGGAAGAAGAATGCGAAAATGATGAAGAAGAGGCGGAAGAAGAAAAAGAAGAAGAAGTAAAGGAAGATGAAGAAAAAGTAGATGATGATGATGATGATGATGATGATGATGATGATGATGAAGAAGTAAAGGAAGATGAAGAAGAAGAAAAAGAAGAAGAAGAAGAAGAAGTAAAGGAAGATGAGGAAGAGGAGGAGGAAGAGGAAGAAGAAGTAGAAGAAAAAGAATAATAAAAAGAACAACAACAACAAGTAAAGGAGGATGAAGAAGCAGAAGATGAAGAAGAAGAAGAAGTAAAGGAAGATGAGGAAGAGGAAGAGGAAGAAGAAGTAGAAGAAAAAGAATAATAAAAAGAACAACAACAACAAGTAAAGGAGGATGAAGAAGCAGAAGATGAAGAAGAAGAAGAAGAGCAGGATAAAAATAAATTAATAAATTCCTCTTGATGAACAAGACACTCTACCATGAGCCAAAGCACGTCATCCGAAATCGGGGCTAAAACTCAAAGTGGGTTTGTCATTTTGTTCAAAGCACATGATGAGTGAAATGATACGGGAGGATAGAAGCAAGCGAAACACGACAAGAAATTATTTATCTTTAATCGTACACACATTATCCAATCGGAGTTTAATGACGATTAAAAATAAAGGCATCTTACGATGACGTACGAACACCCAGTTGTGATCAGAACTTCAGTCATAATGAGACCAAGAAATAGCAGATGGTGAAATAGACAATTATCGGATGTCAGTTGTTTGATGAAAGAGTGAGTGGAGCCTCTCAAGTAAAGATGGCGATCCAAACAAATTCAGGCGGTGAGAAATCAATATCAGGACATTGCAAATTAATTGAATGAACATGACCATCTACTTTCTCGGTTGTAGGAATCGGTTAAAAAGCTTTATTTCTACAGATCTGAACAGGTGTGTATGATGGAGTCGATATTCCGTCCAAAAATTAACCGGGTAACGATGACAAATGCATCAATACGACCTTCATATTAAACGAGAAAATTAAATTGAAAAAGGGTAAACAATCGTATCAATAGTTAGTCTGTGCTGTATAGTGTATGCAAATTACAGTACAATATAACACGATGAAAATAATAATAATATAATACTATATGACACACAGTGAAATAAAATACAATACATTGCAATACTGTAGGCCTACAGCAATGAAAGTGAGCTCCTCATGTTGACCAAAGTATGGAATAAATATTCCACAGATAGCATCAAAATATGATTGGAGTGCTTCCGAGAGGATGCATTGAAATCTCGTTAGTCATGGAGTTAAACCAATTCTATTCTGGACACATAGTGTAGGGAGTCGCCTTGAATTTAATAGGGTCTAATGTTTCCTTCTCAATAAACAGCTTATGACCTGATTCATCCAGATGATTCACACAAAACAAGCACACCCATGGAACTGCCTGCATGTTTAACTTATACACGAATCAATGCATACACACGCATTGAATGTGTATATAATTTATACACATACATATAATAATTATTATTATAATATATTAAATCTATATATACACGAACCGATCATCATGCAGTATTTTCGGAAGCCACCTCTTTCGTCTAGTTATCTGCATTGATCAGAGCGAACATCTCAAGCGCCTCTTTGCCAAAGTGTCAATTAACACACCGATGAGTACCTAATTAAGAGACGTAAATCTCAGCCTAGTACTGTCCTTGTACGGGGTTCCTACATGGCGTGGTGACAATGTAATATAAACGGGTGAGCAATGGTGAAGAATCTCAAGCGATCAATGCATGAAAAAATGAGCAGGGTCGGAGCCAGAATAGTTAACTGCACCAAATCAATGCCTGCAGCTATAGATTGACAAGTGAATAAGTAGGCAAGTTTACATCAGTGTGCGTGGCGAACGCTATTCATTCAAAATTCTCCAATTTAAACAGAGAAGTAATTGATTATCAAGGTGGAATAGGGAGGGGAATAGTTGACGTTAGTCGCAGGAAGAACATCGACGAGCTTAACTATAGTCAGACCTTGAGAAACCTTGGTTTTTAATATAACATCATGGCAAGGACGTATTTGGCAAGTATGCAGCAATATACGACAAGAACTGTGGATTCTACAGGCAAAGACAATGATTACAAAGATCCTGAAACGTAAGAGAAGATAAACGCCTCATGCACCACATACAACTCCTCCCTGATTTCTTCAAAGCTTTCGACTCTGTTAAAATTCTTTCCCTCATCGTTCTAATCATTCTGCGTAAATTGGGCTTGAAAATAAAATATCCGTAGGCCGATTCATTTACCAAATCAATGTTCCGGAGCTATTAACAAATCAAAAGTGAGTCGGTGAGAGAGACGCCATCGTCCTTTGATTGAAGTTTGCCCTTGGTCGTTTTGGTCCAACTAACTGATCGCTCTAAATATATATATATATATATCGTCTCCTCTTTACTAGTAAAATTGAACTACTAATTGAATCACCAACAGCAGACTGCTGATGTGTTAATTAGTTGGGCCTACGCCGAGAGGTCGTTAGACCCACTTTGTCGCCCCAATTCAAGTAATTTATCTTGGTTGAGAGAATTTTTCATCACAACTGTACAGGTAATGATGAAAATTGCGATCGCCATTCAGGTTCTGTACCAGAGATTTTACAATTATATTAAAATCAAGATAATTTCAGTTAAAACACAGATAAAACCAATTCACTTGTGAGTATCGTCGATTGCTTGATTTAACAGATTTTAATCAGCTTATACGAGTCTTCTCTGATCAGTAGATACCAAACGAAAGTCCATAGTAAATGGTTGCAGTTCTGAGCACTTCTTGTGCTCAGCATGGTAGAAGAGAAAGTATGTGGCTTTCTGCTTTCTTCCTTCTCTCGACGTTCAAGTTATGGATGTAAGGAATTCGTCAATTCACCCAATAGGCCAGCATAAGACAAAAACCGCATTGCTGAAACATAGGTTAGGTTAAACAATCCCTCTATTACCTCGCAGATCGATCCAAAGAGGGCATACCCAAGGTCATGGAGAGCAACAGATCCAATAGTTTCCTGTCAGCATATGGGCGGTCAAACAGATTCGATCACCCAACGTTTATTCAAGCTCAGACGACCTTAATCGTAATTGTGATCTTCAAACTTTTAAGGCACCGCTCGAAAGCCAGGCGCAGGTAACCAGCTTCTTCACGAGCGTTGCGTGAAATCAAGTGGGTTGTCAAAACGGTAGTTTGGGGAAGGCGATAGTCCGGTTTTCCAGTCGCCGTAGTTACTCATCCGCCATGTTGAATCATAACTGGAAAATTACAAACGGCTCTTTCGACTCCTAAACAATAATATAATTATTATCGCCATGCCACTCTTCTAATAAGCTCCAATCTACACTGACTAGTTCGTACTAGAACCTATATAAATTAAACGTGAAGTCATAAAACGCACGCATAGTCCAATCTCAGTCCATTGAATGGTAAAGAGCAGTGTTTCACGATGGTATCTGACAAATACCTGATAAAAATACTCTCAAATTAACAAATGCAGTAGACCTTTAATGCAATATATCAAATACGGTGGAAATTTACTCTGTCTTTACGCACATCTTCAACTAATTCCGAGCAATCTGGTCGTCATTGTCGAAGATTTCATTGCTGAATAGTAGAAATATTTACATGTTTGTTACAGTTTACGAAAATGCTGTCTAGGGTCCAAACTCCGAACTAAGGGACCTGTAGGCCTATATAAAAGAACGTCATATCATTAAGGTAATCGCAATCTCCAGACGTCTAAGGCACCACTCAGAAGCCAATCGCAGCGCACAAGCTTATTCACAGGCGATAATACTTGTACACTGTATATCCGATTGCATCGTTACCCGTAGATTGCCCACTTCAGTTCTACGTCTGCTATCGAATAGGATGCTTCATATAAACCCAAATTATAACAGTATCATGCTGCAAAATATAATAATTCGTTGATTTTCACTCATCATACATTGACGACCCAATCTAACTCACACTATCACCTAAAATCACCTTGGTCTAAACAAATTCCGGAAGCGTGTGACTTAGTCCAACCATGCGCTACCCGGCCAATATTCAAATTTCACCGAAATGTCGAGTCGGTAGTTTAAAGTTTTCTTGTGTTTTCTGTTCTTGATTCAAATTGACTGGACGAATTTGTAAAGAAAAATACATTACAACTCAATAGACTTCTATAGAGCCGCCATATAACGTACAAAGCATCAGCCGATCTATGGTGTGCCCAGAAACAAAGTAGGCCTAGGCATCGTCAGCCTCGGCTTTTTTGTCAAAAACAATTATTAGTAAGCCTATATAAAAATTCTTGAGTGTAATATTGAAAAGTGTTTTTATGACCTTTATGAAATTTTAATTTGTCCACAGGTATATTTTACGTATTTTGCTCACACCCATGATCCGAGTCACGTTCGTGTTGTAGTGAGTTGGGTTAAGTCTCAACAATGACAGTTAGGTCTTTCAGGCAGATTTATAGGCACATTATTATAGACCATACATACATGTACGAGGCTGTGTTGGTGTGTTCTATCGATAACTTTTTTTCATGTTAATGCCTAAACTGAATCTGTACAGTTTTATCAGGCTATGATTGTAGCTTCGCCAAAGAGATGTTTTCGCAGACTGGGTGGAATTGCGGACTATTTAAAGTGGGTGAGACTTGGTGGACTGTGGAATTGTCAGGGCGCCAATAAAACTTAGGAAAACAATTCAAGTTAATTGAAACTGATAAGACATTTCATTGGGATGTCTTGACGATTGGTAAAATTTATATTAATTGGCCTATCTCGCGTTTTATTGGAGACTAATAAACGGGGCGCGGTGATGTAGCTATGTGTTCTGTGCCTTGTAGTCGGGGGGTCTCATATTCAAATCCACGCACCTTAAGCCACTGCATAGCGACCCTGGTCAAGTTGCACAACACGATTATATGCGATGAACGCATCGGATAGCCACCTCACTCATTTCATTCCCAATGGACCGGACTTCTGGCTGAGAACTACCACTAGTAGTGGAAGTATTAGTTGGGGAAGTGGTAGTAATAGTGGATGTTGTAGTGGTAGTTCTTAGCCAGCAATTATTATTTTGTGAGAGGCAATGTACACATCTAAGGATACGATACTACTAATACTACCACTACTACTACTGCGATTAAGCCTACTATACCACAACATCTAAGACGACAACGATAGCGACAATAATAGTGATGATGATCGTCTAGGCCTTGTTTGTGAAATTCCGAAATATGATATTTTTTGTAAACGCAGTAAAAATTATGAGTAATTTATCTTTTAATTGTGAATAGACTTCAATGTGATCTCGTACGATATAGCAATGCAGATATCGTACAAGTCTCGAGTTACTTCACGTGTCGGAAGCGCATAATTATCTCATTCCATGGTTTGTCTAGTAGCTTAATATGTTGATAATTATGTGTCATTTGGTTAGTCTGGTGATGTTGGTTGTTGGTATGTGTCATGCGATACGATGGCAAATTTGCGCATAACGATAATATTCTATGCTACATCCTGTCATTTGTCTGTTCCTATGCGTTTAAAAATTGGCTTAGATATGAATCTAACAGTTGAGTTGGAATGCACCTGATCAAGTTATTGAAGAGACGCTATATAAATGCCGTGATTGAGCGAATGAAAGAATGAAAGAACAAATGAATGGATGAATTAATGAATAAGTGAATGACTAATGCGCTTTTAGCGCCAACCAACAACAGTAATGTTTGAATCACAAGTTTCAACGTCCAGTTCGTCTTGAAAATGAAATATCCGAATGGAAGCCAATAACGTTCCTTCCACCACAATCGTGGTTCGTTTCTGTGATATTCAACAACTAGACCCGAAGAGAAGCCACTGGTTGTCTTCAAAAACACAGCTTCAGAGTATCAAATGATCGAAATCATATAGGAATACTTGGCCTGGGAAAGCACTTGATTTCAGAAGTGACCTAGCAGAATGTAGGTCACTGTATCACAAAAATCAAATGGTTGGTATCAGGATGTGACGAAGATAAAGCAATTGCAGTTTGCAATCTCAGAATAGATATCTACCTGCAGGTCTTTATGCAGAGCAAAAAACCATGTTTCATATTTCAGGTCGGGAAAGTGAGGCATATGGGCTCATGTCACAACAGTTTGCTTTCATTTTTAGGTTCCTAATAATGAGTTTGTCTATTATTAATGAGAAATGCCGCAAATTGGTTTCTATTTTTGTTTATGTGATATTTAAGCACGGCGTATGTAATCACCATCTATTGAAACTTCGACAATCGATATGAAAGAATAAATGAGACTTGATATAGCGCTTCTTCAATAGAGTTACTCAGAGGCGCTCTCGGCGCTAGCCTATATGATGTTACATTATTATTCTGTTAGAACAGCTAGTAAAACAGTTCGAAGTAAAATTTATGACTGGTCACGTGAAGTCATGTGAAATCAAGTCACTGAACATTTTGTCATTGAACAACCTACGGTAATAATCTATAGTAACTGTTACAGATAGAACCGTTGCTACAGCACACACCCAAAATAAATGTTTCATGTTAAACCAGAGCAAACGTGGCCGCCCTGACAAGCCGCGACGAATTTCGATGGGCAACGGAAAGAAGGGGTTAAGATGCCGATAAACGGTTCGAAAACAAATGATTCTCAAGTATAGAACTTAATGACAGAACACATAAATAACATAATTAGGTGGTAGTTGGCCAAGTCATGCAACAGTCGCTGAGAGATAGAAAGAGCGATCGATCGGTAGATCAATTAATTGAAAATAGATCAATAATAAATCCATAATAGATATATAATAGATTGATAACAGATCAATAATAGATCGAAAATAGATCGATAGCAGGTCGAAACTAGATCGTTAATGAATCGATAATGAATCGTTAATGAATCGACAATGAATCGACAATGAATCGGCAAGGAATCGATAACAAATCGATAACAAATCGATAATAGATTGATAATAGA
The DNA here is from genome assembly GCA_959347315.1 of Bimastos eiseni. Taxonomy (NCBI): domain Eukaryota; kingdom Metazoa; phylum Annelida; class Clitellata; order Crassiclitellata; family Lumbricidae; genus Bimastos; species Bimastos eiseni. The sequence goes on along the minus strand of OY365807.1, from coordinate 3,908,003 downwards.
TCGATAATAGACCGATATTGGATCGATAATGACTCGATAATAGATCAATATAAGATTGATAACAGATTGATATTAGATCGATAATAGGTCGATAATGAATTGATAATAGATCGACAATAGGTTGATAATGAATTGATATTAGATCGACAATAGGTTGATAATGAATTGATAATAGATCGACAATAGGTTGATAATGAATTGATAATAGATCGACAATAGGTTGATAATGAATTGATAATAGATCGACAATAGGTTGATAATGAATTGATAATAGATCGACAATAGGTTGATAATGAATTGATATTAGATCGATAGGCAGACAGAGATACAGAGTGGCAGAAACACAGACACGGAGATGTAGGCATACAACGAGCGTCAAAATATCTAACGCGACAATCGAATGAAAAATTAGTATGGGGCCATTAATAAGTCAAGATACGGTGATGTAACGTCATATATAAATATATGGTCGGCGAACGACTTGAACTTTGTGAACTGTGTGACAGAAAATTTAGTTCAGCTGATATTTCGAAATTATAAGATCTCCCACAAAATTGCTTTCATGTAGATATTTCATTGCATACGACGATGGTTTTATATTCAACGACTTGGGTGGTAAATAAATACCACATACTGCATACAGCAATTACCCTCATGAAACTATAGGAGTACAGGACCACGCATGTAATAATCGTCATCATGGGCCATATATTAATATCACAACAATGATCCGCGTCCTCGATTACTGTAGCAGCGCGTATCACCCGGCATTGGTCAAATTCGTCACCCCTATCAGACGCCAGACGCTAATGAAACAAGCGAACGTCATGTATATAGTTGTTCTGGTTGGCATCAGTCAGAAACGTATATATGTCTGTGGTGTACTGTACGTTGGCAGGCCAGCGTCAGAATTCTTCTATCTATTCATCACGCATCGATGAAAACAGCTTCTTTCATTTCTCTGCGATAATCGAGAGTCGTATCCAGTACAATGAGAGACGCGACGCATCGGTGAACGTTCAGTCCACGATGGCAGAAACGATAAAAACTCAATCATTTGAGTCGAGCATGAATCATTTTGCCATTGTTTGTAGGATATACATAGTCATTCGTCTTTCTCGTCAATAGCCCTATCTGTTAGGTCTAATAGCATTCAAATATATTTCAGGCATGTATCTATAAAAATCGTTTCTTGGCCACGAACATAATATATACATACATCACAGACCGCAACCGCTCGCTTCAGTCGCTTGTAGTCATAGAAGGTATCTGCATGCAACACGGTCAACTATACAGACGGTCTATAACAGAAATCGACATAATAATTTGAGCAGGCACAAGTGATGGGCAGATAATGGGACGGTTAATCCATGCATCAGCTAATATATCGATCCAATTTCCTTGTCCCATTGAAAAGATATAATTCAATCAGTCGTATACGACGGCTTCATTGAAAGGAAAATTAAACAGTAAAATCGATGAGGTTATACCGCTATCCGTGATTGGACAGTCCAAACGTTTCTGTTCCAAATTGAAAAATTCCCAGCTTCATAACGTGAAGAAGAAATAGACTTTCATCGGTTTTCGATTCTTCATCGCTGATCCATTGTAGGATTCTTTATTGACGTGACTTCACATCGCGGTTCAATCAGCATTTCAAGACAAAAATAATCCGTGTTGTGCACAATATGTAACAAGATGGTCTTCCGACATTTCTTCCATTACCGTATTTTCTACTGGACATTTCGCCGGAACATTTCCAACTCGCCTCCGACCAAGACAGTGATTCGCTTTCAGTTTGCTGGTATTCAGCTATCATCTATCACGGCTGTCTACACATGAAACTGTGTCTCGTTTGCCAAGAAATTGCCTGTAACAGCGAACAGAAGAGTTGAATAAGTAAACAAACATCCCAGAAAACAAGGGCGTGACTTTCCCTACCCTTCCCTCGTCCCTTCTCATTAAGCAATAAGTTTTCAAGCCAAAATAAAGTGAAGGAACCAATAGCACTGCGATAGTTGAATGTTCAAGAATATACCGACTTTAATCATTATCGTTACTTGAACTTGCTGAACTATATGCAGAACCTCATTTGAGCCTTGCAGTGCTGCCGTACAGTCAAATTCGAACACTATTTTCACGCATCGACTTCTGTAACCCTCTGTTATCATCCGTTCACTTTATACTTGTAATCAAACAGCCGTTTTATTGGTTTGAATCTAAATTAACGGAGACGATTATTATCATTAGCCTACTATTACTATCACTATCATTATTACTATTATTCAGATCAAAGCATCATTGTGATTTCGCAATTTATATTTCAGCAAAAGTCAAAAATCGGTAGTGTTGTATTTACAAATTCATAATAATTCCTTTGAGTCGTATACTGGAACTGAAACTAATATTCTGCGTTTCCGGATTCTTTCCTACGAAATTGATTAATGCTCTGGTGCAGATCATTCAGATCGATTCTCATGTTTCATGTAGGGTTATAGTACTGGTATAAATTAGGGCGAAGAGTAGTCCAGGACGGGCAGAATTGAAACGAGAAAAGCAGATGTGATTGAAGTCAGAGTAACGACTACATGTAGGGTTTTCAACCTGATATGTGAAAAAGCGTTCGACTTTCTGAAACAAGATAGTGCAGTCAACATTGTCAAGGGCCACATGCATATCAAGAAAATAATTATAAAGCATGTTCATAAGAGAAAGCGGATCGAATCACTGCGAGTGTCCATAAGATATATGTTCAATCGAAATGCAAAGATTATCTGACACAATGAATTTGCTTTCATGGGGCGCTGTATAAATCTGGAGATTAGATATACCACATACATCAATCAAACCATTCAACGAGTCGACTCCTTACCTGGCATTCAGTGCTGCAGTAGGCAACACCCTTACAAGCCGAACAGACAAACATGGCCGGCTTCCGACAGACTTCACAGACATAGTCGACAGGCTTAGCCAACTGTTGTCCTCTCTGTTCCTGCTGCTGCAGTTGAGATGGCGGTTGTTTGTACCCTTCGAGTCCCCGATGGATGGGCGCCTGGTTGGTCTTAACCGGGTGAGCCTGAAGGTCATCCTGGCGTTGCTGTCTACCGGAAGTCATGTTCGTCGGTTGGACCGCGAGACCAGAAGGTCCTCCTCCACGACCGCTCATCAACTGAACAGGACGATCGTAAAGCGGATACTGACATAAAGGTAAGAAAACGTGACACATGATGCGGTTTAAAGTTATGCAATTCAGTGCGGTGTAAATGCTATAGAAAGCAAAGCAGTGATATTTTACAATATAGTACAACTTTAATTTGATATTGTCCTACTTACAATCAGCTCGGAAGTGCACACAAGCCTCGACGTCGCAACTGCAATTGCAATGTAGACCAACTGTGCGCAAGTACTTGCTCAAGGTCCCTACACAGTGATTCCTCGGAAGAGGGTCTAAGCAGCACACTGAGTTCACACTGAGCGTTACAGGCTGACCGCTCTAACCAATAGGCCAACGTGAAGTGCGACGATGCAGTATGATGGACAACTTGACGCAATGTTATGGAATGTGATTCAAGTTACTGATATTTAAATATATAAGGTACTGTTTAGTGAGATACTTACTGCAGCTGCACTGAAACTCTCCTGAGCCTTCTGCATATCATATCCAGGACGCAGATGGATGCGTTCCACCTGCGTGGGATTGCTGTTTCCCGCTCCACCGAAGGCCGGACTGACAATCCCTGGCGGAACAGGGAAGATGGGCTGACGGGTTTGAAAAAGGTGAAGGCCATCCCCACGCATGTTGATGGCGATCGGCGCCTGTGCCTGCTCAGTGTGTCTTTGCGGAGCCGGAAGACGGTGAACGTCGTCCTTCCCCGGCTGCCTGGAGGGATGACACCCAGGCGGATTCATCAATCCCGATATTCGGTAGGGTGTTACCTGCTGAGGTTGGGGAGCGCCGGCGATGGACTCCATGTAGGACGGAAGGTAGCGATCGCCGATGAGTTGAGACGGATGCGGCTGCAGGGGTCTGAGTTGCGACGGATCTCCTCGTGAACTGTTCATCTGTTCCGAGACTGGAACCATTCCCAAAGAGCGCTGATCCACGTGTCCCATAGCACGCTGCTCGGCCACATGTCTTGCAGAGGTCTTGCGACTGGCCTCCTGCAGCTGCTGTTGGTTCTCCTGTCCTCCGTCGCGGACGACAGCATACTCCTGACTGACTCGCCAACTCCCTATCCTGGTTGGGTCGATACCCGATGCAGGGTGCGGGGCAAATCCGATCGGTTCCGGTCCGCTACCTCCATGGGTTCCACCCGCTTCCTGAAACCCTGCAACAGAAGCTTGGCTACGTTGAGCCTGTTGCATCACAATTCGACTTATGGTCATGCTATCGGACCTGGGCTGCCCTGGAAACATCAGGCCATCCTCAGGACGCGCTGGCATGGCACCCGTCTCCCCTCTCTGGAAATCCAACCCCGCCCTGGGGTTTAGCATCAAGGTGCCGTATGCGCTACGACCAGCTTCCGACGAAGGCACAAGATCCATCTGATGGGTCACAAGACGGTGGGTCGCCATTTGCGGGTGGGCGTCCCGGGGGACAGTTTCTTGGCGAATCTTTTGCCCAAAGGGTTGCTGCTGACCACTTTTCTGGTATACTGCCAATGGAATGCGGTCGTTTCGGTTGACTAGCGGTGCCTGCTGCGAGTCGTGTGGTTGGGGCATTGATCCTGAACCATAGAACCTCTGTTGCATCTGCGTATCCCCGTGACGAGGAGCTGGAGGAGGAGGAGCTGGCTGGGAATAGGCACCGATGCCCGGTTGCTGACGCAGATGATATGGGTCCGGATTACCATGACGACTGGGGTCGTTCTGAGGAAGCTGATCTAGTGACTGTCTCGCGTTGGCAGTGTCTCTCCTCTGCGACGCCAAAGAAACGAAGGCTGAGTCACGGTGCCCGATGACTGGAGAGTTGCTAGGTCTGAAGGACGGAGGAGGAGGAAGCGGAGGAGCCGGTCTCATCTGGAGATGGGCCACGTCATCTCGACCACCTCGATGTGCTACTCCCTGCTGGAGTTCTGCATAACGATGAATCGAAGGAGGAGGGCCGCTAGTCGCTGATGGTTCATCCGCGCGGTAGACGACGGCGTCTCTTATGTGTGGCCGAATTGCATTTAAGTCCACCGCAGATGGTGGCTGCAGACCATTGGGGTCACGTTTCTGGGGATTTGTGAACGTTGTTCCCGTTTCCACAGGTCTTTGATGCATCATTACCTGTGGTTCCGTTGGATAGAGTGCCAGTGGGGGACCTCGCTTCTCTCCGTGTTCGTAGCCTGGTCTCTGGGCTAGTACTCTCGCGTTGTACGTTGGAGACAGAGTGTTCAGCATATCGGTCTGTACCGTAGGACGTTGTTCGCTTTCCACCGATGGCGCTTGGACGTCATTGGTAGGGCGCGGTTGCTCAGCTCCAGTGATCCCACTGCTGTTGTAGTACGCGCCGCCCGTGCTGATCGAGTTGACCATGAAGCTCATGTCCTGTAGGTTGGAGCTGAGTCCGTACTTGTCAGGATAGTAGCCCTGCTGAGGAGACTTCTGTTGCTTCGGCCATCGTCGGCTTGTTCTTCGCCCGTATGTCTTCGGTGACGCGGCTCCTTCGGGCTTCTCCGCCTCTCCTTGGGCAGCTGTTCGTTCGGTATCAGTAATGACTACAACTTTCGGCGAGTCGAATGACTTTACCCTTTCGCGCGGCCGATGTTGCTGCTGCGGGACCATGTCTGGTATAAGATTCCTGATAGAATGACCTTTCAAGTCGGTTTCAGCTCCCTCAGATGATCCTTGCGTGGAGCCAGGACGATGTGATCCAGACCTCTGGGACGGCACACCCTCCGTCCTGTCAACCTTCGGCTGATCCCTGTCCAGAGTTGAACCTTGAACTGCGACGATTTTCAGATCGACCGGCTCCGTGTTTCTCTTATCGGCACCATCCGCCAGCACACAGGGAACTTTCGAAGGGATATTGCTAGTGTTTCTCAAACCGTGTACTTCGGATTCACCGCTCATTTGGTTCTTCGCAAGGCTTCTATCTCCGCTGACTGCGTTTTTATCGTCGATCCGAGAATGTGTTGTATTGCGTCGTGATTGTGAATAGTCCAGCATCTTTTGGTCTTCTTCGATCCGTTTTGGCAGTTCGTCCAACACTTCGACTCGTTCAATGATTTCCGGCGGGCTGAGCCCAAACGGGATGCTTTTCGATATGTTGTCCTTCTGCCCCCATTTCAGATCAAGTGCCAGAGGCGTTTCGTCGTCCATAAGGTCTCTTGCTGACGGCCTTTCCGCGACCTTCACGCCCAGTAAAGGTTCCACCGGATGCGAAGCGATCTTAGACCGGCCTGGACAGTTTCTCGACAGATCCACCGCCTCATATTGGTTGTCATCTGAACCAAGTACAGATATCTTATCGTCGAGTTCCGCCTTGTCCGTAGAGATGAAAGTCTCATGATTCCTTCTGAGTCTCCTATCGTGCTCTGGATAGACCGAACCAAGCGTTGCTTGCTGTTCTTTCGAGCTGTAAACATCGTTGGTCGCAGGTGGGCTTCGCCGAGTCCTGCCGATCGGTTTTTCAGTGACGAGCTGCTGCAGAACAGGTTTCGTTTCAATATCCGCAGTGTACGATGATGTTCGAGGAGATTGTGAAGCGGTCTCGAGTTCATGTACTCTGTGCTGTCTCGGTGGAGGTTCAGACAGATTTTGGGGACGTTTGCGACTGAGGTCCGGGTAATGAGTCGCCTGACTTGAAATGAAATCTCTAAACGGACTGCCCAGTACTACGGCTTCGGAAACGTCGGACTTTGGTAGATGGCGTGGACGAGACGAGTCGAGTTCAAAATACGACTCTGCCAGAGTGGACGCTTGCATTGAGCTGCTACTAGCGGCCACAACAGAGGCAGTGCCTGATTTCCGAGAATCAGTTCCATTGAGACATTCTCCAGACTGTCCAGCGATCCATGCTTGACTTCCTTGACAGTACGGTCCAGTTATCCGCGCTGGATGATATGGATGAATTTGATCAGAAGTAGAACTCCTTACTGCTGACGCTGGCGCTGGCGCGAATTGTGTTGGCGGTGTTCCCAGAACCTTCACGTCAGAGTCGATGTCTCTTGCTCCATCTCGGGAACCGCAATCCGGGTTGTAGGCATCCCTGAACTCTTCTTCGGCCTTGAGCCGGTCCTGTTTGTACTGACATTTGAGATAAGTATACATGCTGAGGTCCATCTTGACTGAGTGAGCATCGGGAGGAGTCTGGCTGGCGACGAGGCGAACGGTTGATTCTCTGCGGTGGGCCTCTTTGGCCTTTCCAGCTTCGCCAGTGTCGCCAGCAGGAGACCACGATGATTCTACGACGGTCGAGGAACCTGCCACCTTTTCTGCTTCCACGGCAACTGCTTTCCCCGTCCGATCGTCGCTTTCCTGCGGCAGTCCAGCAGTGGCCCTGACGAAGATATTCTTCAGACAATCTAATTCCTTTTTGACTCGTTTCCGTTCGCTTTCCAGTATCGCGATCTCCTGATCCTTGATCTTAGACACCTTGCTGAGTCGCTCATACATTTCAAGTCTGCGCACATACTCATATTTTATCGAACGGAGGACGGGTGTCGAACGCGTGTCCGGTTGTGCTTGGAGTTCGTTGCCATCCTGCGAGGGATACGGCTTCAGCAGCAGGGAACTTTCATCGGAGTTGGATGGAACCGGATCGACGTCTGTTGTCAGATCAATGACAGTTTCTCCCTCAACAATTCCAGACTCCACGACTTCCACGCCAACTTGTATCGCAGCTCCCCTAATCACTCCCTCATCGTCCAGTTCCCGTTCTAGAAATTCCTTTCTCGACGCCGTACTGGTAGATTCTCTTTCGGAAGGTGGTTGTTTGTGACCTGTGGTTGTCAGTTGTATGGGTGTCAGCCGATGGTCCTCCTGCGGACTGTTCCTTGACCCAGCGACGTTTTCCATGTGCTCGTTCAAGAGTTCCATCTCTGGAGGTGTCTTGGTGCGAAGCGCGGATCTGCTTAGGTCGAATGGAACCTGACAGTCGGAGTTGTCCAAATCAGAGGGTCCAGGGAACACATTCGATGGGTCGGGCATAGAATTGGATGCTTCCGATCTGAGAGAATAGTCTGGAACAAAAGGGGACCCGGCAACGCAATTAAGACCAGCCATGGAAAATGACCGCATTCCATTTCGTGTTCCTTCCGTTTCAGGGTGTGATTCTCTCCTCGATGAGATGCTTCTGAGTGAATGAGCCTGTCTGCTGTCGTAATACATTACCGTGGGGCTCGCAGTGGGAGACGGTGAAAGAGGGCGAGACGTCTCCGAGATCATCATCAACCCCTCTTCATCGTTGAGTCCGTTCAGTGACGAGGGTGTTGCCGCTGCTGCAAGCGCCGAGGGTGACGAACAGTCCAAAGAATTAACGGCGGGTGATGGCATGGCACTGCCGGCCGACGACCGGACCAGCTTAAGGCCCAGAGGCATCGCCGTCGTTGTGATGACGCTCGGAGCCGCAACAGTCCAGACCAAGTTGGGCGACATTCGCCGACCCCCGCGAGCAATCCGAGGAGCTGGAAGACTAGGGAGAGTTGGATCGTAGAAATCGTCGAAAGGACTGCGGAATATCAAAGAAAACTAGCAACAAATAATACTAATTTACACTCATGTTCACGCAACTGCTCTCACCCTTATTAACAAACAACAGCATCATCACAACTATCACGACAACTATTACTGCAGCAATCACTAGGCTTATCTACTTCTGCTAGTAGGCCTATCTATTCAGACACCAATATAAATTAATAATATCGATAGTAAAACAATAGAAATAAGACAAAGACCAATAAGAACATCACAACGAATAGTAAGAGAAGAATTTGTGTTAGGTGAAACAGGGGCTATATAACAAGAAAGAGGAGAGTAGGAGTAAGAGGAGGAGAGGGAGGATTAGGGGAAGGAGGAGGAGAAGAAGTTTAGTGGGGATGCAGCAAATGTTTATACAGAGTCTTGGGACTATTCCGATTATGAGGAGACGATTTATAAGTGCTCCTATATAGCTCGCCTGATATTGTAATAAGGAAGGGTACATAGCGACGCCACAGAGTTGGGTGACAAGTAAGATGTTAGAGTTGCGTGACGTGATAGGTAGATATTTTTTGATTCATAGAATGTTGAATTTTATCCGAACCCTGAGTTTCTGGTAAGACGCAACTCTGAATCCGTTGCAAGGTCTTCTGTCATGACGTGGCCATCTTCAGATCTGCACTTCGCTGTTGCATGGTCCGTGAAGGCATGGTTCTCTTGTCTCGACCGATGGTGGTCTTCTTCAGACCAGCGTTTCGCTTCTGGTCCCCTGCAATCGTCGTCTGATTCATATTTGATGTTCGAGGCCCGCTTCGAAGGTCCCCCTGTGGGGTTGGTCTGACTCTCCGGACTGGGTCGTGGTCCCCTGGAGTCGAATCCTTCATCGGAGCAGCTCCTTTGCATCGCCTGGATCTTCTGCTCCAACCAGTTATATCTCGGACCGAGTTCCCGACTCAGGATGTCCATCTTTGGCGGCTCGTCCTTCGCCTCGAAATCCTCTTTCGACTTCGAGACAGTTGTCTTTCGTCGGCCAGGGCGCGTCTCACCGTCCGCTGCTGCAAGATAACGCACTATCTGTATGTAGTATAGCTTAATGCAGCGTTTCCCAATCTTTTTTGGCCGCGGAATCCCTTTGATCTTCAAAATGTTACGCGAAAACCGTTCAAAACCATCATATTCTGTTGTAGGTACAACGCTTGAGAATGCAGATAATAACAGGCTTAAGCCCAGATTAGGCTAGATTAATAATAGGTCTAACACAAATATCGATGACAGTGACATAGGGCCTAATAATATTAGTCCTATATGAGCTATATTTAATTGGGAGCTGGATTGATGAAAATTTATGTTTAACTGGGAACTAGAACGATGTAAAGAATTCTACATTAAAAGAACTTGGATTGATGCTGATATTTCTGCTTAAATGGAAGCGAAAATGCTGAAAGGATTTCCCCCGAGCTGAAAGCTGGAATAATGAGAAAGGTTCCACGTCAAGTAAAATTCTCATTTCTATCCATGCAGCTTCTATTAACGCATAATTCTTTTCTTCAATTGCATCTTTTCATCGTTGCACAAGGAGGACATTTTTGCGTCAACCCAACTTCCATTTAAGCCTGATTTATTTCAATAATCGAGCTCCCAGTTAAACAGAAAATTTTTCATCAACCCAGCTCACAGTTAAACGGACTCCTTTTCACTAATCTCGTTTCTACTGCCGACGCTAACGAGGCTTAGCCAGATTTGCCATGGAGAAAAATTTACAACGCTATTAATAAACCTGGGTAATTTACGATGCTAAAATAAGATTATACGATTTTTTATCTTTCTTCCAAATTAAGTAATAATGCAAATGTTAAGCAAAAAGTCTCCAATAGAAAATTCCGTTCACACTGAAAGTTTTCCGCGGAACCTCTGTCGTCACCTCACGGAACCCTAGGAATCCGCGGATCACAGTTTGGGAAACGCTAGTATAATGCATACAATGTAATGCTATGTCTTCACAGGTAACGTCAATATCGTTATCAGTGCAATGAAAGTTTGCGTCACTTCACGTGATTTCAGCTCATTTAGTGTCACGTGATTCCCTGGGATGTCGAACGAGCAAAGGCAAAGCAGAACAAGAACTTTGAGCAACAAAAGATCAGGCACTGCTTGTTTGGAAACGCCAGATTTCATAAGGTACGTCAATGTACAATTAAATAAGCAGGGCTTGCAGTGGGGCGGTTACAAACGGTATGCCATACCGGCACCTCTCCTGGCCGATTGCAAGTATACCGATACTTCCACAGACTACTCTGGAGGAAGGAGTTCTTGTATTCAAATCGGTACCTCTATTTTCCCAATTCAATCCCTGTAAATAAGAGAAGACTTAGAAAGGCAAAGCAGGCTAAGGCTAGGTACGGTAAGAGAAAGTATTTTCATTGATATCCTGACCTAAACATATGAACAATTATATTGATAACGTACAATATTAAATAATTTAAAATAAATCCCATGTTGCACTGATGTGAACAAGCTTTCTGCTATTGTTGATATAGGTTTATTTTACGACACATCCATAGCGAAGATGAAATGTGTTCATGCTTTCTGTAATTGTTTGATCGAATAAATATATATTGCGTTTGAGGTGTTATCCCTGTACAGTTTGCTTGTTGCATGGTTAGGCGTACACGCTACACGTTTGGCGGGAAACCTTTACTGCTAAGGCAGTCGATTTCATTTCAGTCAATTATATGGTCGCTTCATGTTGCAAGTGTGCAAAATTTAATTGAATTTAGTCCGGTTCCTCGTGTTTAAAAAGAAAAACTGTTACAAAACAATGAATGATGAAAAGTGTAATTATATTATGAAATGGTAAAAAATGCTTCTCGTCCTTTCAACTTGAATGTGTAATTCTGGGCTGAATTATTGTCACCTTTGGTTGATGCGAAGCAGACGACTGAAGTGACGTATATGTTTGCAGCTAGGCTGAACAACTTGTTGATTTATTATGCGAGAAGTCGAAATGTGGACAAGGATTTTTCGAAGTTAATTCTTGTGTTAGCGGCTGATAGGCTGAAAGAGTCACTACGGCCAGGTTCATTACAGTATATCTGTTAAGCGGAATGGACATTTGTCGTGTGAGAAGGTTGTGCATTTTTACTGCGTATTATGAGAGAACTGGAGGAAACGAATTTCTAGGAGCAGTAAGGGGTGAAACGTGTCATTATTACGACTCAAATAGGTATTTAATGAAATAAGGTGGATTCCAGTAACAACATGAAAGTTATGGTGGAAAACAGAAAGTTTAGAGGAATTAGAATTCGGGGCGGTTCATGTTTGGAAAAGTCTGACCAGAGGTCAAGAGAAACAAGGGACGGAAGTACAGTCCGTGATGAAATGCGGCATTCAGAAAGAAGTTCCATTGGCCAATGGGGTTCGGAGAGAAATAACCTGGAAAAGATGACATTCGAGCATTGAAGAAAGTGTTGTTGCAGAACGTCTGGAAGGAAGATGGAATGGAAGGAAGGGAGCCAGTGAAATTGGAAGCACTGATTTACTATGAGATTCCGATTAGTGAATATCTGCCGGATGGCATGAAGGACTTGAAGGTGAGACAGATGGTTAGAGTGAACTTACAATGTTTGGCAAGAGATGTCTTTCCCGCAAAGTTGGTGATAGTTGATGTAAGGTTGTGTCGTAATGATGAAATCTCGTCAATTGTTCACCTATACCTTGTGTCGCATTATTGTGCGCGAGGATTGAAAAGCTGGTTAGCCCAGAAATATGTTATTTTATCCAGAAATCATTGCTGAGCTAATAGCTGTCCCACAATTGAAATTGGAAGGGGAATGCAAGCGAATGTAATGACGAGAGTACAATATTAGCGAAAGGAAGTGGCATGTGTTGAAGAGGCAGAAACTGAAACTCAGTGTTCAAGCGATCAGTCCAACGAAAGCGATGATCAACAAAGCATATGACAAGTTGATGCAGCATCCGAGATGAACAAGAGATAACAGCATGCAGGAATGCTTTGTCTAAACATAGGGGACAACGCGTATGACGTTGAGATAAGACATTTGTTATAAATAGGAAGATAAAGATTTAAAAAATGCAGATCGAAAATGCAAAGAAATTTGAAGAATAGAAGATAAATGACATGTCATTTAACTCGTGAAGAAAGTTGAAACGAGATAAAGAATCTGAAGTTTGTAGATTGAATGGTTTACTGCATCAGAGATATCGAATATTAGATCACACAATAATATCGTATGATTTAATATTCGATATCTCTGATGCAGTGAACACTAGTTGATATATTATATCAACTAGTTTTACCAGGAGAACGACGAATTGATGTGGTAATTTTATTATATACCTTAACATAAATATTAGAACCGGATGAGAAGATTATTGTGCTGCATCAAACTTCAGCTTAAAGTGTAATCGTAATCGTGCTATCCAAACTTCTAAAGCGCCACTTGATAGACAAGCGCACGGAATCAGGTTATTCACGAGCAGTGCATCGAATCAGACGAGTTGTTCAAAGGATAGTTCGTGGGTGGTCATAGTCCGGTTTCCAGAGGGTCAAAGAAGGCAGAGTAACTGGCAGGTCGGTGTCGTATTAGTCAAGATTTGAAAGGCAGTCGATCAGGTGAACATGGGTAGGCAATAAATCGTCGTTTTGGGTTCAACGTGTTTAAGAGAATTAGTTGAAATTGATAGTGGATATTCGTACATTACAAGAAAGATGAAATATTTTATTCCGCTCTTTCTCCGCATATGCATAAACAAATGACAAATGATGTTTCCAAATGGCTTTTGCATGAACCTACCTAAAGCTTTCTTTGTTGGTGGTCTTCCCTGGCGCCGCCGACATCCCCCATTGCGAATCTTCTTGTCAGGAAGTTTGCCTCTGCCTTGCAGGGCTTCGACATCCTTTCCAGTGGTCTCGTTGTTGCCATCAGTGATCTCAGAAGCTTCCGGGTACATCGAGGAGGAGGCACTGTTCTGCGGCGGTCCACTCGACCCATCTTTATTTCTTGTCTTGGACCGTGTGGCAAATTCCTTGCAGACTTTTGCTCTCTTTTTCGTTGCAGCGTTCGCCTTCTTCCTCTCCATAAGCATCGCATGTCTCGACGTTGGAACAGTCTTCTGGGATTTACCGATTCCGCTCTTCCTCCGCTTCATCGTCGTCTTCATATTATTCGTCTTTTTCGTCGCACGACCTCTGCGCTTTTCGTCGAGCACTTCAACCTTTGGATCCAAGGTCTTCGATCCCTGCCCAGTGTCGTCCTCTTCCCGATGGACGATCTGATCAGCAGCGGCCAACGGAAGGGGAGGTGGAGGACTGCTCGACGTCGTTCGTCGTGCTCCCACATCTGTAGCGAGACCGTCGCCGCTTCCCTTCTGCTGCATCCTCTGCTTTTGCATTCTTGTATAAGTCCTGTACGCGGTGTTTCGCAGCTTCTTCAGTTGACGGTCCTCGTCGTCTGAGTTGGCATGGGGAGGATCCCTTCCAGCCGGCCTCTGATCCGACGATGCCTCCACGGCCTGGCTGCTGTCCATCGACTCGTCCACGACGAGGTTATCGTCCGAATCGCTGGGCAAGTTGAAGACTGAGAATCCAGGGTAGAAGTTCTCCGTTCGTTCTGCCAGGAAGCAGCCGAGCTGTGCTGCCTCCTTCGTTGTCTGGTTGTCCGAATAGATCTCGTCCAATTCGTCGTATTTACAGCATTCCGTGCTGTCGCTGTCGTAGTCGCCGAGCAGCTCTTTGATGTCGTTGGCGTGGTGCTGTTCCGTGACTGAGTCACAAAGGTCGTCCTTGTCGCGTGACGTATTGAGCGACACCTGCCGTTGGTCGGTACCGTCGTTGCGGTCTTTCTTCCTGCTCAGATTCAGGCACTCGGCGGAGGTCGTTGTGCTGCCTCTGCTCTGCATCGACGAACGAAACCTCTCGAAGATGTTGTCCCTGCGGTGGCTCTCCGTCGTCTGAACCTCAGCTGGCGTCGATTCTGTCTTCGGAGACACTACTTTGTCCTCGCTTCCGTCAACTCGATGACTGACTTCGCCCTCAACGAAGTTGTCGAACATCGACCGATAGATGTGTTCGCCTTTCTGGACGTCCGTAGAGTTAACAGATAGATCCGATGCGATGGGACAGGGATCCTCGGCCATCCCGGATATCACTTCCACGGAACCCGACTTCCCAGTTTCAGGGGTTTCAGTGCCACCGTTATTTTGCACTCCAGTCAGATGGTTCGTGAGCTTTAACTGCTCCGTTGAGCGATTGATCTTACTCACTGAATTTTTGTTAGATGTCGAGACTTTCTTTTCTATTACTGAACCTTTAGAATTCCCTGAAAGACGTTTAGTAGATCCACCAGATGTTGATTTTCTAGTGTTAGAGATCCCCGCTTTGCTCAACCATCGACATCGGCTGGGTCTCAGGACAGCGAGGCACCTACCACTCGCTCCTCTCTTCGATCGAATATCCAGAGGTCGAGCATGAGATGACTTTCCTCTGAAGTAGAACAGCGTTGATCGTTTTCTGTATAACGTTCTGGCAAATCGTGGCTGCACAGACGGTTCCTTGGTGGGGTAAAAGCGTCGAAGTGTTTCCTTACGTCGCTTGCCAGTCTCGCTTGTCTTCACCTCCACAGGTTCCGCCTCTTCGCTCGTGGTCACTCGCCTCCAGTAAGACGAAGTCTTGCTGGGCTTCCTACGCACCTCGTTCTTCAGGTGTTCAGTATCTGCAATGTCTGCATCCTTCTTGAAAGACGTTTGTGATGTTGAAGCCTCAGTTTCGATCCGTTTCTCACGGCTTTCGGCGGCGTCATTATCCCCAAGCGAGAACATGGCGACCCCTATTTGGGAAGTCAGTCTTTCAGCAACCCTGATGTCAGTTGTTTCTGGAAGTAGGGAACGTTTCTCCAGCACGTGATCCTCATCAGCGACCTTCCGGTGATCGTCAGACCTCTTAGCAACTGTCTTAGACTCCTCCTGATAATCTGAAGCGACGTCGGTGAGCTCTGGAGCCTCATACACCAGAGGTTTCGACTCCACCTTGACCTCTTCGAACCTCTCTGGTGTCGAGGAATTGCTTGGCCTCTCGATTACCGGTTTAGAGGTCCGGTCGTCAATTCGCATCACGCCGACGTGGTTAGGGTTAGAGGTTAAGGGGTTGTAGGTCGAATTGTCATTTGGTGACATGCCTCTGTGCGGTTGTATACTAATGTCGCTTCCGTTGTGGACGGGTTCCGGCGTCACATTGACTGTGGAGGGGGGTATTCCACTCTCGTCCGCCCTCGCCGCTCGGTAGGGCTTCTTCTTGTTAGGGGTGGACGATGGGGTCTTCACCCTCTTAACCGAAGAGGGCTTCTCTTTGTCGTCCGTCGGGGGGTGGTTCTGTGGCACAGTAGTTCCAGCGGCGGTCTCTGATCCGTCCGTTCCCACCGATCCATCCTTTCCAATAGTTCCCGAGTGACCATTCTCCACTGCCGTTGCCATCCTATAGCAGTTCGGATTGTCCCTGACGCGTACGTAGCCACGCGGTTGAGTTCGACCCGTTGGCTTCCAGACACAGCCGCTCCAGTCGGATCTGTGGTTGCATCCAATCCTCTTTTCGCGGTGATTGTTGGCTCCCTCTACCGATTGGATGATTCGGCGGTATATCCAAGATGACGCCGATTGGTTTCAATTTAATTGGCTTTGTTTTAACAAGTTGTTTTTCTTTGTCGTCGCAAGGAGCGTTTGTGTTGGATTCGACGTTTATCGAGAGATCCATTTTTCGATTATAGAAATCTTGAATTTTGAAAGCATGTCATGGCGTCCAATACCTGATAATTGAAAGACAAACAAATCACGTGAATAGGAAAACTGGAATACAACGTATTTGTGGTAAACTCTGTAAAGAGGGCTAAATGAAACCTCAGTTGCATTGCGCAGTTGTATTGCAGCAATTGTAATCGTAACCGTACTCTCAACATTTCTACAGCGCCCACAAAAGCGACGTCGAGGAAACCAGCTTATTCACAGGCGCTTAATCAAAACAGAATCCATAGGTAGAGGGTCAAAATCCAGAGAGTCAGATATCGTCGCTCAATCATCGGTCATCTAGGTCTGTTATCTGATTTGTGCCAAATGCAACCTTGCCGAACCTCCATCAATGCGGATAGTTCAAAATATCGATAGCAGCAGCAGCGCACTAGTAGGAAGTAGGAAATACGAAGTAGGAAGTAGGAACGTCAACAAATAGCTATCACTAATTCAGGTGTAGATAAATAAAATTAAATGATTTTAATAATAATAATGACACCAGGAATACAATAATTCGAATAGTAACGAATAAGAATAATTGAAAATAGTTGGGCCATACGGCATCTTTCAATATTATATCACTGGTTCCATTGCATAAATAAATTATAATTCTTGTTCAAGCTTCATAATGAAATTTTTATTCGCGTCAGACGACAATTCTGAAATTTATCTTCTCAATCTCAGATCAACGCTGAAGCTTTATTGATGCCATAATGTTTCAAAGCCACTATTTTCAATTTGTTTGCTCTATTATTAAAGTTCACATACACTTCACAACTGGCCTGTTTCGTATCCTTTCGAACATAAATAATGAGAAATACATCACAGATCATTATTAGAATTTCTCTATTTTGCTTAAAGTAAGGACGAAGAAAATGTTTTCTTTCTCAACCATTAAAACGTTGCTCGGCACGTATCTCTCACCTGACATATTTATTGTCGTAATTTAAAATTTGATATTAAAGGAGCCTCTAATAATTTGAAGTATGAACCTGAAATATTGTTTCCAATTTTAATTCGATCATACACCAGTAGATATCATCACCATACCATGACATTGTGAAGCAGATGCAGCCTAAACATACATCTATCAAGGCACATTGAGACAAAGCATTGAAAGTGTCATAGGATGGAAATGCAATGCGTGATCACGGCACCTCCATATCTCCACAAGTAGGAAAAATCTGCGGAAACTGACGCAGCAGACTCGATTACTGAACCATAAGGCCTTCTTATCATGATTTGATCAGAACAGTGATGACCCGCTCTCCATTGGAACAGTTGTTGAACCTGGAACAGTTGGGACACCTGGAACAGTTGTGTAACGTTGAACAATTGTGAAACCTGAAACAGTTGTGGAACGTGGAACAATTGTGGAACGTGGAACAGCGGTGGAACCAGGAACAGCGGGTACAGAGATGAAAAGAAGAGTCCGAAGTGTTCAGTAGGCCTACGCCGAATGGAACTGGCGTTTCAGTCTATCAGGATTTAAAGATCGATCTTTGCAACCTATCACTACAGTATTGGTAGGTTGTAATACAAAAGAGAATTTTGAAACAGGCGAACGAAGAGTTAGCTGGAGACTTTCGTAAAACTTATAAATACTTCTTTGATACCCATCGTATTTGAGAATGACTTACCAATGCAAAATATACACCCAAATCTGAATATCCAGTGAAGCAAACTTCAAACTACTCCCACTGAAAGTGATAATAAGGGAAATGCTCGGGCTTGATTTTCATTCCATCATTACTTGAAGCGAATGACCTTCATCCACTAAAACCTTCAGGGATGAAATCTATCAATAACAGTGTCCATCGACAATTAGCTACTGAGATAACACAGTGGCATCAATGATGTTTCAAAATGCAGTTAATGCACTATTTTAACCGCGGAAGAAAACAATTAGTCTATCACTGTGAAACAACCTCATTGGAGACCAAAACAGACTTCTGAAAACACGAGGCCCCAAGGCGGAAGAACCCACGCATTACTTCCTCGTTCTAATAACGACGCTGTTTATTAGACCGCGTCACATTTTTCCCGTTTTTACTACCGCTAATGGAAGAAATGGAGTAGAATTCCATGACGATGAAGATTGCTTCAGTGGACTGGGCTTGACTGCAAAGTGACTGCAAAGACTTAGATCTATCATAGGGTCAATAT
This sequence comes from Bimastos eiseni, assembly GCA_959347315.1. Lineage (NCBI taxonomy): Eukaryota > Metazoa > Annelida > Clitellata > Crassiclitellata > Lumbricidae > Bimastos > Bimastos eiseni. The sequence continues at coordinate 3,889,415 of OY365807.1, read as the reverse complement.
AATGGTACGTTATAGTTAGACAGACCACTCCAGGGAGGCATTGCTTAAGGCTAGATCTGGGTCACTATAGGTAGTCATTGCTTATGCACTAGTGATGATATTAGTTGGTCTGACGGCCTGTATTTTTAGTAAAGGTATTCGGCCGGCTTCAGAGGTCAGAACTAGTGGCTCGTTGGATACATTGTCGGTGGTGTTCTTATATCTGGTTGGTCAGAACTGGGTGACCTGGCAGTCTGTTTCACAGGTCAGGCTTACTAGAGGAACAGTATTCTTGGATCAGGTCCCTCAGATTCGGCTGACCCCGCTGCTCGGTCTGACCGCACTGCCGCTCTGTCTGACTACGAGATTCGGTATAAAATAGCCGCGCACTAAAGACAAAGGCCCTGTCTGGTTGGAATCGCTCGTTGTCCGTGGGTTCGTTAAGGTATAGTCAAGTAGATTAAGATCTTGGGAAGACTGCCGCTAGTGATGCATTGGTGAACTCCGCTATTGAACGTAGACGGTAACTGTATCATTATCTAGATAAAATTATTCATATATTTATTATTATTATTCTGAAATCTCAAACTGAGTAATTGATTATCAACTTTATATATACGAACTCATTAGCAGCGTGATCGTGTATAAGTGAAAGAACTCTTAAAGCTTGTATACTAGGTCGTCTAAACACGCTGTGCAGATTAAGTTTAATGTTCATTTCTAAAGTCTTTTGATTATTATTAGAGTTATCGTTTACGTGTTAATAAAACAATTTATTTCGTTATATTTTAAACCTCTCGTGCGAGTTGCTAAGTTCACCCATAATTTCCTGTTGGTAGATACTTCGTCTGGCTGATATCGTGGCTTAGCTAATTGTCTGTAAGGTAATTCCTTATACCTATAGATTGGCTAGGTATTCAGATAAGTGACACGATATATATCAGAAAAGATTAACCAAGACGACATATGGCGAAAGACCAACGGGTTGATATATAGTGTAGAACCGACTAGATGATAGATCGACTGTTACGTCGTATCAGATGCAAAGAGGAGACTTTTAGCCTCGGAGATGTTTAGAATTTCTACGTATCGAATTGTTCTATTTCAGAACAGATGCATACACACGTGCAAACATACATGCGTTTCTATCTATCAATGTCTGTCAATGTATGTCTGTCAATGTCTGTCAATGTATGTCAATGTATGTTAATGTATGTATGTCAATGTATGTATGTCAATGTATGTATGTCTGTCTGTCTGTCTAGATTCTATCTATCTATCGATCCATTCATCCATAAATACAACCGTCCATCTTTCTATCTGTAAATCTATCAATGTGTACATTTGGCTATCTATCTATCTATCTATCTATCCATCTATCTATCTATCTATCTATCTATCTATCTATCATCAATCTTTCAATCCTTAAGTCTCTCTCTCTCTATATGTATTTATCTATAATGTGTATCCATCTGTCTGTCTGTCGATCAATCCATCTATCTACCCACTAACCTATCTGCCTATCCAACTATCTTATCTGTATACGTCTACCTTTGTATCGACCTAACTTCTTGCCTGCCTGCCTATCTATTAACCCAGCTATCCATCAATTTATTTACCTATCTGCATACTTACATGTATCAATATATCTATCTATACATAGTATGTCCACCCATACACTGTGTATTTATGCAACTATGCATCTGTCTATGATCCTGCTAACGTGCATGCATGCATATATATATATTATATATATATACTTAAATACATACATATATATATAGATACATACATATATACATGCATAGCATAAACATACCTGTAAATCAAAAGTAAAGCTACTTTTGTACCTTATCACATTATCATAGATTATTATATCCTACCTGATCTTATATCGCCCTATCATAAATGTATTATCTAAATTCCATCCAACATTTGCTATCGCATATTCCGCCTTTTACGATCAACGGTGAAATAAAGGCACCTTATATGAAAACATTAACCTGACAATTAACGCTCTCGCAATGACCTATTGCTTGCATAATGTTAAGCCATGCATCAGACGAAAATAATATAGCATATGAATAACTGATATGACATAAATCACTTTTATCTTCATATACAGAAAACCAGACAGGACGAAATACATTACAAGAAAATTGTGCTTCTCGACCACCGATAAAATTGGTTTCCAATTTCCTAAGGCATTGTGGTCATGCAGCATTTGGAGACAATTACTGTCATACGTGGTATTCAATACACCTGGAGTTTGCAAATTTGTACATAAAACTCTCCAATATGCGATATCTTCGTATGAATTTCCTATTAGTTTCTGCAGGTGTCTCATCTTGAGTCTAATAATGTGTCACCAATCAGTCTCTGGTTTTTTTTTTAATCAATTGGCCTTCAACGTACAATATCGTCGGACATAGGTTGACAAGTGTCTTTGGGAATAGTATTCTCAATGCTTGGAACGTCTTGTTGATGCCTCATCGTCGGCGTACGTCTGATGGAGAAGACGGAAGAGGAGGAGGAAGAAGAAGACTTTCAACGCAAGACATTCGCATACTGATAACACATGTATATGCAGCCGATAGTCGTTGATTAATTGATATCACATAGATTACCTACTTTAAGCATGCCAGAGAATATGCCGTTAGTGTTTACAACGGATGTGCAAATGCGCTGTAAATTGATTACTCTCAGTATGCAATGGATACGTATACATGCCAGAGAATAAACATACGAACCATAATATCACAATCTGATTTGTAGATACAAATATATCTATATATATACTTATATATATGCTTATATATATCCACAATGTAACGCCACATTGCTAGTATGCCATCGGATAAGTTTGCATACTATGTGGCTGCAGAGTATACAGTCTTCTGTCTGAGGCAATTTCAGAAAATACTAAAAAATAAAAATATTGAAACAGATAATAATGTTCTGCTTGAGCAGAGGAGTTACGTCATCTCGACACAACGATATAATATCGCTATTGTATATTGAGAACAGAAGAAGAAGAGAAGATGGTGAGAATATGAAGAGCAGTCTCTCAAACTTTAATGTATAGCTCATGGATATAAAAAGAACACGTGTAAATGCAATTCATTTCGAATCTTCTATAATCTTGTCAGAACCTTAAAGGAAATTTCCGATCAGGTGTAGATCTTTATTTCTGAATACGTGACTCATTTCGTCCGGTCTGGACCTATCAACACAACCTGATACGAAAGCGAACATAAAGCCAGTCTGAAGCAGCAGCTGTTAACAACACTTCAACGTGATTAATCGAAGGGAGTAGCAAGAGTTAATCATTGAATGCAGTGCGAGACGTTTAGAAGCTATTGCGCGTATCCAAATCGGAGATGAATGTCATGATACCAGCTGTATTGTAATGTAATATTGTACAGTTAGGTAAATGAAATCAAGTGTGGAGGTCTAGTGCAAGAATCTGTTATACGCAGGACTGGAAAGTCCCTATGTAACGTCATGTCACAAGATTTTGGGCGATAATTGTATGTAAGAAATGTTCAAGTGACATATCAAGCTCATTCATTAACTTTTAGTCATAGAGGTAAATTGACGGATAACTATGCCAGCAAAATAAAAAAAATCCTTCAGAGGTTTGAATCATCATTTTTTCTATTAGAATCAAAGCTTAGATTGAGGCAACATCTATGTTTAAGAGTAAAACCTGTACACGGATATTTAACGAAAAATCAACCGTTCCTCTAATAATTATAGATTAATTGGTTTAATCTTTGCTAAACGGGGAATTTGAAACAAGAAAATACCGCGTCCAAGGTCCTTTCAATGTCGTCACGAGGATCGCTGTACACTACACCTAAATGGTGGTTAATTGTAGGCTACTACAGAAAATACGACATCAAAGAACTCACCTCGATTACCGCTCAACACAAAAAACCGCAAGCAACCCATTAAATTACAGTATACAAAATTTGTGATGCGTAAAGCTAATCTATAGGACCAGTGACTCCATTGCACACTCCAGTTGAGATGTGTACAGCAAATCTATAACGATTTACCTTTTGTTGTATGGCTAATCTATGTACACGCGTAACACGACATTCGCGATAACGTCTGAAATATCTTACAATATCCAATTGATCTGAACAAGTGCCTCTATAGGTAGGTTACGTAGGTACATGTTGGGTGGGTGGGTTTAACAGATTATGAAGAAACTCATGTACGTAAACACTGTGGCAGAAGGATTGGCAAATGCACGAGAAGGCACGATGAACTCGAGTTCTAGTGCTACTTATATTGCGATTATCTTTATTTTATATGATTTTCTTGGTTTCATGTGATCTGCTTAGTTTAATGTGAGTTACTTGGTGCATTGTGACTTTCTTGATTCATGCGTTTTCTAGTTTTAAGTGATTCACTTGATTTGTGTGACTCTCTTAACTAATGTGATTTGCTTGGTTTTATGTCTTGGCTTATTCGATTGTCTTTACCTATTTTCATTGTCTTCCGCCAGTGGTTGACTCTAACGTCGAATAGCTTTATTCGCTGCAATCAAACCATGGAGCATTGTATAAGGCGTGGAACCGCTGGTAACAACAGTCTATTGGACAACTTATTAAAATGGAAAATTGGCAAGTCGTCGTCAAGACTTGTAGTAGTCTACAGAGAAATAGGGACCCATACGTGAAAATTAAGCCTCACTTTCAACCGGTCATTTGTACAGGCATGTGTCAATAGCAACAATCATAAGTCTTCAACCAGTGTGTACACAGTAGACCACAAACAGATGGATGGGTCTGTATGTCGTATTCCCACAGCAGGAAGTCGTCAGATGAGTCTAGCATGAGGACAATATTGTAAGCTCGAAATTTATAGAGCGCGCTGTTAATAATCTGAGCATAGGGCATCAGTTTACTCAAGAGAGCTGCTCCATGTCAGATGCATTGTCAAGAGACACCAAGTGAAGACCAGAAGACCACATGGACAAGTATGCAGAGCAGCTGATGATGCAGACTGCCTGAAGTCCGTGTGTCTGGTCCTTGAAGCACGTCTGTCTGTCAGTATGTACGTCTGTCTATATGTCTTGTCTCCTGTTTCACTTACAAAACGATCAACGGACACAATATTTTTCAATTTACCTGCTTCAGATATATCTCCGTTGAACACGACTACATCCTTCAAAAGTCGAACGTTCAGATAACTCACCTGGGCCGGGTCTGCTATAAGTAGCGCCTTGTGAAACTTACCGGCCTTCAAGTTTTGTTGCTAGAATAGCAAGAAGCCGCTAGACCTGAAAGCCTATTTGACGCGGTGAGACATGCCTAAAGAATTCCGCACAAGCGGCTCGCATCGAGTGTAATATAATGTTGAAATATTCTCATTCAGCTTACGGAGTAGATACGTGACATCCACGGTGTATACTACCTATGAAGAGTTATGTTGAGATTTAGAAAGTGTGGTTGTTATTGTAAGCGTTGTAGGCATTGATACACACCAGCCACGCTTCACGCACCGTCGGTGAACCGTAAAGGAATGTGGTATTCAGAGTTGTTAGCGATGTGAAGCGCACCCTGGCGGACAAAAAAATAGACAGATAAATATCGTTGACGTATGGTTTCGGCATAAAAGACGTAGAGAACAGCTTGGAATTCGATTGAAAGGCGATACATTCAACTACTGCAGAGCATGTCTCCAGGACCATCTTTTCAGAGTATATTCCACACGTACAATTCATGATAGTATTTGATAAAACTGGGGTTTCAAATATACAATCTAAGTTGTCAAGTAACCATATTAAGAACGTCAACCGCTGATTGATATGCTCGAGAGAAAGAGAGAGGTGTCGCCAGCTAAGTATATTAAGTTATCGCGGCTGCGTTACAAAAACGCAATGTTGGCAGACGGCCAATATTTGTTGGCGGAATGCCAAGATCTTTGTGCAATACCATTTAAGGCAAGCTGCAACGAAAAACGGCTATGCTGTTGCAGTAGCCGACACCCGAGTAGTCGACTCACAACCGAATGCTTGCCACGCCTTAAGACTTTAGACGTAAAAATAACAAAGGTTTCGCGATTACGCGATGAAATGCTACACTGCTTCAGATTTCGATTCTCTTCCATCCAAACAAACAAAGCGGATGTCTGTTCCGATATCTGACGTTGTTGTAACCTAATCTAGGCTGCTTCGGCGAAACTTCTCAATGGAATTCAATATTACCATCAACATCGTGTATCATTCGGAATCTTTGTTATTGTCATCAGTGTTATCGTAATCATCATCGTGATCGCAAAAAATTGTCATTGTCATCACCATCATAATCGTCATCACAATCCTAATGAAGTTTCATTATCACCGTATATTTTACTCCTACCAATCGCGGTAACTTCTAATAAAATATGATCATGTCTAATCGGATATTTTCTAATATATGCTCTTATAATAATGTCTAAGACAATCCATGGGATACCAGGGCAATCAATGGAACTCCAAGGCAATCAATAAGAGGGTAAGGCAGTCAGTGAGATGTCAAAAGCAGTCAATGGGATTCCAAAACAGCCAATTGGATAGTACGGCGGAAAGTGAGATCTGAAAGTCAACCAAAATTTGTTGGAATGACTTGAGCCTAAAAACATCTGTTCAAAAGGAACCAAGCATCACATTTGAAGTTCGGGTCTTTAAGCGTTTTTCGGTCGGAAAATCTCCTTGAAAGACAGCTATAAAAATGTTTACTTGAAATCAACTGCAATCCAGAAGGTATGTGGAACACTGCTATCCATTCCGTAGTGCGCTTTCAACCAACGCGGGTCAAGAAAACTTATTCTCGGTTTTCTCTGCCACAGTCAAAATGTAGGATTCGCTGGTGAGCCGGGAAATCAAGGACAAGTCTTGCGATGCCGGTCCGCAGGATTATTATTCTTCCACTCATGGGTCAAAGAATAAACCACGAACGTCCACATAGGCCTATCGTAAGTTTGACTTTTAGAGTACAGAGCTACATACGATATTCAAATGTTCATTTCACATTACGGGTAAATACAATGCCGGCGTTGGCAAACCACGATGGGCACTCCTCATCAGTGTGATTTCGAGGTAATAAGATCCTGAAAATCATTCGACTGCGGCACGCACTCTAATCGTTCTATCATCTCAATTTACTGCAACGCTCAGTTACATGTAGGTACCTGATATGGATTTGGCGTAGCAACTCATCATTTCGGATCGGTATTGCAAAGACGACACCACGAGTGAAGAAAGTGATTATCCAAGAGACAAGTCGGCAATCGACTGTCTGGTCTGACCTAAGTAAAAGTAATTCGAGTGAGAGATGCAGCAGTTACTCGAATAACCGTACGACGAAGAGACTAATAATCCTCAGCGGCAACCGATCACACATTGAAACCTTATGACTCGAGTCGAAGAAAGGTGTTTCAGTACCTTTTGAAAGATGACGATTACTCACGCGATAAGAGTCAGTCGCAGCAAGCGCGTCCAGACGAGCAGATGGAGGCGGGAGAGCAGCCTATGCGAGGCGTATACGTCGATCACGGTTAACATTTTATGTCAAACAGGTGCGACAGTATCGCTGTTTTTAACGCATTTCGGTTAAATCGTAAATAACGCCTTTAATCTTCAATTGATCCGAGACGGTGGTAGAAAACGCGTAGACTGAAAGCTGTGCTCGCCATAAATACACGTTCTCAGACCAATATCTGATGCCTCGCAAGATAATACGGTTCACCATTGCACCTAACAAGTTTACGAATATTTAATCGAGCATTACACCGTGACTTGCATCTGTACTCGGCTATGCTGTGGTAAACAATGGTTTGTTAGTAATCCTATTTGCTCAGTACACATACCGAGTACGTGTACATGGGATACACTGAATAATAATAATAATGGTGATGTATGTAGCTGTACTTAAGTCAAAGATTGACTAATTTTTTTGTATAGGCCTAATTTTACAATGGTGTAACTTGTATTCAATTGGGATTGTACGATAACTGGCAGGCTGCCAGCAATGACAAACGTGTTTCTGTACCACATCTGTTTACTTGATATGCTTGGTTGGCCACAGCTTTCGACCAAATCACGCGGCTTTCGCCATTCAAACAGATAAGTAAGATTGTCTGCTTGAAACCACAGTTGATCAAAACTGGATTCATTCTATTGTAAGTCATAAGTCTTGATCCAAACAACAATTTTCATGGACAAACAACGCATATGTGAACTCATTGTTTCTGTAGTTTTACAAAGACTCTCTCTCTCTCTCTCTCTCTGGCAATCCGACACCATCTTCACTTGGCATACCTGGACAACCCGTCTGACAAGACGAAGCTGATGCCCTCTAGCGAGTTTTTGACTACGAGAAATTCCATAACGGCCCTATATTCGGTCCATACGAGCTCCATTTGGGCATGCTGACCTTGCAGCAATTAGCGTCAAGCGTGTTATGGGCACTACTAAAGTGGCCGAAAGAAGGTCACTTAAGTATCCAACTTGACTTCAGCCTTCCTCGGTCCGAGGGTTGGCTGCACCAAGAACAATTCCGCGCCAGCTGTTCCTGTTCCTGGTATCTTGTATTGACCGGATGAATGATAGTCCAGTCCATAAGTCTATATTGTCTATCCATATGATCCTGGGTGTTCCCCGGGGCCGAACTTCTGGCACTGTGCCTTGGAGGTCTCCTTCTCTAAACAATCTCCAGTCTTACTGTTATATGTCCAAATTACGATAGTTTCTTCTTTTTGATCGAAGTAAGTAAATTCCTTTCTACATCAGCAGTCATTAAATCGTATTTTATTAGCCTCATAATGCCTATGACTCACACGGTTATTTAACACTTCGACAGGAGGTGTGGCCAAACACAACCTGACGATATTCTTATTCCCACTTAGAGATTGTTCCAGAAGAATGGTCAATTTAGCGATAAGCAGGGAGTTGCCTAAGTTGGCATCCGGTGGACACACTGCAGCAGCGGATTAAACATTGTGCAACTTGAGGGTGTTTCTTCTTGAGTGGACGCCGTCTGTCAATGAACAGAAGTTCTTTTCAGTGAGAGGTGACGGCTACAGAATAACGGAACGGTGCAAGAGGACAATACTGCCTTAAGTGAAACGATAACAGCTCTCTCTCTCTCTCTCTCTCTCTCTCTCTCTCTCTCTCTCTGCATCTCTGTCTGTCTACTTCTCTGTCTCTGTATGTCTCTGTTTATATCTGTGTTTGTCTCTCTTTGTCTCTCTTTGTCTTTGTGTGCGTGTATGTCTCTGTTTCTGTCTGTCTCTCTGTTTCTGTCTGTCTGTCTTGTGTCTCTGTCTGTCTGTCTTTGTCTGTCTGTCTCTCTCTCTGTATATATATGACTTATAATATAAGTCATATACATATATATTATGTGCATATATGTGTGTGTGTGTGATCCCCAAGAATACACGACAACCTCACTGCATTGAAACTGCGACAAAAGTTCAAGACGCTAAAAATGTGGACCATTTTTACAATTATTCCTAGAGCAATATAGCGTCATAACCCAATCGTTGCTTGGCAAAAATTGAACGTCACGTCTTCAACCACTTTTCCAGACATAAATAAAAATACTGCAACCTTCAGACTATTGTGCGTCTTTGTTGGAGGAGGGGAATGACTGAGATGGTGGCACCGGAGCGGTTACTCACCACCGTGTCGAACACGTCGTTGAGTAACTGCAGCTTAATGAGGTGGAAAAAGAATGGAAACAATAGGAAGCGCATGGCCAACTTCAAACAATGTTCGCTTACTTAAAACAATATTAGGGCTAATAGCGACATTTCTAGCTCAAATTATCAGCTTAATACACGACAGACTACGGTTACAAAATCTGTTTCACGCTCTCTCAAACAATGTATTTTCGGTTACCCGTAATAGGTTTCTTAAGTCACGGAAGCAGGCATTAGCAAAGCAGTTCTAGACCAGTTCCCGACCAAGGGCGTCGGGCGACGTAAGCGCACTGTTTCCCGCGCGAACACACACGTGATAAATGACGCAACAGACTACGTCAACGCTACACCAAACCAATCACTCGATGCGTCTATGCAGATAGGCGCATCCAAGCACCGACAAGCCAAGTGGTTGCGGTGTGTCAGGTAGACGCACCTTATGACCCAAGGATGGTGATCGAGAAATGTACAAAATGACTTCACGGAAATAAGTCAGCCAATCACAGACAAGTCAACAACACGCTGACGTGGCAAATTCATACACTGCACAATCCAAATCACAACTTCCCAATTCCTAAAGCGCTAGCCAAGAGCTAGGCACAGAGCACCAGATTATACGCTTGCGCTGCGTGAAATCGGAGGGGTTGCTCAAAGATAATAGGCACTCACGTTTGACCTTTTCGAAAAAATTAATAAGGTCTGTTATTATAGCGTAACTGATTTTTGTGCGCTCTACGACCTACTTCAATTTCTTGCAGTTAATCTGAGATAAGCACGCAATAGGCATATTTGAAATCCTAATCCTAATCGTAGTCTCTTTTGTTGCGCCTTTCGTGTCGCCAACTTGTGTTCCCTGTATCTCTAACATCGACTGTTAATTGTTGTTGAACTCATTTGCCGATCTCTGCTGCCAGAGATAATGAAGTCGTGTCAAGAGACGAAAGACGGAGACGGACGATTTCTACGCACGAGAAAAGAGAGAGAGAAAGGAACGGGGCGATCAATACAGGAATCCTAAGCATAGATGGAGTAGGAGTCTGTACCTGTCCACGATTGGGTATATGTCATAATATATCACCTTGTGCTACGTCTTCCTCATGTATATATATATGTATATGTATAATACATGTATGTATGCGTATGTCCATGTGTATCTGCATTTGCATACATACACACATACCTTCGCACGTACATACATACATACACACATAAATACTTTTTAAAATTTATTAATGAAATATGATAACGCCCTTCCTCCCAACATTTTTTGCTCAGAAATGCAAACACACGCCTCGACGGCGCAACTGCAGTTGTACTGGAGAGCAACTGTGCGCGAAGGACTTGCTCAAGGTAACTACACAGTAAGCATGCATATTATAGCACACACAAATGCATACATACGTTCATACATACCCACATACACACATAATACATATAGGTCTACGTTCGTAAGTACGCCCCTCACTGTTCTTCTTTATTCCTAATTGTCCCGAACTTTAGATTTACCTGTGTGTGGCAAGTTTATTTAACGACGCATCCATGACAAGATGATATGCGTAGATATAGATAAACCTAAATTTAAATCTCATTTTATAATACTTTTTACCATTCCTCGTTGGTTATGTAATGACTTTGTTACATTGCATATGGGATCAATAAAACAAATATTTGGTAAAGAATGCATATTATAAGAGCATGCGAAGCAGAAATACGTACACACGTCTGTACATGCAGACTTGCATACAAATACATGCTTGCATTAATAGATATATGCATACAAAGTTATGAATAATGGTTTACCAATAGCCGGGTCTTAAACAAACTCCGGCATAATGCAGTGTTTCATGCATTGCAATATTCAAAATTATTGTAGACGTCGTCTGATAAGACGGTCCTGCTTTGCTTATTCTTTCTAATGTACATAATTACAATAGACCAGTGCTGAATAAATATCTCTTAAGGCCCCTCACAATTTGCAAGACCTTTTTGCCCGACTGAATTTCGCCACAGGTTATAAAGACCTCTGATGCTACCAATGCCCAAAGGCGATGATTCAAAGACGATGATTCAAAGGCGATGCAATGCCCAACTCACCATCGCAGTTTACAGAAGTGATTTGGTCGCCCTGGAAAAGAATGACGGACGAAAGAACGCAGTTGGCCAAGTTTGCAAACTGTTTACACGCAGGTATCGCCTGTTTCTCGAAGCATTGAAGCGTATACCAGAGTATTTCATGTTTCTTATAGGTCTACTCAACTGCACGGACTTCTTTCTACACTCCCTACGCCACCTTTCCGCTTGATTTATCGACTCGTTTTTTTATAGAAATAAGTACAAATAAATGGGAAGAATTAAATGGTCGTTTTCATTCTGTTGCGAATGCGAGAACGTTGCTTGGTGCGATATATGAGTCGTTCGCAGATATAGTCGCTTTAGTCATCCTGCTTTAATATTGATTTAGTTTCGCAGTAAAAACCATCTGTTCCTAAGAAAACGATTGGTTTCTACTAGTTATCGTCCAGTGTGGAGCCCACAAAATCCAGGTGATGATGCGCTACTCTGAATGCTGACATTTTGGCAATGAATGTGCTAAGCGTCTGACAAACGCCACCACATTGCAACAACAATTCACATCATAGGTCTACAGGTGCTCCATTCGCCTCTCTGCTCGTTCGCCACCCTCGTTTAATCTAGGTTAATTCGCTCACATAACTTTACCAATTTACCACACTTAACCAATTTACATCGGTTAGACAATAAACCTAATCCGGCATTACAATGTGCATTGGAACAATGGAAGTAGACTTTCTAATTACCACTAATTATATCTCTTCAAGAGCTACATCAAGTTTATTCTTATCAATAGAATAGGCCTGATCTTGTCAATACCAATTTGGCCTACCATCTTGCTAGCATTGCAACACCGTTACAATAACCATTTATCGTCACTACCAGTTCATGACCGTCACTGTTGCAATTACTATTTCATGAACATCACCACCAAAACAACAAGTCCACTATAATAATAATTATTATTATTATTATTATGCCTACAATTGCCATTTTATCACCATCAGAATTACAACTACCTCAGACGAACGGCGCGCTCTTTTGAATAAAACCAGTGTAGCAAGTTCAAGTACAGGAAGATTCACGTGGCAGCTTTATTGTTTGTGAATTATATAAAAAAATTGTCGACATAGAATACAGCCTTTTGTCGTACATCGTCTGTTGGTTCGATATCTGAGGTGGCTAGACTGTTTTAATTTGAACGTATCGATCAACAACGTCATTAAGTTCTTACTCGAGGTGGTTGTAGAAAGCGTCTGCGTTGGAGATGGTATACGGTCCACCTGCTGTGCACATCGCGCACCCTTAAGCTAATAACGTGTTGTAATTTTGTAATTGTAATGGAGCACTTCTATAGCGCCAATCGATGTAAGAGGCACCCACGACTCAACACATAGCTAAACCGAGAACAGGTATCTTCAGGTGCTTCCGGAAGGCAACAGGGAAGCAGCTCCTCACGAAAAGGAAGAAGGAGGCTGTTCCTGCCGACGAAGCTAGCGTATTGTAATTTGAAGGAGCATGTGAAAGGTAGGTCCCAACCCAACGACGTAAAATTGTTTTCGTTTTATAATTCTATCGATGCGATAATCATGATAATCACAATCATAATGAAATATTTATATGACCCCAATTTGAGCCTCCGACTTAAAAGGCTCTATATGAATACTTGATTACGAGTGCGATGTCAGTCACTGGAACAGAGCCGCGCTGATTGCTCAGTGTATCATAAACCTATCAGACGTAATGTAAGCCTCTTTTCGTCAACGTATTGTAATTTGATGCAGTGTGAATTAAATGAGCCTGTCTTTTTTATCAAGATTTCAACTTGAATAGTGCTTTGACAATTATGATAATGGCGAAATCATTACATATATAAGATCATATTGCATCATAAGAGATTAGATTAATGCTTACCTTACCATATTCATACAACCTAGAAGGCTCAATGTATGTATCGATGTCCGTAATTGGATACTTTCGATTATAGTCCCTTTTCGTGAATCACAAAAGCCCTGCGCGATATCATTAAGAATTGATTTTTCATCCGTAAGCAAAACAACGCAAAGAAAAAAATAATTAAATCACTATAGTAAACTCCAAAATTCTAAAGCGCCAGCAGCTTCTTCAAGAGTGCTGCGTCAAATAAGAGGGTTTATCAAAAGGGTGGGTAAACGGTGTTCCGGTCCAGATCAAGAGACGAGGCAGGGAAGCTGCCAAAGCAGGCTATCGTTTAGGTCGAGAGCTTTAAAGAAATTAATAGGTGAATTAGTCTGGTGAGTCGAGGTATACGAGTTGTTGAAAAGGCGAGACTCTAGCTTCTAGTGTAAAGATGGTCTGTGGAATTCCGAAGATAGATACTTTTAGAGAAGTGGCGTGGTATTGTATGTGACTCGCTTGGAGAACTTGAGATGGGCAGTGACCGGAGCTCTAGAGAGACTGTGACTGGGAGATGATCGGCGGAGCGAGTTACCGGTATGATGAAGAGTTAGGGAAGATACCTAGAATGTTGTACGAAGACAGCGGCTTCGATATCTGAGCTTTTCAGACGCTTTAATTTGAATTGGTGAATGGATTCGACATTGAGAACGCCGGAATTGGAACAATCCAGTACAGAGTGGGCAGTAGTGGTGTTAGTGGTGGCGGTGGTGTTAGAGTCGAGCACGTCTTACTGACTCCCCGATGATTTAGGGGAACCACAGTGTGCCATGTCGAAAAGCATAATTATAACAAACGAAAAAATGTCATCACGCCCTGAGGGCAACTGATCTGTTACGCTGCATGGACTTATTTCGGTTCAGTAGGTGACGCTGCTATTATAAGGTCATGATAATACATAACATTCGGAGCCCTTAAATAAGGTCTAATCACGTTTCAATATTAGCCGTCTTAGGACGCCAAGACATCTAGACGTTAGGTAATATATTGATGATTTCAACTTGTCAAGACAGACATTATATAAGAGTAGTTGTCTAAATTTATGGTGAATACTCCCGATATATGACCCACGTTTTGTAACGCATCACACGACTTTAGAAGACAGAATTAGGCCTATGGCAAAAGAGAGAAAGATATAAAAGGTGTAGTCAACAAGCCAATAGATACAATCTCAGCGGCCTAGGCATTCATCGACAACGCTGCATTGCAGTAGCTTAAATTTACTCAAGCATGTAGTTTTTGAAAGGCAAGTGCTCTACATTTGCACGGTCTCAGCTGTCAAAAGGAATCTTGTGAGGCAATGATCGCGTTGAATTGTAACTAATGATTTGAATTGTATTGTGGGAACGTCTAGTGTCAATGTGTCATATCGTGACATATTATATATATGACATAATATCGTCATATTATTGTATTGTACTTTTTCAACAGACTCGTCCTTAGTCTATCTTCATCATTATAGTGCAGATAATGTCGTAGCGCCTTTAGAAACTAATGCACTCGGCGCATGAATTAGTGACGAATAGGTTTTCTACTCTCAGATCATCTAGTGGATATTGTTGTTGGCTAAATTCGGTCGAAACCAGATAACGTCTGTTTTATTTCGTCAATTGTTATTTTTAACTTTGCTATCCATTGTTAGATCTTTTATAATTTTACTTCATCTATTCTCAGCCAAGAATGAAACAATCGTCAAGTGTAATGTAAACTTTAGTTTCCTGTGTCGATGAAAGGTATTATGTTACATTTGTTTGTGCGCCTGTGTCTGTCCGTCTGTCTGTATTCAATGTGTCGTTGTTTGTCCGCCTGCCTGTTCGTCTAGTTGTGCTCATGTCTGCCTGTATGTATTTGTCTCGGTTTGTCTGTTTGTTTAGCTGTGTTTTTGTCTGTAAGCCACTGTCTGTCACTGTCGGCCTGCTTGTCCCCATCGGTGTATCTGTGAATTTGCCTGTGTGTATGCATCTCTGATTGTATGTCACTGTAGGTCCGTCATCGTCTGTTTCGCTGTCCCTGGTCGTGTCTGTGTGAATGTATGTGTACGTTTATCCGTCTGTCTGCCTTTATGTCTGTTTGTCTTTCGGCTTGACAGCATTATCTAAAGCGCATTAGAATCTATGTGCAACACAACAAAGAAAATGACACTTACTTATTTACAAAAGACAAACAATCACTTTATTATTTAATTTCTTCTTTGCTCCTTTAATTTCATTTGAGCACACCCATTCATTAACGTTGAAAAGAGCTAAATTGTTTTCTTTCAGCAACAACTGTAATAACAATTGTCCTTTCATAAAGCGCCTATTCAGCAAAGAAAAGATAACCGACAGAAGCATCTTGTTCATCTGTTTCCAACTGTATTGTACCATTAAAGGAGTTCTACTGTTATCCATTCTGGTTTAGAAGCAGTTGATTGATGGCTAAGGTATTGGAGTACCTATTCGCCATTGTGGCAAGACTTTTCTGCATATTGAAAGTATATTCAAGGGGCGCTATATCAAATTATATTTATTGATGCATTGTCTTTAATATATCGCATGGAATCACATTGTCTTGTTTTGTATCCAAATTCGGTCTCATCTCAATAATAATGAAAATACACACGTTCGCTTTTTTTTAACCTCTATTTCTCTTATAATTCAAATTTAATACTGCATGAACTACTTAGTTTCCATCGGTGTTAATTTCGTTCACGAAACTAAAACGAGGCGATCGTTCAGGAAAACAAAAATGAGAACTAAAAAGAACACACTAGCTAAAACGAAATAAAAACGAAAATGAATCGATGTTGAACGAAATAAAACGAAAATGACATTGATATCTTGAACAAAAACTATATGTATGTATGTATTCCGTTTATTGAGAAAATTATAGTCGACAGAACATTACTATCCATTGTTAGATCTTTTATCCTTTTGCTTTTATTTGCATATACAATATGGCAGCCTAAGAGAGTTAAAGCACTAAAAATAGTTCACTTAATGAGTGAGATTTTAGAGAATTATTAATTGGATTTGTGGATTTTTATTATTATTAATTATTAAGAATTATTAGGTCTAAATGATATGAATAGGCTAATTAATCTAAAAAAATTGGGCCGACAGACTAGTGCGTGTTTATATGCATCATCATTGAGAAAAAAATTCTTGCTGTCCTTATTCGGGAGGGCAAATGGATGAAAATATTCGATAATAGTTTGTGTCTTGCTCATAACTCAGTTTATTTTCATGGAAATATCCTATTCATCGCTGAATGACGCACGTAGATTGCAGAAGTCTTCATTGAATTATTAGCAGTTTTATCCCCCTACATGTAACGATATGTAACATACGATGACCTATTGGAAATGCGATTGGTCGATGATATATTGTTGGCAAGAGTTGGACTCTAACGACAACGGTAAGGTTTTTTTACGTTTACTCAATGCGTTAGAATACATACAACACAGCTATATTTCATATTGCCCTTCATCCAAAGTTTAGAGGTGCATGAGACAGTCGCTAAGAATAATTGTGAGAGATTATTGCAGTTGTTGCACGTCCAGAGACGGCAACTGTCTCAGACGAACAAGGCCTATGCCGAACAGTGCTCGAACCTGCTCTCTCCGCTCTGACCAATCGGCCACCGTGCTCTGTCCCCTTCGTCCTGCATGGGGTTGGCCCTTAACCGGGGAAGAGGCTGACATGTAACCTACAACATCAGCTCCTCATCCCTACTCGGTCCAAAAGACTCCGGCAGTTTAATAGCGTTTTTATCGATGCAGTGAAATAGACGAAGACGATCAGACTAAACAATTGGCCTAGCAGAAAGAAAGGAAACGGTAAAGAGAATTATCGACGATGGATTATAAGAACGAGAAATTGAGGGAAGAGACAAAGAGAAGGAAGTTCGACAAACGTCTTAAGAAATAATTATGATGAATTGACATAAATGTGCCGGGACATTGTGCGCACAACTACTATGGCAGCGAGATAGACAGATATACACACACACACAAAGAGGGAAATAGCGAGAGATAGCGAGAGAGAGAGAGAGAGAGAAGAAGAAGAAGAAGAGACAGTATAGGAGGGGAGAATAGATGGAGGAACAGAGGGCTGGGAGAGAGACTAAGGAAGCTATAGTTCTTGGGGAACAAAGAGCGAAAAGATGACCAAGTGAAAGCAAGGGTTATTGTCAAGTGTTGATGAGCAATTGCAATTAGTAGGCAGAGAATAGGAATGGGCTGTAATCAGGAGAGGAGAGATAAGAGGTCATACGAGGACAGGCAAGGGCATCAGAATTACTAAATGATCTGTCGCTTGGGTCAGCAATAGTAAGGAACATGTTGAGGAGAGGTAGAAAGGGGCTGCACCAAACAGGTCAGAAGGGACCTTGGAATGTACATAAAGGGATATCACTCCCAGAAAGAGGCACGAACTCGGTTACTTTTAGATTGTGTCAATCTCAAGCCTGTATAAAGGACGAGGGCGATGCAGTCATCGTTCTTAAAATGAGATCGCGACTACCACCACAAAAAAGACGGATATTCTCAGAAACGAGATCAGATTATGCACACTTTCCGGTGGACTACAGCTATCGCGAAGAATAGAAGAATCAACTGAGGAGACACCGCGACCGACGAGAACAGATTAGCAAACGATGGATCTCTTGGCAGAGGCCGGCGGTTGACAAAGATCAGCGGTTCGAGCTTCTTATTGTTTCCTTTCCTTAGTTGCTCGTATGTCAAGGGGCGGCGATCCTGGAGGTTGAGGGGGAAAAGTCCCCCACCTTTTACAAAGAGTGACCACATTATACGTATGTCCCCCACATTTCCTAACCCTCTCATTGGGTGTCCCTCCCACCTCTCAAACGAGATCGCCGACGCTGCGTATGTCTAATATTTTTTTTATTCGACAGTGATTTCACTGGTTCGAGTTGGAAGCGTCATCGATGAGTTCATGATGTATAGCAAATTGCAACTACAATCGTGGTCTTGCGTTATCAGGTTGGACGCATCTATGATATCGAGCAATATAGCTGCAATAATCGAGAAATAACTCGGTTAATTTTAGCGGGAAAGAAATACGATGCAATATTACTCTAATTGTACGCCTGCTTGTCATGAGTCACTTAATTATCATTATAGCTAAAGCGGAAATTGGCAATTATTGCTAGACCTTCCATTTGCTTTTCCTTTCCCGTAGTTTATATTTTCACTTGTAATAAAATATTGCAGTTATATAATTTGACTCTTTAATAACCTAAGCAGACAAATTATCAAAACGTTTCATATCAATTGTGTATTTCTCTAGGGGGTGCTTTGCACCGAAACCAAACGAGCCTGTGATGTTTTTGAATCTAAATAGTTAAGGTTGAACTTTAGAAATGCATACAGGGGATTGTGCATTGAAGAAACATGCTATCACAGAAAGCATAGGATCGGCACAAAGGTCAAGCACCCTCATCACGACATTACACGAAAATCTTCAATAAGAAAAAGGTTACGCCACAGTACCTCAACGCATGAGGAAACTGGTTCATACATGGGAGACTGTATCCTCGAACTGATCATGGCCTCATCCAAGCATCTTAATTATATATTGTTGTTTTATTTACACCCGTATATCGAGTGATCCCATTTACATCTAATCATCCTAGTTACATCTAGTCATCCTAGTTACATCTAGTCATCCTAGTTACATCTAGTCATCATAGTTACATCTAGTCATCATAGTTACATCTAGTCATCCGCTCACTAGGTCTACTCATATAAAGTTCACTGCGACTTTTCAACGATATCATCTCTGACTTCCGTAAATTTGCCTCTCACGCACCATCATGTGCATCTCAAATTGCCCCAATCTATCGCAATTCAGGCCTTCCAGTCTGAACTGAAGGATAGCCGAAGAGGACAAATGCTAGACATTAAATGTACACAAAACTTATCTGATTAAATCTTGTGATCCACTGCAATTCAGCGCCATCTCATTATATCAAATCCAATCTAATCAACTTAATATTGTCTAAGTAATTGACTCCTAAAGATTAGTTGTGATGAAGCCTAAAACGCCCCATCAAACAATAGCTCTCTTTAGATGATGTGCGGTTCCTGTCGTGAAGCCCGATCTAAGATTGTTCGTAATGCGTTACCGACTCTTTGTCACAGATGGAAACATTTAGGCTATGAAACGTATCCGGCAAACTAACACGTTTAGTGTTTAACGTCTCTGACGGGGAACTAATATATCGGACGACAAACTAAGTCACGCGAATCCAATCATTAAGATAACGACGAGCTATCGACATATGAGAAATAAATAACGCTTTCCATAGCAGTGTAAATGTAACAAGAGGTATCCCGATAAGCGTTACGTGAATTTTAAAGGGCTAAATAAGATACGATAAGCGATTTAATTGCAAGTGTTCAGTGCATACACGTCTCCTGCCACCAATTATCTGCTCAAGGCAAGATTGCCAAACACCTGTATAGTACAGTGCACAAACTGAAGCTTTTATATATATATATATATATATATATATATATATATATATATATATATATATATATATATATATATATATATATATATGGTACAGGCAATGTGTGAAACAGGGATTATGTATAATGCCTGATATTTTAGATTGTAGCAATTTGTAAAGTCGCCCATTTGTACGTTCCCATAAACCACATTCACATGAGTCTCATCTTATCAAGCATTACCTTACCTTATCTGACATTATATTACTTTACACCAAATGTCATGTTACGACCATTGTAAAACAGGATTCCTATATAAGATTTTGTCTGAGAGCATCGTTTTCCAAACAGATTATAGCAACAGCATCTGCAATACTAACGTAATCTTCATCGTAGCCTAATCGTCAATCCTTCTCCAACCATCGAGAAAGCAACGTCGTGGGATCCAACCAATGTCAAAGACGCTCAGCAGAAAACGCAATTAGGTGCACTGGCGATGACTTAATAAGCAGAATGGAGCTAAATATCTTAGACAGCAGAGGCTAATAATCAATGCGCGAATTACGGCAAAGCGACCAATTCCCATCGAGCGGACCAATTGTAAAATACTGCAAGATATGATCTCCCTGCCAAGAAAGACAATTGAAATCGATCTTCTGTGTAGTGACAGAAGTGCCGCACCTTAGCAACATTCATGGCATTGCGCCTATGACAAAGGCGGAACAATACTGTTCCGGTTATTAATTTCCTGTTAATAATCGTTAATGCATGATAAGTCCATTATGATTCAATAACAGTAACGTCAATGTCAGTTCCTCGTACTGAATGATGGTAATAGACATGCTCAGTTGAACGTTCAGCTCCTTTCTTCCACAGCGAATGACTTCCACTTTAGAATTTACATCTCAAAACATAAATTATCCTGGTACTAAGTTCGGCGTATTCAGACTAACGCATTCAGCGTTTACGTTACTTATACGTAGCCATCTATAGCCGTTAAATACTCACTACTCATTCTTGGGAGGAGGCGAGTGGAGTAATGGATAGCACACTGAGACGCAGAGATGAGGAACCGACTCAACCGAGTTCGACACTCGTACCGGCGACGATGGTTAGACTAAATTCCATGTATAACATAATGGGCATCTTGCATGGCTGCTGACATCATTCGTTCATACTGTGTCTGTAATCGTACTGCGTTGTTGTCTGTTTGAAAATAATACACGGAAAATATTATTTTATAACCTGCTATAAAATGTGTATTCGTTTTAGAGCCTCCGATTAGACGTCAATTGGGAAGTCACATAAATGCTCTTAGTGAGCAAATGAAGGACATTTCTTTGTATGTATGCAAATGAGCACTCTATACGACTCTATCTTCAATTGGCATATCTGGACAAACCATCGG
This sequence comes from Bimastos eiseni, assembly GCA_959347315.1. Classification (NCBI taxonomy): domain Eukaryota; kingdom Metazoa; phylum Annelida; class Clitellata; order Crassiclitellata; family Lumbricidae; genus Bimastos; species Bimastos eiseni. The sequence goes on along the minus strand of OY365807.1, from coordinate 3,867,873 downwards.
ACTTGACGCAGCGCTCGTGAAGGAGCAGCGACCCTGCGCTTGACTTATTGTAGCGCTATGGAATTTGGCGTTAACGACTACGACATATAAAACCTCTTACATACGCTTGGATTCTCGAGTTCTAAACGAGTTCTCCATAAATAAAATGCCCGCGTAACCATATATACGTGCTTAAATAAATTATTCACGCATGGTTAAATTATTGTCTAATTCTGCGGAACCATGCATTTTTAATGTCCTTGAGAGGTATTTATTTTTTGGGGTCTTTGTGTTTTACTGAATTTCTGTCCGTTTTCCAGTCAAGCGCAGTCTCTATGTTTCGATATATGCATTTGCAGAATGCCTTTCAAAATTTTATGCACTCACTGTACTTCTTCGATAGATCCAGATAGGCGCTATATAAATGTTCTAGTTTGTAAACAATATCTGCGACAAGGCTTTTGTAACGAGAATTGTGGTGGGAAGAGGACCTATACGGCTAATGTGACGCCAGACATATGCGAGTGTAAGTGTAAGTATGTGCATATGTATGTGTGTTGGGGAATACATGCAATGTAGGAGGTAGAATGTAGGTGGCTTCAAGGCTGCGAAGGGTCAATATGACCGGAAAGATATATCTTGATGGAAGCAACCGAAGCGAATCTGAACGAAATATAGAGACATCCAGTATGCGACCCTTGTTATGAGTCAAAGGAACTGAGCTGTTCGAAGGTAGTGAACCGTTCGAAGATCATGAACTGTTCAAAGGTAATGAGCTGTTCACAGGTAATATGCCGTTTTAGGTAATGAGCGATTCAATGCAGCTGCAGTTCAAATATAATTATTTTGCTGTTCTGTGTCAACCCCTGTACCAAGTCAATAAATGTAAAGAACAATAACTATTATAGCTAATAGATAGAGCAGGAAGACGAATAAAAGATAAACTGAATCATTGTCAACAGTTCGGAAGGAGAGGAAGTCAAATGCTAGAGTAGTGGTTGCATTTCAATTAGTTTGCAGCTCTAGTTAGAGGTTTCTGGACCTGTCCAATGTTGGTTTGCGACATACGTTCGCTCACAATCATTATTTAACCGGTAATTAATATTCGTCCATGACTTTGTTGACACGCGGCTTCCCACAGGCTTCTATTCTTGGTTCTGTTTGATTTTGGTTATGGAATATATCGTATCAATATCCACAGAATACGACATACGCTCACTGGGATATCTTTGTTAATCAAATTTTATGTTTCATTTGACGGTTAGTTTTATCATTCGACGTAAAGCCCATGATTATAAAGTCCTTCACTATTAAAGACTTTGATGGCAACAAAAGGCTTTCCTTTGCTATCAAAAACTGAATTTATGATACTGGGTACTTCACAACAACTCAGTAAGTTATCTTGGCTTAAATCTTTTACAACTGTGCGATTCACTCATTGGCATAGAGCATTTCAATGTTCAGTCGTTCAATGTTCAATGTTAATCGTGAATTGAGCGTTACTTAAAGTCTCTACTGTGTCACTCTTCGATTAGTATTTCTAGAACTAGACTTAAAACTGATCTCTTCTGTAAGTTTTGTGACTAATCGCTACATAGTAACGCGTGCTTAGAGTAAGGTGCGTTATAAATTCAATTCGTATTCAATTGTATGGGCATGTATTTAGCCACAACTGATAGACCTATGCTTCAATATAAATTGAAATATGAAGACATTATCTCTGTAATTAAACTTTGATCTCCACTTCAGCAAATGGTTTGTTTAACACTTTAACGGCGCGGTTTTCTATTCGAAGTGGTCACACTCTCGGTGTCATGGTGTTAAAATTGGGGCAAATAGGACATAAAATTTAATTCAGGTCAACCACTACAATAATCTAGATCGACATTCATCTGTTCCACCACGTTTCAACTAGGTGTTTCGATTGTTAATCGCTCGCTATGTCAAATGCCAAAACTGTTCTTCGGGAATGTGCTTATTCTGTTGCTGAACTTAAATTGTAAGAGACTCGTCCTGCCCTGCTCGCTCTGTCGTCTCTTGTGCTGACGGTCTCAACTTGAAATCGATCCTTAAAATGGTGGCTCATCCACTGTGGACGACCGTTCTGTCTCGACGCTTCTGAATACTGGTCTGACTGTGATATTGTGTGCTCTGAATAAGGCCAGCTCCATAAAAGCCGGTACAGTGTACATTCGACGCATAACAAAGAGCCGTCTATACTTTATGGGCCTCTCTCAGTATTAAAATGCATAGTTTGCAAAGCAGTTCACTTTTAAGTGGTAATATATTCTGCTTTCGACTCAATGGCCCTCTTCAACCTGCATTCCTAAGCAAACAACGTTGAACACACGTTCTGCGGCGAAAGGGTTAACATCGTGAATCCATAAACGCGGACAACAGCAAGTGTTATCTCTTGCGTCATTTGTTCAATGAGAAATTGACATGTACAGTCCGACAAGCGTTAATTTGGCTAATGTGGCCTATGCGAGGTCATTTGGCAGGCGGCGTAATTACTGATAATTATGTACACAACATACAGTTAAATATCAGCGGAGCCGAAAATTTTCCTTAGTCTAGGTCAAACTAGGACTAATTACAATGACAAGGCAATGCAAGCCGAATTGACGTCAGCTTAACGTCCATTTTTTCCCATGGGAGAAGTATAGCCTAGTTGATATCGGAAATGAAGTGATAGCCTAAATGTAGGCCTCTAACTGCCATCAATTTGTAACTTATTTCTTTGTACATTTATAGTGATATTGATTTAACGCTTTGCAGTCAAGATCTGAAAATCCTTAAAAATCAAGACCACCAGAAAAGCAGAATCGAGCCTCCTCAGCAAAGGAGTGCTAGTTTGGAAGTCCAGGACAGCTCAGTCGTAGGACGCGGGAGAATAGATCTAATATGGCGCCATTTCAAGATAGACTCATCAACAGTCAAATAGTTCGGACAGATCCACACAGATGGTACTGCATAGACCTTTGCGAGACAAGAGTCACAAGACGGTAAGGGAAAGAAGAATTCGTCCACGATGATTAGGGACTACACAGTACTTTAACTAAATGGCTTTACTTCTGCATTCTACTTGTTCTTTAAAACTTCTGGTTATCTAACCTGTTGTTCATGCTTGGTGAGATATCTCTCTAAGTGACGATCTTTCGAGTCTTTAACTAAGCAGCGGGAAGAGAAAACAAACAACTGCGAAAGAAATTAGAAATTGTTCTTAGCAAGATTTCTACACAGAAGCATTAGGACCCAAAATAAAATATATCGCAACATCGGACATCCACATATTCTATGCCAGGTTTTTCAATTCGATAGTCGACCAAATCTATGTGACGACACCAGATGAAGAAGAAATTCGTATATTAGTGAACAATTATTTCGACAGATAATTAGCAGACTATTGAGAAACGATATAATTGTCATAAATGTATATTTCAGTACATAGGCGACCAGATAGCGAGGGTCTGTATATAGGCAAATGCCTCCAATTTCAGGTAAAGGGGATGTCACTTGAGTTTTATGAGGAATATTTTGCCTTGTTGACACTAGGGACCGGGGGTTTGCCTCCGTAACTCAGAGAGGATTGACGCCTCTGTTTGAATAGACAAATCGCTATAGACAGAAATACCTGAAGGGCATCATTAATAGAAAATGGAGGACACGAATAACAGCGGGGAGAAACTATCTCGATGGTGTGCTGCAAACGACTTGAACTTAATTTAACCATTCGTTGAACAAAAGAATCCACAAAGGAAATCGATTTGGAAAACACCCTACGAAAAGAATTAATTACCTGATCGACAATACCAAGCAATATAGAAGGAAACTATGACGCTAAAACACGACAAAATATTCGACGCAAAATTATTCAATTAGGTTCGAAGAAATCAATAACTGATTAAAAAGAGCGAGACTATGAGAGATAATTACCCAACTCACAAAGAAAATCAAGTATGATATCCAGAAGCTTTCAACATTAAATAGAATTCAGAAGCAAAGACATTTAGTCGGAAACAAGCTACTTAGCTACTGCATGCCATCTGGATTCAAGGTCGCATCGACCTGAGAAACAAATATTAGTGAAATTTTAAATAATAGTCCAGCATACAGAATACACGCACCGATACGCATTCGAGTACGCAAATACGCACACCGAAAGGCTGTGTAATCCTGATACAATTGCTTGTAAATAACATATTTGAACAAACGCAAAAGACACTGTAGAGGGAAAGTATATTTTCAACAAAAGCTAGTTTACAGATGTCATCATCAGATGTCATTACTCAAAGCAGTTGTAGTGGCATCGCCAAGTCTACTATATGCTGTTGTTCGGAAGCTGGTGCGGAAGCTGAAGCGACACGGGATGCTCCCCTCTGAACAATTATCATTCGATGAACTCTGCGAGCGAGCCGATATCTCTCTTTTCAACTCCATCCTCTCTAATCCTGACCACATTCTGCGAAATCTTCTGCCTCCTATTAGAAGTGTGGAGCACCAGTTGCTCACAACAGGTCTGTTGCCTGGGCTGATGATTTCACCCAGTGTGGCTTTATTATCAGATTATTGTATCAGCGCCTTAACCCCTATTGACGTTTCCTCCTGCCTGGCCCTTAGTTGCTATCCTGACCTTTTACTAATTTTTATACTTCCGACATATCATGTACATAGATGTTTTGTTCGTACCGGTTTATTTGTACACGTCGCGCGTTTGCAGACGTCTGATTAAAGAATATACTTATTCACTTACTTACGTAATTATGTTTGTAATCACCAATGAAACTGATGGTTATGACGTTACAACCTACGTTGGCAACGCTTAGCATTGTTTTAAACTTCATCACAGGTCAGTAGTGACATACATGTAAGTATTTTATTACGTCGGCATTACTGCGGACAATTTACTGACGTCATCGTGGCGTATCGAAAGACGCCATGGCAAATTAAGTGACGTCAGGCGATTTCCAAGCCGTTGAAATCGAGATTTATTGGTCGGCCTCTGAAACAGCGTAACGCTCGTGAACAACCTGGTGCCACTGGCTTTAGAGTTGTGCTCTAAAGTTTAGGATTAGGATCACCATCGGGACATATATCTTGTTCGTTCCATTGTGATCTAGCTGATCAATGACCGTCTGCAGGTCTGCGTAAACAGGAAGGAGGGAGATAACGAAAAGACATTGGGAGACACCTGCTCAAAACGCACCTGCTTGAACGATGCTCAGGAATACGATTTGAATAAAAATAACAATGACAGTTGATTTGTTTAAACTATCGGCTGCATCACTTGAATTGTTATCAGTAACCCACGCATGTTTAATAGTCGGCTTTAAATTAATCCCCAGATATTTATTTTTTACAATTATGGAATACGTTAAATTCCGTATCTTAATCAACTGAAATTGGATAGGATGCATGTCCGGAATAATTTGCATAAGTTAAATAAAAAATCTTTCAACATACCCGCTGATTAAATAAACCCAAAAGCCTCTGAAGCAATTGATGTAAACAAACTTCATAATATTATATCGTAGACCCGCAGGGTAGACCTCACAGCAAAGGATAGAAATGGGCTACATAAAACGCTCTGATGCATGCCTGCATAGCCTTGCATATGATGCATATAAAATGACCACAGAAACTTCACCCTATAGGGCGCAGCAGCAGCAAGGAAGAGTTAACACGTAATACGCAAAAACAAAGAATTATACTGAGCGTTATTATAAATCATATGACACAACAACAGAAACTGTCGTAATATCAAGTGACTATCCAGGATCCGATTATCAGAGGCAGATAGGAAATAGAAAACAATGCAATGTGTCATTTCAGGTAAATATAAACCGTCGTAGGTTTCAATTTAGTAATTATAGGAAAAGTGAAAGAGAGTTAGGGTTTCACTCTGGTTGTCACCAACATGCTTCCTTTTGCTAATTGGCTGACACACTGTAGCTAACAGCATCATTTTACGATAAGTAGCCTTTCTTGGAAATCTTAGTTAAACGGCTTTCATCAGTCACTTATTGTGAGACTATCATCAGACGACAATTGCACTACTACTACTGCTATCACTTCAACAAGAAGTATGATAAAAATGATAATATTTATTGGAAAGGGAACATCTCACTTGTCAGACTATTTCTGATTAAAATGTTACTCCTCAAGAGCATTTCCCCTTGCTAACTGGTGAAGAAATTCTCCTCTTCAGGATGCAATTCTTCCATAGGCTATATATAACGTAACCGTCTTCTAGGAGAAGTTTCTACTGAAAATTCTAAACCTTCCTTGGAAATCAGTCAAGTAGAGTTATTTTCAGCTTCTAAAGCACAACGGCAATTTTAGACTTACTCGGATAAACCAACCAATGTGAGCATTTTAACCAGATGTTTTACCAGATTTTTTTACTGGCGCTATAAAAATCCCATGGAATGTAGGCCAAGTATTCAAGTTCAAAATCCTCTTTGTTGCATGCAAAGCGTTTCTGGGTCAAGTTCCACGCTATTTTTGCGATCTGATCAAGCAACCTATTTCGGCTACCTCTGGACGTCCTCTCCGCTCTTTACACCGTCAGGACCTTCTAGTAAGACCTCTGTCTAGAACTGCCACAGTTCAGCATCGTGCCTATGCCTCTGTTGGCCATTCGCTATGGAAAAGTCTTCCTGCTGTGACTCGTGCTGCAATCTTATCTAGCAGCACAACTGTTTAAGACTTTTGCTTTTCTCTAGGGGCCCTTCGCACTGGGAGCGCCTCTGATTAGGTTGTACTGTGAGAGGTGCTTTATAAATCCGTAAATAGAATAGAATAAAATAAGTATGTATGCTAAGAATATTCAATTGACATAGACTATCAACTCTAGTGGAAACTAGTAACCGACACACAAGCATTCCGCCAAATTGCATTACTGAGACAGGATTGCATCAGTGCTTCTGTCATGGCTTCGCATTATTCTGTACGCAACGAATATGCGTACACCATTCGTACACAAATCGCACAGTATGATTGTTTTCATAGCCAGCCGTATCAACCAACGATCGTCCAGTTAGAAACACTAGCCCAGCGACTACGACGAGACCCAACAAATATCAAGCACAATGAACCGCCTTGTAAACAGACCCGAGTTCAGCATCCGTATTTTCTTTCAGAGATAATTTACAGCATATCCGTTTCGGCGCAGAGCAAACACGTCCGCACCCGGAGATGGCTTTAATTACAGGCCGTCGCTCCGAAGCGAAAGGGTTAACGTTCAACGCCTGTCATCACAATCATGGGTGTAACATAAATGCCTTCCAAAAATTTAGCTCCTTTTCGCTACTTGTCTTAATGGTGTTTATTTTGGAGCACGCAATTCAGGTTCTTACGACGCATTAATGTACGTTCCCACAGTAATTCCTGTTACTGGCATATTTAGGCCTATTAATGTAGGTCTACGTTGCAAATATTAACTCCGGTTCAAGAGTAAAATTTATTCCTCCTATTAACTTGTCAATTAATATACGGATAGTTATATCCGGTTAATGGCATAGGGGTCTACTTTTATCATACATAGACTTTCATGTTCGGACATTAAATTCTGTTATCAGCATAAAGTTAAAGCTTACTTTTAACACCTCAACTTACGTTAATAGGACGGCCTGTCAACCTTTGGCATAAGTGTAGCTACTTCGGTAGTGCTTCTATAGTCTCAGCATGAGAGATCGTCGACTTATACGATCGATTGACCGTATAAGTCTGTTCTAAGGATTTTCAACTCCGTCTCCTACGGTCCTCTCCCTAAATTGCAAATGACCATATTATGTCCATTAAAATGACCAGATGTCCACTTAAATGACCATATCCATTCTTATTTGTTAATCTAATAAAAGAAACAGTGAAATAACACACAGCAATTAAATTTAATTGTTGTATGTTGTTTGAATGGACATCTGGTCATTTGAATGGACCAAGTGTCCATTTAGACGACCAGGCGTCCATTCAAATGACCAGATGTTCATTTAAATGACTAGATGTCAATTCAAATGACTCGATTTAAACGGGCAGCAGTTGGGAATGCCACATCAGATAGACTACCCTAAATAAACTCATTTTACCCCCACATAATTTGACTGAGGCCATTTTCGCTGTTTTAACTAAGAACGTAAATGTACCTACGCTTTGAATAGAGAACAATTTCATATAGTTTATTGCTGCAATTCAGTAATTACTTACGCTTTGAATAGAAAATAATTCTTGATGTATAATCATTACTTTAGATTATATCCAGCCCGGAGACCGGGGCCTTTGTCAAATCGTGGAACTAAAACTCTCCTGGAGAACAATACGTCACTGATCACGATCAATTAATTGCGCTTTGAATATTAAACGATTCACAGTGTAATTGATGAACTCATTAAAGGTAATTACGCTTTCAATGCAAATCGATTCTGGCTGGAGTTAATTACTAAAACGCTGCACCATAATTTACCTGTTACTTCGATTGGCCTGACGTACGTCTGTTGCTGAGTTTGATGATAAGTTGATGATGCCGTCGCAAAATGCCGCGGCATTGATACATATCTCTGTGCCAACAATGAAGCTATTCGTCAACAGGTAAAAGGCACCAATGCTCCGTCCAACTTTTGTCCAAGACTCCGTCAAACTTTCGTCCAAAGAGGTTCAAATTTCATCTAAGACTTCGCTCAAATTTCGTGCAAGACGCGGTTCAATTATCGCTCCCAGTTTCAACTTATTCGAAGAAACGATAACGACTTTGTAACAAGCAGAGACGAGGTTCAGCTTGAAGTACGATTCAATTCTTCAACGTTGAAAGTCTCGAGTTATGTTCTGCGAGCGATAGACTGCAGCAGAAAATCATTGCGTCGATTATATCACATTGCTCAGAAGGAAACAATGCATTCAAAATATGGCAAATAAGGATCGAAAACCCCGAAATTGCCTGACATTTATTTGATCATATGGCTGCGTGTTTACATATTATAAGCATGTACAGACCTACATGTATGCAGGAGTGCAGATATTGTCTGTTACTGCAATATGTTGTGTAATCGTATTGCGTACTTGCCAGTTTGAATTAGTAAAAAAAATATTCTATTATGTCATTGTATGGATGCATGTATCTATATATGTACGTGTGTTCGTAGTGCGTGTGCGCGTATGCATGTATGCACGTATGTACGCATGAACGTATGTATGTATGTATGCATGTCTCTGCATATGTTGTCATCTAAGAACACATGACAACCTATTATAACACATGATGTCATGTGAAATGTCTGCCCGAAGCAAAACAACACAATAATTGTTAGACGTCATTTAATACTGGAACTAATACGAAATGTAGAAGGATACATCTCTCAGCAGTTCTATAAATGCTTTGTGCAAATAATCGTGTGACATCACCCAATATTACATGATACCCCTATGTCATATGATACCACGTATTCTGTTCTTATTCCTTGTTGTTTTCCATTTCCCTCTCTCTTTCTGGTGACCTGGACAATGGTCTTTTGTCCAATGTAGCGACATTCATTCGGAAACTATTTCACAATACACTGCACTGTCAGAGTCCATACAGAAACAGCTGAAATTTCCTTATAATTGCTGGCAATGCCTTCTGCAGTCTTCATATGTGTCAAAAGAAATTGGGTGACCCTGCTAGCAGGAATAATTCTCTGTTTCTATCCAGTGCAATATTTTCTTTCAATGACTGCTTGATCGGTTGCCATTTTGATGCTCAACAAAGATAAAATCAATTTTAAATTTTTTTAAACAAGAAACATCTTAAACGCAAATGGCATTTGTCTGCTCGCTGGCTCAATAACGATTGGGAATTGATCAATTTGGCTTGGAGCCTGTAATCACATTAATACATACATACATACATACATACATACATACATACATACATACATACATACATACAGTAGATACTTTCATATACATACATGAATACAAATATTTCATATGTGCACTAATAAACGCATGCACACACGAACAGACACATTCATACACACATAGAAACAAACATACAAAAAAGATACATTACATACAAATATACATACTTTTTACTTACATACATGCATGCGTACATACATACATAAATACATACGTATATGCACGCACGCACGCACCCACACATGCACACGCATACACATACACACGCACATACAGACGTACATACATACATACATACATACATACATACATATGCATATGCATGTATGCATTGCTACATGCATGAATACATTACACACATTTGAATTTGCAATAAGAACGGTGTTGCACTTAAAATCCAAGGCCGCTCTGGCGACCAGTGATGATCAGATCAGTTTTGTTTCAGACTCGCCTAATAATAATACACTGACCAATAAACGGAGTCGAATTCTTTGTCGATGTCTATTAAACGGTTTGCCATGCACATTTCACAGGCCTCGACATGCATCACTGACTCTGATCGCTGAACCGTGCTGTTCACTCGACCAATAGAATCCGTCAACGAGGCATATTCACTCATAGTATACCTGTCATCGATTTCCGATGCGCGCCTGGGCATGTTGCTCACTTTAACCCTTCATCTGCCAACGATAGCGTAACCCTTTGCATGCCAAAGCAACCATCGTCATTTAACCCTTGCGCTCTCTCTGTGTGCATGTTTCACAGAATTAACCCTTTAATGCAGCATAGATTTCAATGCAACGTGATCTGAATATGTACCTACTCTACATTCATTATATAGCGCCCTTCTTGAGCCTCTCATAACTCATGCATTCATGCAACGACCTTAGTTCGGCTTTCTCTGACGACTGGCAATACATAAATTCCTTATAATTATTTATATGCTATTCATATCCCAATTATCTCTATTATTTCTATTATTGATATCATTATTCTCTGTTATGTTTAAGGTATTTCATTATCTGTATTATTGTCATTGTCGTTGCTTTTACTTTTGTTTTCATTAGGGTTGTTATTTTTTGCAATCATTGTTGTTATTGCTGTTAGTATTATCATTGTCATTATTTTGCTGCGAGACAAAAAAGGGTCTCGCAGAGAATTATACATTATTTAAAACGCAGAATAGACTGGAATGGTCCTATTAATATCTTTATTAATATCATTACTATCACGATTCATATTATTACTATTTCCATCATTTTTAGCATTTTTATTATTATAATTTACTATTATTATTATTTACATTATTCATACTATTTAAATTATTTTTAGTTTTTACATTATTCATACTATTTAAAAAACTAATATTTTTATATTATCTATTATCTTTATGTAAATTATGTTATTTATATTATCTTTATAATTATCATAAGTATTATTGTTAATAAAAGCACCAAAACATTGCATTCTAGCAGTTCTAAAAGGTTTGTCTGAGGCCATGTTGTCTCTTTCTCAACCGGAATAGCTTTCGAGCGAGAGACAGATTCCATTAAGCTGTCTAATGTCTGCGTTTTTACCGGTGTACATAACATTTTCCGCACCAACGCAACTTATACTTTCGAACCGATTGAATCACATCACACAAACGTGGTATTTACCCATTGATTTACAAGTCGTTTTATCCCTCTGAAAGCTGCAAGAAGGTTTACCTGAAAGCATTGTTATTGTCTGTACGGACACCTGGTTGAGATGTAGGTCTATATTTGCGGCTCAGTGATTCAGAATAGCTGAACAAATCACAAACGGCATGCTTTAGTAAGTGATGCGGAACAGTTCACCAGACAACAATAGAAACGGATGATTGGATGAACGGATGGATGATGATTGATCGCTTGTATTTTGTATTTGCATTCGATCATTGATGGATGGATCATTGAATAGATGGATGGATGAACAGATGGATAGATGGATGGATTGAATGAATGGATTGATGGATGAATGAACAGATGGATAGATGGATGGATTAAATGAATGGATGGATGAACAGATGGATGGATTAAATGAATGGATGGATGAACAGATGGATAGAGGGATGGATTGAATGAATGGATTGATGGATGAATGAACAGATGGATAGATGGATGGATTAAATGAATGGATGGATGAACAGATGGATGGATTAAATGAATGGATGGATGAACAGATGGATAGAGGGATGGATTGAATGAATGGATTGATGGATGAATGAACAGATGGATAGATGGATGGATTAAATGAATGGATGGATGAACAGATGGATAGAGGGATGGATGGATAGACGGATGGATGGGAAAGGTGTGGATGGACGGGCAGATGAATAGATGATTAATTAGTTGATGGACGAATGCTTGAAGTGACGAACAGTTGGACAGATGAAGGGATAGATGGATGGTTGCTATGGATGGATGGGCGGATTGAGGATGGATGGATATGGTGGATTGAGGATGGATGGATAAGGTGGATTGAGGATGGATGGATAAGGTGGATTGAGGATGGATTGATATGGTGGATTGAGGATGGATGGATAAGGCGAATTGAGGATGGATTGACAAGGTGGATTGAGGATGGATGGAGAAGGTGGATTGAGGATGGATGGATAAGGTGGATTGAGGATGGATGGAGAAGGTGGATTGAGGATGGATGGATAAGGTGGATTGAGGATGGATGGATAAGGTGGATTGAGGATGGATGGATAAGGTGGATTGAGGATGGATTGATATGGTGGATTGAGGATGGATGGATAAGGCGAATTGAGGATGGATTGACAAGGTTGATTGAGGATGGATGGAGAAGGTGGATTGAGGATGGATTGATATGGTGGATTGAGGATGGATGGATAAGGCGAATTGAGGATGGATTGACAAGGTGGATTGAGGATGGATGGAGAAGGTGGATTGAGGATGGATGGATAAGGTGGATTGAGGATGGATGGAGAAGGTGGATTGAGGATGGATGGATAAGGTGGATTGAGGATGGATGGAGAAGGTGGATTGAGGATGGATGGATAAGGTGGATTGAGGATGGATTGATATGGTGGATTGAGGATGGATGGATAAGGCGAATTGAGGATGGATTGACAAGGTTGATTGAGGATGGATGGAGAAGGTGGATTGAGGATGGATTGATATGGTGGATTGAGGATGGATGGATAAGGCGAATTGAGGATGGATTGACAAGGTGGATTGAGGATGGATGGAGAAGGTGGATTGAGGATGGATGGATAAGGTGGATTGAGGATGGATGGAGAAGGTGGATTGAGGATGGATGGATAAGGTGGATTGAGGATGGATGGAGAAGGTGGATTGAGGATGGATGGATAAAGTGGATTGAGGATGGATTGATATGGTGGATTGAGGATGGATGGATAAGGCGAATTGAGGATGGATTGACAAGGTTGATTGAGGATGGATGGAGAAGGTGGATTGAGGATGGATTGATATGGTGGATTGAGGATGGATGGATAAGGCGAATTGAGGATGGATTGACAAGGTGGATTGAGGATGGATGGAGAAGGTGGATTGAGGATGGATGGATAAGGTGGATTGAGGATGGATGGATAAGGTGGATTGAGGATGGATGGATAAGGTGGATTGAGGATGGATGGAGAAGGTGGATTGAGGATGGATTGACAAGGTGGATTGAGGATGGATGGAGAAGGTGGATTGAGGATGGATGGATAAGGTGGATTGAGGATGGATGGATAAGGTGGATTGAGGATGGATGGATAAGGTGGATTGAGGATGGATGGAGAAGGTGGATTGAGGATGGATTGACAAGGTGGATTGAGGATGGATGGAGAAGGTGGATTGAGGATGGATGGATAAGGTGGACGGACGGAGGTTTTGCATGGTATTTCATTGACTAGTTTTTATGGTATTGCATTGCATAATTTTGGTATGGTGCGGCATTGCACATTTTCATGGTATTAAATTGCATAATTTTTTTATGGCGAGCTCACCATCAAATTATAATTATTATTGTTTTGTTTTAATCATTATAGGTGTGAACGATAAGTTATATTTCGTCGAACATTGCTCGAGCTAGTAACACAGCCTCTATGCCCCGCCAGTGTCAGAACATTCATAATTTACAGGGTGTGATAACATGAGTTTTGGTGATAACGCAACTGATAGATACCTATTGCATGAGAACTGTAGCGCAATGTTTTCGATACAAAAGTCTAAAGTCACAAGTCGACACATGTGATCTTCTTCGGTTCATCAATTATACTCTATCGATGACGTTCAATAGCAACGGCCTTTCGTTACTCGAATGCTCAGCGGCATTTTGATATCTTAGAACCGTTAAAAATGAGAGTGAGTATAACCCGGATCGACAAGGAGCACCATTCAGGTGTGGAGGGAAGAGTAGAAGCTAACAGAGGGGATGAAGATAATGGTACTGAGAAGATGAGAACATGTAAGTGATGGTCAAGAGGAGGAGGAGGAGGAGGAGGAGGAGGAAGAAGAGAGGGACGAAAACAGATGAATAAGAGATGATGATGATGACGTTGTTTCTAACATCCGTCATCATCAAGTAACGTCATCAGATCAGCTCATTTATAATGTGTCTTTTGCTTTATTTCGCCACCTCATCGTAGTGCGCTAATGCAAGCGTAGCCCGTTGGATAGTTTCAATTTATGCATGATGGAATCGGGAGACGGTAACCATGGCCTATGAACCATGCGCATCTGTGGTTTAATAGAAACACTAGAAAGACGCCATGTGCAAAAACATGAACCATCGAATCCAATCTGATATGATCCAATCGATTGACTTAAATCCGGTTGAAATCCGATATGGCAGAGGTCAAAGGTAAGAGGTAGGTCAGAGGTCAAAGGTCAGAGGTAAGTCAGATGTCAAAAGTCAGAGGTAGGTCAGATGTCAAAGGTCAGAGTTAGGTCAGATGTCAAAGGTCAGAGGTAGATCAGATGTCAAAGGTCAGAGGTAGGTCAGATGTCAAAGGTCAGAGGTAGATCAGATGTCAAAGGTCAGAGGTAGGTCAGATGTCAAAGGTCAGAGGTAGGTCAGATGTCAGAAGGTCAGAGGTAGGTCAGAGGTCAAAGGTCAGAGGTGAAACTGCAAATGGTAAGAAGACGATGTTGATCTAATGTAATGTAATGTAAATCTCTGAAAATGTTTCAGCGTCCACAACAGCCACGTCAGGGAGACCAGCTTATTCACCGGCGCTAGTAGTTAAGGTGTAGTTAAGATGTTGCCCAAAGAGTTGAACCCAGATCGCTGGGGACATAGGCCTACGTCGCCAGGAATCACACACAAAAACACACACTACGCCACTACAAGCATCAAGAAAGGAGGAGTGCGATGAAAATCATCTTTGACATGACGGTGTCGTTAAACAGTCACTAACCTCATCAACACACTCACACCCACACATTCACACCCACACACTTAACGATCGCTGCGGGGGTTACGATAAAGCATCGTAATCGCGATCTCGACATTTCTAAAGAGTTATTTAAAAGCCGACCACAGGGCACCCGCTTATTCAAGAGCGGAGCGTCGTGTCAGAGGTTAACAAGTGCGCGTGAAAGTTTCGTTGCCATGAGCACGGAGGGAGGCATAGTAACCGCCAGGCGATGCTTAGAAACCAAGCATCATCATCAGCTGCTTAAGGTTTTTCTCCAGCAACCGTCGACCGATTGGCAATATACGTGCATTGAGCTCGCACCTGTTCTCGCCTGGCGTCTCCGTACGAAGTCAACGGGTGCATATTATATGCGCCAGCGACGATTTCAATGGGTCCGTAGAGCTTTTGTTAATTACCTTTTTGGAGCACCGACAATGAACCAAAGAAATTGTCGCCTGGATTGATTTGCCTGAATCCGGAATTCCGGCGACTAGTACGGAGGCGATTTGGAAGCGCTCGTCTTCCCTCTCCCTTCCTCTTCCCCGGCCTCCTTCTATCTCTTTCTCTCCCACGCCAAAACACCGCTGATCGCCCGCTAAGCCCGCATATAATACAGCCTCCCGGCGAGGCGTTGAAACCGTTGAATTTAAACGCAGAAAGTAACTATCGCCAGGATCCGGTTCGTCAGTGAGAGTCTATTACGACAGCGCGCACGCTGCAGCTGTGAACCGTCGGGCCGCCTTTTATACCAGGCCAGCGGACAGGAGGAGAGACTCGCTTAGCCCGCAGTAAATCGATTTACGATGAATGTATTTGTCATCCAACGACTGGCTTGTACGCCAAGCTCTCCTTATATATGCCACTCACGCATGCGCATACGTCGGCCTATATATATATATATACACCCGTTACATGCACGCACTTATATATGTGTGTACGATGCATGAAATTCGGATACAAGGAATGCATTATGTATGAGACCCATTGTATATGCAATACAGCCATCAGTGTGTCTGTATATAATATGGGGAACACGCGGCTGGCTTATTATTATTAATGGCTTTTGACAAGACATATCACTTCTATCATCGGAAATAAAGATGTATATGTGCTTATCTATAAATGTGCACACACATTCCTCTTGCGCGCTTTGTATAAATATATATATGCATAGATACATTGATAGATAGAGTCGGTCGGAGAGACCTATAATGGTTAACCCCTTGCGCGCCGGTGTCTGGCAACGAGTTGTGTTACAAGACGCGAGAGTTACGGCTTCTGTATTATTGAGCAGATCGAAAGACAAGAGGACGATTTAGTTCTAGAGGAAGATGATCATCGCGCTTTGCAGGGAGATGAATGCTATTGACACCCTAGTGGTTGTACCTGCAGTTGTGTATGTGAGGCGCCATTGTAGCGGTATGGCCGCGTTACGGCGCCATATAAATAGTCTATATTATTATTATTATTATTATTGTTATTATTATTATTATTATCATTATCATGTGTGTGTATGTGTGTATGTGTGTATGTGTGTATGCGTGTGTGTGTATGTGTGTGTATGTGTGTGTATGTGTGTGTATGTGTGTGTGTATGTGTGTGTGTATATGTGTGTATGTGTGTATGTGTGTATGTATGTATGTGTGTGTATGTGTGTGTGTGTGTATTTTCCACCTCAATTATCAAATCAAAGCTCGATTATTGTAATTCCCTTTCCCCAAACCCTGAATCCACACAACTCAAGCGTCTGCAACTTATCCGAGACTCAATATATCGAGAGTCGTCAGCAGAACGCCCAAGCATCATCATCATCATCATCATCACATCTCTCCAATCCTCAGGATATCATCAACCCATCTGATTCTTATCTCAGAACGAATCGACTTCAAAGTCCGATCACTAACCTACAACTCCTTACAATACTGCCAGCCCAAATATCTTTGCGAACTCTTCACCATCCAGCCAATCCGCTTTACCAGATTCCCTCCTATCTTGGTGCCAGTACCACACCTATATACAGTAGGAGGACGACGCTAACAATCTCTCTTATTACAAATTGTGTCTTTTAATGAAATTAATTCTGCAACTTAAGAGACAGTTGATACAGTGGTATATGCAGCGATGACGGATTTACAGGGCTGTACTGAGCTATAATTGCGCCATGTGCTTAGCTAATTGCGCCCTGTACGTAGCATCAATTTGGCGCCCCACATTTTGAAAATAATGCATTTTATGGAATAATAACTTATTCCATCCTGAAATTTGCGCCCTTTCCACATTTGCGCCCAGGCCTAGGCCCCGCTGGCCCCCTCGGTACAGCCCTGGGGATTTGTAATGGTTGATGTCAAAGGTGTATACGTAGTTCAATACAGCAGTGTACACTTGACTTAAATGTGACACGACTCAGCACGAACCGTGCAACACAATTTAACGCAGCATCAGAGTGGCTTAGACATGCGCAGTGCTACAATAATTATGTTACGATACAACCAAATACAAAATAGATGTAGTCGGAATAATTCTAATCGCGAACTCCGCGTTTCTAAAGCGCCACTCAAAAAGCTGAGCAGAGAGCACAAACTTCTTCACGAGCGCTGACGTCATGCAATATGTCATAGCATTCAATGGCTTGGACTGAGATGAAACGCAAAACCTGTGTCTTCGTTCGTACATTTAGATATAATACGTCACTGAAGGATCTGCATTTCGGGAACACTTCCAGTGAAGGAGAGTCTTTGAAAAGCTGAAGATGTTCCGTCGACTGATATCATCCGTCGCTTGCATGTCACCGTGAATTGCATCGGATGTAAATAGAAGAGAGTGCAATACACTTCAATGCATTACAATGCACAGAAACCAACGACAGACACAAATGAACGCATGTATTATACATTGCAATTGGAATGACTGCGGATCAGAAGGCGATAACATAACATTGAGGAAGATTGAATAGATCTAGCTCATATCAAATTCGTATTTATGTGGGTGGCGGTTCTATGTAACGATGATGATGATGATGACGACTACGACGACGATGACAACAATTGTAGTAATAATGATAATGATTCATCATTCGTTCATTCTAAGCCTATGACTTGTAGACAATCTGCCCTCATGGAAGTTTGAGATAATAAAAGAATAATAAAATTATTATTATTATTTTTATTATTATTATTATTATTATTAGTAGTAGTAGTAGTAGTAGTAGTTGTAGTAGTAGTAGTAGTAGTAGTAGTAGTAGTAGTAGTAGTATTAACTCGAACTTGCATGAAGTCAGTATGATCACAAGTCTCGTGATAATTATTGTCGTTGTATCGCATACAAAGGACCTGCCACTATATTTATAAACATCGGATGTTACTCGATGAGCTCAATACGGGTCCTGATAGGGTCCCAGATGGGTCTCAAATGGAGCCAATGAGACCTTTGCTGGTGACAAACTAGTAGGCCCTACTTGTCACAATCGTGCTCTAAAAGATTTTTAAGCGCTATACTTCAGAGCCAAACGCAACGATAAACACTTTAATGTCGCGTTGTATTCGTTTCTCTTTTAGGACACTATCGCCGTCAAAGTGTTAAAACAATTCACACAGCCAAAAATAGAGATTCCAGTATCAGAGTTGGCAGGGTAGCCGTAATTGTTATCAGAAATGGGCAAAAGCCACGTTTCAAACGAAACCGATGATCAGAAAAACTTTACGATAGGCCTCAATACTAAACGATGTTTTATAACGACTCAAATCATGCTCAGATGACGAAAACGTGCTCGGATGACACTGGACGTGCTCAGAATACGAAAAACGTGCTCAGATTATGAGAGAATTTTTCAACGTGTCAGGCTTCAACACGAAAAGTCCAAACGACTGAATAATGTTTCACCACGTTCCCTGTTCACTCATTACCTCATCATATTTGCAGTTCAAAATTGTAAACTGTATGCTCTCTAGTCTGCGTGCGGTTCTGATTATTTGTTCGGCTGTAGACCTACTTCTGGGCATTCTAGGAAGAACATTATCAGAAGAAGCCTCTCGATGTGTATTTTTGGGCTATTCACGTTTAAAGATAAGGTAACCATAACCACCAGCATTTGTACTGTTATCAACGGTTCAAAGCCACCTATAGAAGCAGCTGTCTTCTGACAATGCCATATAAACAGTTGATGAGTCTATACAATTACAATTAGGACTGATAAACTCTTGGATAACGCTTGATCATCAAATCCGAACTTTGGTACTTAACTGTATCTGTAATTGCGTAGGACTACCATTTCAATACTTTACATCATGATTTTACTTCTTTGCGTTTTCTTGGCTACTGTCTCTTTTCTGTACTTCATTACTTTACTTATAATTTACTACTGTATATTTTCGGTACTTTGTTACTTCACCTATAATGTGGTATCTTCCTCATCTTCAGAATATTTTATTTACATTGGCGCTTTTTCCATAAAATGTCTTGCCGATATTTTGGTATTTTATTTAAGCGAACTGATGCTGTCAGTTGGGTGTTTTTACGGAGTTGTTTCCAATAGCGCAAGCCCGTTCCTAAAGGAGATTCTTTATCAGTGTCCTTATAAAAAGCAATCTTTCATATCCGTTACAAGTCTAAGGAGTTAAAACTGAAGTAGGTGAGAGATTAGAAATCAATCGTCGCGAAGAATGAAGTGATATCAATTTTTTATGGACTCTCGTTCTGCTGACTGTATACATTCACAACCCACTTGAGGATATCGGCTCGAGAACGGTTAAACTGAGACACTTGTCCCACATTATATCTAGTCTACAGGAAACTAGGCCTCCTTCAAAAATAATTAATGCTAGATTTTGTTGGTTTTGTTCAATAAAAACGTCGTTTTCAATCGTTCGGTTATGTTTATTCAAAGCTGACTTGATAAAATTCAAAATCATTTGAATTAAAACACGCAGCTGATAAAATGTCAAGTGTTTTGTACAAGTAATTTTTACCTGTTGGAGTATTCGTTTAGTTTTCTTCTGCTGTCTCTTTCTATTTTGCGTCTAGCTGTTACAGTAAGGTTCCTTGTCGCTGGTTTCAGTCACTTGTATCTCTGGCAGCCCCAGAGTATGAGGGTAACGGACTGCGCACCTGTTAGATTTGTACTGGTAACTTCCATGGAGCCAGTACAAATGCACAAAATATGAACCGAAGATGCATGAAAACCAAACTGTAATCACTTTCCATATCGTGAAAGATCAGTACAGATAATGGAGAGAAGCATTTTCAAACGGTTAGGTGGCTGTGTGCAACCGTTGTTGATATATTACCTAAAGCGCCAGAACGGCTCGCGATCATTGAAAATCTAAGGTCGACAGTTGTCATCTTGAATACGTTAGATATGGAGTCAAGTGATATAGTTGATCGTTATCTTGTAGCCTTAGTAACAGAGGAATGAACCGATGCCGATCAATATTTTCTCCTTTGTTGTTATTGTTCTTGTTCTGAAACTCCTCCACTGTTGGTACTCTGTCATTGCCCGTCCCAAACATAGATAAAGTTGGAGTTTGTCATTATTATTGATATTATTAATATTTATACTACTACCATATTTGCCTATCAGATTTGCCTCTCGACCTCGAATTACATATAGACCAGTTTTAAATAACTTAAGACCATTCAGAATTTTACCTTCAGGTCACTTCCCTATTATCATTTCTAATTTGCCTTATGCCGTTTCATATTTACATTTTGACCATTTTCAATTTCTTTGAGACCATTTTCGACATGTAGACCATTTCAAACTGCTTTCAAATTATTCTCAATTACCTTTGTACCATTTTTAATACCCTTGGACCAGTTGTAATTACCTTCAGACTATATTTAAATACCTTTGGGTCACTTTTGTTTGCCTTTAAACCATTGTTTAATTACCTGAACACCACTATAAATTACGTTTAGATCATTTTAATTACACTCATACCACTTTAAAAATCTCCAGACCATTTAGCATTACCCCAACCATTTGGACCATTTTGGAAAACCTTTATATCTAAAATTATATCTTAGACTGCTTTGGAACACAGGTAGATCACTTTAGGAAACCTTTATAGCACTGTGGAATACATTAAGACTACTTTAAGCACTGTTTTTATTATTTGCATTTATTGCACTCGTGTCTTAACATAGACACACACACATTTAAAACATAGCCTACATATAAATTCTGTATCTAATTTTGAAGAGGCTGTCTAAGAACCTCGTAGGGAGCAGAGCATTGCAATGCGCTAGATATCGCAAGACCTAGTAGCCTATAAGCTGACGATGTGCCTTGAATTGTATGTCTCAACGGTACACGATGTTAAATGGTGGACGGTTCCAGAAAGGTCGTCCAATGCACGGAAAAGCACGATGTACCCGCGTTTATTTTACGTGAACGCGGAACCAGCAAATCTCCAAGAGGCAGGAAGTCAATACACTCTTTCAAGACTTTCTAGTGATGAGTATCTTAAAAATAATACAGTTGGAGATCAGAAGCAAGTGCAGTGGGCATTGCGATAAAATGTGGCATACTGGCAACACGATTGTTGGCTGATCATACGGTTTTGGTTACAATTCCGTGTGATGACTAGTCTTTGAGCAAGTAGATTGCAATCACTTGCCTCTGTCACCAAGCGGTGCAATTAAATCTCGGAGTGAGTGGCAAGTCCTGCGATGTACTGGCTCTCGTGTGTTAGACCTTGGGATTAGTCCTTTTCCGACTCAAGGACTTGTATAGGCTTACGACAAGAGACTAAGCACCTCCCATAAGCAGAATTAGCTTAGTGCTTGTGGCACAAGTACCTTGCGTTCAATAACATCATCTGGAGTACTTCGAGAGCGTTCGCTCTGCTTGTGAGTTTAATAGATTCTTCAAATATTATTGTCTGCCTAAAGTGAACTTTAGCGCAGTAAAAACTGCCTGAAGGACATGCCTGAAGGACAAATCCTTTTATCAACTTGTAACTTTCCAATAATGTCCACAAACATCGGTGAAAATGAATCAAATGCATGAAACTTTGCGACAAAAGTTTAATTTATGCGCTACATGTATCGGTGACAGCGATAGCCAACAAAGCGCATCGTGAACTTCTGACATGCAAAGAGCATAAAATGCCGAGCTCCCCGCTCGTGAATGGCAATAAAACGCTGGCAGTAATAAAGGGGCGTTGTTGATATGTGTGGACGTGTAGAGAGTTTTATGCGTTTAAACGATCGACTTCAACCAAAACACATGTTACACGTAAATAAACGCTACTGCTGCCACAGACATGCATCTGGACATTTAGAAAGCTCTGCTTGTGAACTCCTCAGAGCTGCATGACCTTCTTGTCCTGCCAAAAGTTCACATAAGTAGGAACTCAATATTACTGTTGTAAAGCGCTTTGAGATGTAGCAGGCCACGTGAATTTGAGGAAGGTTTGATGGCGTCGTCGAAAATTGATATTATACAGCTCTTTCAGGAGATTCTTCTTAAGGAATCAAGCACCATTCGATTTTCGGACGTTGCATTTACCTGCAACTATGCCAGCAGTGTTCAGATGTCAATTGCTGATTCTAAGTTATTTCTAACATCACAATAAACTCCATCATGTTGTTTTAAATCAACGCATATAATAATAATAATAATAATAATAATAATAATAATAATAATAATAATAATAATAATAATAATAATAATAACCAGCTTCTCAATGCCCCAATAGCTATGCCCAATTATTAAGGTCTTTTGTCCGGATAGAGGGCGACATTAAAAAACTTTCGTTTTAATGCAGTGCAGTTAGATGACGGTCGCCTCAATTTTTGAGTGAAGTACCTCAAGAACGTATCGCCTACGCAGGCGAGGTCTGCATCCACGATTCATCAGATAGCTATGCATCCTTTGCAACAACATTGTTAATTCATTCGGTCATGGAGTGATTCAAGCTCAATCCTGCAACGATGAACTGCATGGGTTTCCCAATGCATTTTAGCACGCGCTACAGTCGTCAAAGGGTTAACTTAACACTGGACTTTTGATAATACTCCTTCCAGAGTCAAAATAATTGTTTTTTTTAGAATTTTGAATCGATGTGTGGTATTAGATTTCACAAATGATTGCTATTAGTTAATATTTTGCAATGGTCGTTTTTTGGTTTGCTTGTGAAGTTTACTTGTCAAGAGATGAACTGCAATTTGCACAAAATAGATTGCTTCCACAAGAAGCGAAGCACCGTGAATTCTTTTACTTGGCGCAGGGTTTAAACCAAGCAGAGTAGCTTTTGGCGAAGGTCAGCATGATCGCGTGAAGGTCATCATGGTCACGTGAGTCCCCATTGATCTTCATGTTCGGAGAGGAGTCTACGTCGAAATGGGATCTAGACTAAAACTACGATATATTTATAATCCACGTCCGATCTTAGATCCCTTCCAGGGAGACCACTCAATTCACAGGCGCTATATCAAACCAAGTCCGCAATTGTCATGCTGCTCTGTTCGTTTCGGTGCCAGGTCAAAATCTGGAGAGGTTAAGCCGAGGAGACAGCATGCATGTAGTACCGTGATATTCGGTGATGATGGTGGTCATGTGGTAGGGCAGAAGTGGAATCAGGGTGGGATAGCCAGGAAGAGTTGGGCTTTCAATAAGCGAGTGGGAAGTAGCAGAGGCGAGTGCAAGCGGAAAGGTTACATTTAAGAAGCAAGAGAGTAGATTGAGCGAATCGGTGGAGATCCGTTGCGAGTCAGTTCCAAAGAGTTGATGCAGCACATGTAGACTAAGAAGAGGTTGCAGAATTTCAGAGAGATTGATACTGGAGACCGAGATAGTGAAAGATTTGACGATGAGCGAGTAGACCCGGACAGTTGGATGGCGAGTAGTCGTCGAATGTAAGAGGGTTGAAAGATTTGAGGAGCGTTGTATACGTGAGAGATACAAATTTATAAGGAATATTCATTTTTACATAGTATATATTATGCTGTAACTGGATTATGTGATGTAGCTGATTGCAGACCTGGTAACTTATTCACGTTTCGTATCTGCTGTGTATTATATATATATATATATATATATATATACTTCATAAATTATAATGTCCTGATTTGTCAGTTGAACCTGATCCGTTCCAGCCCACCTGAAGTCATATGTTGTGCACCTTTTACCTGTTATAATAAAGTATCTGTTGTACCTTGAGTGTTGATTGTCTTATATTTACCTGTTGTAACTAGTTTACCTGGTCGCCATGGTGATACCTGGAGTGGTTGTGACACGGACAGTTTCCACCAACTTTTATCAGAGTCTTGCATGCATTTATTACTTAGCAGGAACGTGAACTCTTCACCAAATCAAACTTATCACTCACATTGAAAAGAGAGGGACGCAGACACACAGAGGTACCAACGGACAGAGAGAGATAGAGAGACAAACAGACAGACAGGTAGCAGACATCCCACGGGATGTAGAGTCAGAGGTAGCCTACCACACGGGAAATACGTAGACAGACGGACAGACAATGACACGTTACAGGCGCACATATGAACAGGCATAGAGACACACAGACGGACAGAGACATGTAAGTATGAACAGCAAATAATCGTTTTATCGCTGCCGAAAATTACGACCTTGGGACGCAATTTCAAGATGGTACTCTTCAGAAGAGTGGATACTTGAATATGGCGTTGTTGACAGCTCGAGTGGCGTTGACCGATTCGCAATGAAAGAAAGGGTTAATTTATTGCCCTCCTCTCAACATGTCGCCAAATGAAAGGGTTAATTTATACGCCCCAAAAATGGCCGTCCTACTCAATTAGTTTCAGATGAGAGATTTTGTCCTTCCCATCGACTTTGCCCTTTGACGAAAGATAATTTATGTGCAATATCGCGAGAGATACATACAATGCGACGTTCAATCAATAAGAGTTGTGACTCTGTATGGGAGAAGACAGACAGAGAGATGAGATGACAGGCCTCCTAGTTAGCCTCGAGTCAATAGTGCAAAGTATTGCCGAATTCATTTTTCTTATCCTCGCCACATGTGGGTGGGTGCGCAGCAATAGTCCTCACCGTCTGACCTTGCCACCGACAATGCACGGTCATTGTGCTCGTCATAGTTGAGTTACCCAAATGGAACAACTGTCTCGATAGACATTTTCTGTCTTGGTAGATATTTGAGCCCCAGCTGTACAACTATTCGTAATCGTGAACTGCGAACTCTAAAGAGCAACTCTAAAGCTAGGGAGAGCTTAGGACACCAGCTTATTCACGAACGCTGTGTCGTATCAGTGTAGTTGTCAAGAGACCGATGTCCGATGGAGGTCCAAGACGGGTTACGTAATAGACCAGAGAGAAGAGTCCTTGAGAATTTAGTCACGAGTAACAAAAGAATGTATACCATTGGGGTCAAAATGGAGGAGGGGACTGATCGCCTGACAGCTTCAAGACGTCGCAAGTGATAGAAGCTAGACCGAGAGAGATTAAATATGTGTTCAGCAAACGAAAAGTGCTGTCATTGGTAACACCTAAATTACGAACACTAAGTTACGCTAGCAGAGAAGATAAACAATGGAAACAGTTCAGAAAGTGTTTCATTGTCGAGTTTAAGGAGCTGATCAGCTGAGCAGCTGTAGATGAGAGAGAGAGAGAGAGAGAGAGAGAGAGAGAGAGAGAGAGAGAGAGAGAGAGAGAGAGAGAGAGAGAGAGAGAGATGGAGATGGAGATGGAGATGGAGATGGAGATGGAGATGGAGATGGAGATGGAGATGGAGATGGAGATGGAGATGGAGAGGGAGAGGGAGAGGGAGAGGGAGAGGGAGAGGGAGAGGGAGAGGGAGAGGGAGAGGGAGAGGGAGAGGGAGAGGGAGAGGGAGAGGGAGAGGGAGAGGGAGAGGGAGAGGGAGAGGGAGAGGGAGAGGGAGAGGGAGAGGGAGAGGGAGAGGGAGAGGGAGAGGGAGAGGGAGAGGGAGAGGGAGAGGGAGAGGGAGAGGGAGAGGGAGAGGGAGAGGGAGAGGGAGAGGGAGAGGGAGAGGGAGAGGGAGAGACTGACAGAGACAAAGAAGAGAGGGACACAGAGAAAGAGAGAGAGAGCTTAGCAGCCAGGAGAGACATGTCAGAAGTGACTATGACACAGAGGAGTGGACCCAGCACTGAGCCTCGAGGAACCCCAAGTTTAACAGGCGCTCTTGGGTTGCGGGCGTCATTTAGAATCAGCGATTCGTGAGACAGGATCAAAACTAGTGAGGAGGAGGAGGAAAACCACTAAGATCAACAGAAGATGGTCCAGAAAATCCTTTGTCTTTAGAAAGAAGACAATCGATAAACTATGGTTCATAGGATCGTGGGAGAGTGAGTTAGTGGGTCAGTGAGTGTGAGTGAGGGAAACACAATTATACGCGCAGAAACATGAACGAATAAACTGAGAGTTCGAAAAAGGTATAAGAGAGGGAATTAGAGATAAAAGATTAGACGCTGAAAGAGGCAGCCACACATAGACAGTTAGATGTCAGACAGACATACAGACACACGGGTTGAAAACGAGAAATACGAAGAGATATTCAGAAACAGGCAGGCAGAAACAAAATAAAAGGACATATATATAGAACACAAAGAGTAACAGAGCAGTCAAAGCTAGAAGCTGACACAGGTAGGCCTACATACAGGACAATGAGACATAGGCCTACAGTGAGAAAATGACGGACAGACAAAATAACCAAGGCAAAGAGAAAGAGATCGAGAAACACATACAATACCAGACCAGACCAAACAGAAGCAGACACGATGATTGGAGTAACTGGAACGCACACGTGAGGGCTACTAAGTACGTGTGATATCGAATCACGCGCCTTTACATCAGACCCAATGCGTTTTAGTTTAGAAAAGGAGGTCAACGCTTGGAAATAGAATTGTCCTGCTTGTACAGGACACACAAAAGCCCAGGCCGTCGTGTTTCTTTAAGGCCAATGCTCAAATCAACAACGGTCGAAAGCAATTCAACATTTGGAGCAGAACATCGTCAACGAATATCGCTCTCAAACTACCGAACACCAACCAGCTTCAAAATCTATTTATGCCTTTGATAAATGCAAATCAGTTGACCTGTCGTTGACTTGTTTGTGCTTTTGATATAATGCAAATCAGTTGACCTGTTAAAGATAATCGCAGCGTCTGTTATACGCCTTCAACACGCGCGCAGCGACAACTCTTCAAAATGACAGATCAATGTCATTAGAAAAATGTCGACAATGGCTGTCACGGAACTTGAAGAGGATAACAAATGTTGAATACTGGTTTGAGCGCTGGCCTTGCAATCCCCAGTTTACGGTTTGCGAAACCCTCTTAAACGGTTGCTTTTCTTGGGAGGCTCACGTTTAAACTCATCAGCTGGTGGTCTCTTGTTATTGATGATGACGTTGATAATCGTTTTAATGTTGCAAAGATAAAATTTTCGGATTTATCTTAAATTATTTGTGAGTGATTAGGTTTCTTCATCAAGTGGATTATCATCAGTAGACAACGGCTATAATAATAATAATAATAATAATAATAATAAAAATAAAAATAATAATAAAAACAATAATAATAATAAAAATAATAATAATAACAATAATAATAATAATAATAATAATAATAATAATAATAATAATAATAATAATAATAATAATATTAATAATGATAAGAAGAAGATGCAGTAGAAGGAGAGGAAGAACAGTAACAACTACTACTAATACAACTACTACTTCCCACTACTCCACATACTCCACCTACTACTACTATTTCCCCTACTACTACTACTACTACACCGACAGCAACAACAACAATAATGATAATAATGATAATAATTATTATTAGGCTACTCTTATAATAATTATACTAACATCATAAATCAAGCCGCAGCGGTTAAACAAGTTAATGAAACAATACAAAACAACAAAAACTATGAAAATAAAATACGACACATAGCAATACAATACAAAGCAATTCAATACAATGCAACTGTTTTCATATCACCCACCTTTAAAGTTCAGAATGGTGCATGACTATAATAATGTATACGCCAGAATATCGATCATGCTGAGCGACCTTGAGTGAGAAACTTGATCAACAGTTCCCCACACAGTAACTACATGTAGCCGTCCGATTGGAGAATCTAACCCACAACCTCTGCGCTACAGGCCAACCAATCTAACCAGTCGACCATGACGACTCTTTCACTATATACAGCAAATCCTGTCATTAATTTTTTAAGTTAAAAAGTTAATCTGTCACGAGATGTCGAGTTTCGTTTTTAATCGTAAAAGAGACACGACTACATCCGGTTGAAGATGATGGTAAATGACTCTGTGAGCGCATGCTCCCTTGAAACCTGACGACATTCGGTTTGGCTTTTCGATTAGCTAAGCCCCATCCCACGCGTTGCAAACTAACCCTCATGGACAAAATAGATATTAAACGGTCTGGTCATCTCACTGCTCAATGTTTGTCGCGTGATTCCAATTTTCAACAAACAGCCAAATATAATGTCTTTGTGTGTGTGTGTGTGTGTGTGTGTATTTGAGCGTGTTTGTACTTGTATTCGTATGTGTGAGTTTGGTTGTTTGTTTGTGTGTTTTGGTCAGATGTCATAATTCATCTGTGTAATGTTATAGAGAATTCAATTAGTCAAAGTCCTGGTAGCGTTGATATCGAGGTTCAACATCTGTCGCTTTTATCGTATTGTAATAATCGTTTGCATTGCATCACGCGTCAACAAAATCATTATTATTATTTTCCCGAGGTGCACATGATCCCCGGGATTCCAGAAATTAGGGGCTTTGTTCTGTTATTATTATTATTATTATTATTATTATTATTATTATTATTATTATTATTATTATTATTTTATTATTATTATTATTATTATTATTATTATTTTATTATTATTATTACAATTATTATTAGTATCGTTCAAGCTGCAACCGCACTTCCCGACTCAATCTGAGTTTGTAGATTAGACGTCAATTTAGTTCCTGTATAATGGAAACAGATGATTAGGCTAATCGATTTGTTGTTTCCTAGCATCCAACTTATTACGCAAGAAACTTAGCGCTCAAGAAAGGCACCATAGAAAACTGTGAAACGAATAGTCAGAAGTTGATTAGAATTAAACGAATATTAAATTGAACCAAAAAGGCACAAAAAACACCTAAGAATTAATGCGATACAATATATCAGAAAATTAATATTTTCTCCCTTACAAAGTTCAACAAACAACATCGAAGCCGAACAAAGAAAACATGAGAAAACCGAAAGGGTCAGATTTTAGTTCAGAGTTGAACATTTGCGAACATGATGAGGTAGAGAGTTATCATTGGAGGGAGAAACATCTGGAGCAAAGAATATTTGGAAGGACAAAGAACTGGAGAGACAAACGTTGGGGGGGTGTCAAATGGATGATAAAACATGATGAAAGACAGTTGGGTGGAGAAACTAAGCGACCAACACCTGGAGTAACAAATGGATGATATAGCGCCATGTTAGACAACTGGATAGACAAACATCTTTAAATGAATGTGTGTCGAACAAGGATTACCTTTTACCATGTAAAACATACTCTCTAGAGAATTTCTATCGAAGCGTGAATCGCCTTTTACCATAACGATGAGATTTAACAGGATATAACCATTACTATGACCAATAGGGTGAAATCTGATTCACATCTGCCTTGTTTGTATTGAAGCTATTAATCGCATTTGTGTAAGAGCTGCGGGACCTGCATAATTTTATTCACCAGAACAATCACAAGACATTTTCTGCACTAAGTATAGTGGACGCATCCCTCATATAGCGCTACCATCGAAAACTTCTATCGTGAACTTCTATCGGAAATTTCCATCGGTAGCTTCTTCGTGTCTTACGAAAAACGCTAAATGAGTACGGCAGTGTAACAACAGATTACTTTTGCAGCGCATCCCATGAGCCTCTCAGATTTAATGTTCGAGAAAATGCAATGTCATTACGAGTAGGTGGAACTGAGTGAATTTCAATATCAGGCAATTCGTTCCATATGGATCGTCCAACGACAAAGAAACTTCGATGCAGCCCACACTTTTTAGAGGTTTGAGAGTGTGGAACATTGAGACCATTCCGCATTGCGAAGCGTAGGATCTCGCGATCATGGAATATCAATTGGATAGACAACATAATATCTCTAGGATCTTTCTGTGGAGAAACCAAAATGCACATCAGTCCACTGATGTATTCTGGAGCTCTACCAGACGGGAACAGCTCCAGAATACATCAGTGGTATAATTGGTCTTACCTGTCATGAACCGTCACTCAATGAAAGAAAAGCGGAACTGATTTGCACTAAAGAAACGTACCTAAGAAAGGAACCATAGAAAACCGTGAAACGAATAGCAACAATTAGTCACCAAATATCAGGACCTAAGAAGAGCACCAAAGTGTGGCCGGAAAGGAAAGCACCAAATTAAGCTATCTTACAGGAACCTTTTCTTTCGCTGATTGCTAATGATAGCATCCGGTGTATAAGAACATCCAATGAGCGTCGCTCCATGCACTGAAGTTGACCTCAATAGCAGCACAACTTATTTTCTTCTCTTAGTAGTGTTTACTTTGCGCTAAGTTTAGTGACAACATACGTGCCTTCGTTTACGCCTGTCTTTTCATATCTCTGTCCATCGGTCCGTCTGTCCGTCCGTCCATCCATCCATCCATCCATCCATCCATCTATCTATCTATCTATCTATCTGTCTGTCTGTCTGTCTTATCTTTCTTTCTTTCTATCTATGTATCTATCTATCTATCCATCCATTTACCTATCTATCTGCAATATTTTTCATTGTCTATATCTATCGTTCATTCTTTCTCTTTCCATTGTCTTTTCAATCGCCTAACCATCAATGCACCCATCTCTTGATCCGTCATTGTGAAACCTTGCATTCCAACTGACACCAATACCAAACTCAAGCAATTTCCAATAGGGGTTCGAATAATGGCCAAAAATTAAAAAACACTGCTTATGGTCGAATCACATAGTTCATCCAGCAACCACGAATCTGCAGTCTATAGCCTACAATCCAAATTAGAAGACTGTCTTCTATGTAATGCACGAAAACCCAATCGATATATCTTAACAACGCTTTGATAACTCGAACAACTGAGGATCGATACGGGTCGAACTAGCCTTTAATCTCACATCAAACTTGGAGCAAATGGTTCCGCATATCGATTGTCGATTAGGTCGACTGCCTCTTATTTGATATTGTGACGTGTGTAAGAACTTAACGGGCAACACCCACAGCCAGCACACTCGCATTCAATCGGTTAATTACGCTTTGATCCATAATTGTTTTCCACGGTTGTTTTATGTTCAAAATGAAGTTGTGTTTTCATTGTGAGACTGACTGCAACAGCCGCCTTTATGGCGCAGACGTCGCCATTATATTCTGGTGAATTCTTTGGTCATTATTCGATCCTCTGTGCGATAGCTCTTTGCATATGTAGGTCTACGCATGACTGTACGTTCAACGGCGTATGAGCTGAACGCGCACACGAGTTAAGAAAAGGCAACAACTTTAATTGAAACAAGCCAACACTTTTAAAGCGATTTCTAATGCGACTACAATCTCTGTCAAATGCGTGTGCCCTTTGGAGGCTCCAAAATATCCAGATCTAGTTCCAAGTATTAAATAGGTCTGGAAGTAATAGGTAATAGAAATTAATAGAAATAATGATTTCGCTTGAAACGATAATCTATTGATGTTTTGTGAATCCCAACAACGGTATTATAGTAGTCTTAGTATGTAACATCATAAACAATGATAATTAATTTAGCACTGTAAGTTAGTAGTATAATTTATTATTTCAACTGCTCAGGGGTGCCAATCCCCCTCTGAGTGATGGAGGCAAACCCTCCCGGTCCCAAGTGTCAGGAAGGTAAGATATTGTCCCCCTACCTGAAATTGAAGGCAGTAATTTGGCCTCCGAACCCCATATCTGGACGCCCCTGCAACTGCTACTACTACCACTAAGTATGGTAGCAGTGGTAGTAGCAATTGGGGTAGTAGCAGAGGCAGTAGTGGCAGTAGTAGTAGTAGTAATAGTAGAAGTGGGCGCAACTGGAGGAGTGGAGGAAGTTGTTGTTGTTGTTGTAGTTGTTTAAATAGTAGTTGTGACAATAAAAATAGCAGCAGCAGTAGATGAAGAAGAAACGAAAAAGAATTTCGTAAATATATTAATATGTGCAATTTATTTGCAATTTGTGCTTGACTTTTGTAAACATAAATTATTGTGAGCCTATTGTTCAGTGTTTAAAAATAACGTGTCCTCAATTTGTACTCTCTGTTGTGATGGTTGTCAATGCCTTTGACATTGTACTGCTGTCATTCTGTACACATCCAGTTTTCAGACATGTTGAGCACCGCTTGTGTTGCCTTCAGTTGAAAATTATTGAAATATAGCAGACATGTCCTCAATAACATTGTCGTAATGAAGCAGCTTTATTTGAAGCCTTTTAATCAAATTGAACTTTTTAACCCACCTGATAGTTATAGGCCTAAAGCTATTCGGCCCAGCATGCCTATTCCTCACTTCTGTAGAGCCGCAAATTGCGTCGGAGCATGGAATCTATGTTAGAGGTATGGCTACATTGGTTAGCCTATTCGTCAAATAAGCTATCCGTGTACACGCTATACGCTGAAACATAGATGTCGCTCCAATTTCAATTTTGCTTCTAATTGACAATATGATTTGTCAAACCTCCCAAGACATTTCATTTATCCTGCTGACATCGTTACTCGTCAATTTTACTTCACCGTTAAACGTTTAATGAATCAACTTGTTATGTCAACAAGGCGCGAAGATATCGTGGTCCTGATTATCGCCCAAAACTAGTAACACAACGTTACATCGGGACTCTCCAGTGTAAGCAAAATTGGCTTAAATTCTAAAATAAGTACCAGCAGAAGGACCAGAATGCGTCACGCGCCCTAGATGCGCAGTTGCGTCATCGATGAGTGTGTCATCGGCGTTACATTCAATTTCGACCATCTGTCCCCTTCCAAGAATCTCTCGCCTGATCGTTTCACACGGTGATGGTCTGTCGTCTTTCAATAGCAAAAAACAGATAACCACTTCCCTCGGTTTTATTTTTGTATATAAATAAACTGTTTCGTGTTCAAACAGGACTACTGTCGCGAATCCGGAAGCAACTTAGACCGCGCGTGCTTAACGTTTCAACCGATTTCAACAATGTCTTTCTCAAGTGTAACCACATGGTTACAGTCACAATAAAAATTTCCTCCAAATTCGCAGTGACTTTCGAATAACTTTACGATTTGAGTCTTTTTCGTGCGATAATTTTTCTTCATGTTTTGACGATATAATGCAGTATTATATAAATCTAATTTTCACTATTATAATACACAGAGCCGCGTAAGAGAGATCAGCGTAATAGCGGCGCTATATCAAATCAGGTCCGCAACAGCCAGGCTATTTGGCGCGTTTCGGTAACAGACATCATCATCGTCATCCATCATTATCGTCATCATAATAATTACAACCCTTATAATTCGTTTAGCAGTGGTTATGTATCGTAAGTGGTAATTATAGCCACCAATATTTCGTGTCAATTTGCAGAGTAACCGATGTCAGTCATAGGTCAAATCTCGTCAATAAGCAGTCAGAAAGCAATTATCAGCGTCAGTGCAAAAGTGGCCTTCAACTGTCGTGCAAGGCCAATCCCTCGAGCCAGGACAATTGCAGTCATTTCTTTATAGCCCTGGCCTTCGCAACAGACAGACTATTTTTGCTACTTCCTGTAACGACTGCTTGAACTGGTGTTTGCCAGCAACCCTATAGAGAGTGCCTGCCCTTCGAGCTTCCTTCCTGGTCTGCCTGTGATTATCGCAGTTTGTAGGCTACATCGCAGGCTTATGTCATCGTGTCTATGTTTAGACTGCTAAATAAATTAGCTTAACCCTTTAACGACCAGCGTTATTGATTATGCCTTACACTTTAGACACGCTGGTCGCTAAATGGTTAAATGTAGACACATGAATTCCACATGAATGAATCTTCCGCGGCGGAAGATTCCGCCACTCTGGGTCCAGAGTAATTACTTCCGCCGCGGAAGCTATTACGCATGCGCAGTGAAAGCTCCAATTATTCAAAGCTTGTCCCGCCATTCGTGGTTACAAGAAACGGCCGCGTCAGTCGTCGGACAAACGTTTCAAAGTCGTAACGGTCGGTTGGGGTTAGGGTAAGGTTAGGTTACGTGAGGGTCGGTAATGGTCAGCAGGAATGCGCTCAGATGGAGTTCACCAAACAACATTAAACGTTAACAGCCCACATAGATTCGCTTCGAGTCTTCTACCATCGCCGTGAACTCATTGACTTCTGTCCCTTTCTGAACTGACCTTGATCCACGTCAGATGTACGTCAGATGTACGTCATGAGTGTATTTGCATAGCCTGAATTTGCACGAGACCAGGGCTTCGTCATAGGTAACTCCTCCACTGCTAGAACTCCGGCAGTGCCAGCCCCAACCTGGATAAAGGAGGAAGACGACGCTAATGATCCATGTCATCACACAGTGTCGTTAAACTGCAACTACCTACCTCCCTACCTTCGTCAATGGTTGGTTAGTTGAATTTGTTCGACACTGTGTGCTAATAACAATGATCATTGTCGTCGCTCGCCTCCTTTGTCCAGGCTTTGGGAGTTGCGCTTCGTATCTGTCGATCTGTCTATGATATTTTGATATATATCACCGTCCTCACACGTTTCGGCAATCGCAGTATACAAAGACAGATCATCTCATCTCCGAGTGAGACCGTGGGTGTGTGCCTCGTGCATACATCAGTTGTCTGTTATGAAAGCCTCACTCTGAGCTTTTAATTTCGCATAAAAGGTTCGTTATACCTTCAGTACCAAGGCAAACTGCATGCACCACTGCTTGCACTTTGGCGGTGCCAGTCCCAAGCCTGGATAAAGGAGGGAGACGCTAATGTTTATTTGTTACCAGGCGGTGTCGTTGAACTGAATCTACTGCTGCTACTAGGACTAATCGTAATCGTAGTCGTAATCTCAACATTTCTACAGCGCTCACATAATCGAAGTCGCGGGAACCAGCTTATTCACAGGCGCTTAATCAAAACAAAATTGATAGGCAGAGGGTCAAATCCAGAGAGTCAGGCAAGCAAGCAGACAGGTAGACGGCTGAGGTGGATGATGTTTGGAGTTGAAACGGCGAGGGAGATAGGAAGAAGAGGAGGAATCAGGATAGGATTTGCGAAAGAGCAGTGCTTTGAGTTGTGAGTGAAAAAGCTGTGGGGAGATAGCAAGAGGTGAGGTGTTTGTTAATTCGTAGGACGGATCGGATATTTCTTAATGCTGGAGGGAGTTTATTCCAAAGAGGCTGGACAGCATTGGCTATAGAGCGATTTGCAAATTTGAGTGATGATGTGACGGGAGGGCGAAGTAGTGTGAGGGTGGAAGAGGAACGGGTTGAAGGATGTGTCTGAATCATGAACAATTGACGGAGGTATGTGAGCTGTGAGGATTGCAGTGTGTTGTAGGTGAATGAAATGACCTTATATTCGATCCATTCAGGCATTTTGAGCCAGTGGAGTGATCTGAGGGCAGGAGTGATATGGTGACGCTTTGGGGTCTTGGTGACAGCACGGGCAAGAGCATTCTGAATGGCTTGGAGGCGGTTTAATTGGATAGTGTCTACATTGAGAAAAATGGAATTTACAGTAATCCAATTTAGCGGGAACAATTGATAGCAACAATAGAGGCATCAAGACACTTGCGCCCCATGGATGTCTTCAAAGTCTGTCAGTCTAAAAAATGAATTGATGCCCGTATTGTTGCTATCTGGTTACGAAGTCCCCCTCCCTCGCGCTGCCACGGAAGCCACATCACTGGGTACATTCAAGACACGAATCACCTAACTCTGTTTTCATGGGCATCTGCAGATATCTAGTGACAGTAGCAAAACAGTTATAAAGGGAGGCTAAGCATTAAGTTGTGTAGCATAACATAGCTCCTGCGGTTTCAACTAATCTGCCTCACAATGCGTTAATTAGCTAATGAGAAATCTCACTTTGTTTTGGGATTCTCTGTTTCTCATTCGTTCTTGATAATTTCATCGCCTTAATATTGGATTTGATTATAATTTTGATTATACTTCGTTGGGTTATAATTATTAGATTGAATCATAGCATTAGTTAGGTAGATTATATGTGTTAGCGAAATGTAGACCTATACTCAGGCGTGTAGCAGATATCTCTTTCAGCATAAATGAAATTATATTGGCGTATTTGTCTGCATGTATATCCAAATATCTATTTATATGCATATCGTTATATATATAGTTTTATATATATATAATGTGGTTAATATTTTTATATGAAGATGTCGGTTTACGTGTGTGCGTACCTGTGTATGTGCGCATATCTCTCTGTGCCAGTGTGTAATAATGCCTACGAGCTATAACAAAGAAAATGACACAAACATTGCAATATATTCCATTGACAGATCGCTATAGACTAGTCATGTTACGCTTTCAAAGCGTAGAAGCGACGTTGCAGTGTGATCTATACAAACCCCGTATGAATGCCATTGGTAGTGTGAGTGATTGTATGTGTGTGTGTGTGTGTGTAAGTAGGGAAGGGCGTATGATGCAAAGGGCGTTTTTACTTGAACTGGGGTGTTTCAGTGCTTTAGCGACAAGCGTATGCGTTTGTACTCGTCGTATTGTCCGATTCGAGACCTGCTTCGATCGTAAATCGTCTTATCTGGCAGCGCAAACGAAAAATCGATGAATAATCGAACGCATAAAACCATAGAAATCGTTTGGACACCTGGTTCGAACGAATTTCGGCAATAAATACTGATCGGACTGGCAGTAATCATATGCCTCCATTACCATAGTAATAATAATATGCCCCTATTACCATCGACTGATAAATGATCAGTATTTATCGGCGTGTGTGCAATGACGTTGGAGACCACCTGGGTTTATGTGTCATTTCCTTACCATATTAAGAATTCTATGTACTTACATAAATAATGTTGACTTGTATAATGCATACGTTACCTTAACAAAGCAGCTGCCATACTTCTAAAACATGTACGTGTAAGAGTTACCCTGATAACGGGACTAAAGCCCATTAAGGGAATCATCTCTTACCTATTTTTGCGATCATTCTTTGACCCTGTACTGGCCATTATTATTATTATCATTGTGTCATTTCACTGTGATACCAACGTTGACATGTACAAGTGAGACATGGAAGTAGACGACAAGAGTCTCACACAAACTGAATGTTTTCCATCAAAGATGTCTTCAAACTATTTTGGGCATATAATGGAGGGATCATATTACAAATGAGGAGGTTCTGAGGTTGGCGGAGGTGTGGGAAGATGGACGAGATCGTCAGACGGAGGAGAAGAAAAACGGCCGGACACATTTTGCGGTTGCCGATAAATATTGTCATGAAAATTATTCTCACCCATATGTCTGCTATACGGCATATTGAGAATTGTTGCTCAAAACTATCGTGAGTAGAACGTATTCTTGAACACGTATTTGTGAATAAATTTCAATCTGCCGAATTCGTGTCGATATGAACAATGATGGAAACAAGTACATGACATCTTTCAACATCTTATCTATTCCACTCGACTATAAAGCCACATCTACAGCAGGCCGTGCTAAGGAATACTATGTAGGGTCTATATTAATACTAAAATGAACTGTATGGTCCATTGGTCCAATACAGTTTGGAATGCATTGTCTGTGAACATTAACATTTTTCTCCTATCTACAGGAACAACAAACAACTGTAACGTATGCTATTGCCTACTGGTCATTTCCAGTTGTGTCTGAAGTTCAAGAGGTCATACAGATTAAATTGCTTATGCATTTTGTATCCTTAGCTGAGACTTTAATTTAATTACAATTATTATATACATGTCAATTGAATCTCTCTATCGCCATTAGTTTTACTATTGAATTGCAATACTTGAACGAAATATTTTAGCATTAATTTGGCTACAGGCAAAAAGATATAGAGACTCCCAATTGAAAATGGCAGGAGGTTAGAAAATCGATCGCTCTTGATCGATCAGGCGATCGATGCACGATCGACCACCAGATATTTCGTGTGCTCAGCGTATTTTGTGGTCGTATTGGTATGGCTGCAATCAGAGGTGTAACAAGGTTTTGAAAAGCGGGGCATAATTTAAAAATTTTTTGGGCCCCTATTATTTGAATTTTGCTCACCACCTCCCTCCAGAAATTTTAAATATGAGGGGCACAATTTATCTTAATAAAAGTAATCTTAAAAAGCCATTGGATAAGCATAAAAAAGAACCGATTTGGGGGCACATGGGGGGAGGCACTGAGCACTAAAACTGGGGGCTTCTTAGCCCACCAGTTTTGAAAATGGGGCGGTGCCCCTGCCCTCCGCTTGTTAAACCTCTGGCTGCAATGAATATCACTCCTTGATATACTCTTCTAGTTTTCGAGATATGTGTGCCAACATCTATGGCATCCCTGCCTTTACTGAGCGCCACTGCTTTTCTCATTACAGTAGACTGAGCCGTCTTTGCTACTGGGATTGTGCATGCATTCATCTGCTCGTCTGTAGACTTCTGTAACTCAGATATGGGCACTAGACTAAAACCTCGAGACCGAGACCAAGACCACGGTCTCGAGACCACATCCCTGGTGCTACCCACATAGAATTGTATTTTCAGATACCTACAGGCTACAGTATCACCACATAAAATAAATTGTATTTTCAGTCTGATTCGCGTCTGAGTTGAGGCGGTAGATAGTTCACCAATACGTCATCATAGACGAAATGGTAAATGTCTAATCCAATTCAATAATTTATATAATTATGATTAATTAAGTTAAAAGCATTGCAGACGATTTTCTTTCATATCTCATATGTATCTCATACGTTCCGTATGAGATACATATGTCTGTATCTCATACGGAACGATACTTAACCCAGTTACGTGTATTGCTGATCCGTTGTAATTTACATATGGCGCATGAGTTGGAAGTAAAAAGTGGTCCACATTTATCGTGTGCACTTTAATTCAGAGCATAAAACGCCAACTATCGCTTCAAATAGAACAACAAAGCACGTATTCCGAATCGCAAGTGTGTACCTTTGCAGGCATAAACATGTTTTAATTAGATGTTAAGTGGCAATTTCTATGTTAATATGTGCTACTAACACGGCTTTACGGCGTATATATTATATTACACACTCAAAATTAAGACGTCCCATAAAACAAATACATCATGGACAAGAACTTACTGAATGAAGCCTTAAACCCGGATGTTCCTCATCCATCAAAAGGCTGCAATTCAAGAACTCCTTTAAAAAATTAAAAAGAGGAATTACCCTATTGAAAATATCATTGAAAAGAAGTTTCTTGAAAAAAAACTCCACCACTAGGTGGATACTAGGACAGTGTCAGTCCTAAGTCTGGATAAAGCAGGAGGGCGAAGCGAGCGATCCTTTTTATCACAGTGTCGTTTAATTGGACCTCATTGAATGCTGTGCGTTTGGCTGTCAACCTGGGGAGAGCGGCTGATGGTGCTTGCAATGTGTTGCGAACGTTTCATTCTCCGTATCGTCATTTTCCACCGACGTAATCTATTATCAGAGGACTGGTAGCTCGTCCAATATCCATGCGCGAGTTTTACTCTTCAACAAAGATGTCGCCTCAATCAAAAAATTTTTCCAATTGAAAATACGATGTTTTAATTGAACCTGCAATGATTTTATTTTATTTTGTTGGCACAGTCTTCCGCCAATTTACCTTCATAGCCAAAAATTAACGAATCGGGTTGTTATGTAAAAAAGAGGTGAAAATGTCTAGTTCCCGATATTCGCCCCAAAAACTGGTGACATGACGTTACACGGGGACTCTCCAGTCATGACCATAATAGGTCCTTGAGCCCTAGGTTACGCAAAGGAGGATAGCGAGGCATACGGCACAGTTTTCATAGTATCTGAACACCAAACACGATTCATCACCGACCCTTGAAAGTGTTCTCTGACTAAATGGGCATCAATATTTTAAAAACATAAATGACACTACGGCGCCTTTTCTTCGGCCTCGGTCGCCCACAGCGCTAAATAAATCGCCTTACTATTAGGGTTACTACTGTTTGAAGGGGCATTTGTTGGCGGGTCTAAAAGGTAAAGCCAAGGGCTGTAGTTTCGAAACCTTCATAGGCATTGTTCTACAAGTAAAGAAAACCTTAGTAACTTTAATGAAAGGTATCGGATTTAAAGTGGTTAAATGATGGCGCCACATAAATGGGTGCATACACGTGTATAGCGTTTCCACCTGGGGGTCAATTTCAATCTATAGAATTGTCGAACATTATGTAAACGATTGCGAGAAGGCGAGACAGATGATGCATAATTGACCAGAGGCATCTAACGAGGCTTCCAGACATTTTTCCTACTTCCGACGGTTGCGTAAGGAGCGTTCGGTGCGTGTCTGTCCATCGGTATGCGCGCCTGTCCGTCTCTGCGTGCTTGTCTGTCTGTGCGTCTTTCTGTTGTTGCAGACGGTGTCTTCTTTAAGCATCGATTAGCATCTTGTGCTCGCATCTCGAATCAATCAGTCTGTGCCATCGACACGAGAACACATAGACGCACAAGCACACTGACAGGTAGGCATGAAACACACATACACACACGCGCACACACAAAGAGAAGCACCGCCACAGAGAGAGAGACAGACAGACAGACAGAAACAAACAGAAACAGACGAACACAAATAGAGAAAGACGAACCTCCGCAGAGACAGACGAGCACACAGAGACATAGACAAACTGACAAACACGGACAGATAAATAAAGACAAACACCCAAACACAGACAGAGAGACAGACAGACAGATAGGCACGCATACAGACACAAAGGTACAGATCCCCGAGCGTTACATAATAATCGTCACAACGCAAATCCATCTCTCGTCGATTTGCCTGTAACTATCGTAAACAACAAATCGATTGAACTTTAACCCTTCACCAACCGCCCTTGCTCTCGCAGCCAAAGCGTCAACAGCGCATAAACTATATGGAGCACAGCCGACCCTTTCAGTCGAAACCGCCCCACCCCACCACACCCCCACCCTTCCCAGGCGTCAACCCGCCCGTGCCTGCGCCCAATGAGCAATCATGCAGCCATAACGACGCCCTTGAAGAAGCGTTATGCCTAATAATAG
The DNA here is from genome assembly GCA_959347315.1 of Bimastos eiseni. Classification (NCBI taxonomy): domain Eukaryota; kingdom Metazoa; phylum Annelida; class Clitellata; order Crassiclitellata; family Lumbricidae; genus Bimastos; species Bimastos eiseni. The sequence goes on along the minus strand of OY365807.1, from coordinate 3,826,362 downwards.
CTTCTGGCCAGGATGACGTCATCCTGTGATTGAATGATGGAGGCCTTCTGAAAAATTGGAGCAACTATATATAATGAACGGACAGTCGCCGGCGTAAAAACGAACGGCCGGCCAACCACGCATATTGTGACAGGCTGTAGGCGTATGCGAGATGGGGGAGGGAGAAGGGGGGAACCTTTCGCTGCACAAGCTTTCATTTGGGCGAACGTTTTATAGGCTCTTCAAGCCGGCTGTCGTGCGCATGTCAGTAGGTTTTTAAACCATTGTGATGTTAACCCTTGACGCGCAGCGATGACTAGCGAATCGTTCGATTAACCACAGCGTCGCCGCGGGCGTTCTCTTTGCATGAACAATGTATGAGGCATTTCTAAGACGATGCTAAAAAACTAATCACGAATGGTTACTCATTGTTAGACACTCAGGCGCCTTGAACATTTTTATGAAAACTGCGTCATGAATTGAGACGTCATACGCACTCAGGCGTGTGTTAAATTCCATAGATAGACGTCGGTATAGACAGGTAAGCAAGCAGGTAAAGCGTGTGGCCGTTAGATTCCCGTGTTTGCTGGAATGAAAGTAGGATTTATTATCTGAAACTGGATCGGTGATTTCCGTTTGATGAAAAGACAAAATAAGCTTGAAACGCGTCCTCGCTTGAGATTGGATGAACGCTTTCTATAGAACAATTTCTAATCGGAAACGCGTGCATACAGTTCGTGATGCATGTGAGCTACAATACGCGCAACTAATTGATGTGCATGCGCGGGTATTTATGCGCGTGAGTGTTTTTGGAGCCTCTGAGTGTGAAACATATGTTTCAGAAATGCTCCATGCCATATCGAAAGCCTACTCCCAACTCAATTGATAAAACGGGTATACTGACAGGACACTGGCCATTCGTCCAAGTAAGAAAGTTAAAAAAATGACGTGACTAGCACTTCATGACTTAAGGTGCCCCAGTGGAGGAGGGGTGTGCTTTCTGAGTCTCGGATTGAGAGCCCATGGAACGATGGACGGACGGATGGAAACGCAAATACTTAAAGGCCAACCTAAATATATACGACTTGCAATCTGTTCACAAGTTTGACATAAAGGATCAAGTAGGCGGCCATTCACTTCTCAGCAATAGCTTAGAATACTCACTAAATAAAGGGCTGACAGATTCAAGTGACGGGCGTCAGAGTTAAATATAAATCTTTTATAGCAGCAACGTCAATAAATAATTAATGTCGCAATGTTACACAATGACTCATGCAGCGTAATAAATCATTTTGATATAGATTTCTTATGAATAATTCTACGGTAACATAAAATAGTTCACAGCCTAGAGACATAAAATAGTTCACAGCCTAGAGACAGCGTCTTACTCTATACTCCAATTTAAAATCGAACTCGAAGAGATGATTTTCAGTCATTGAAATTCGAACCAATCTACTACTGCATAACATAGCAATACATAAAATAACATAACAAGGGTTTGAAGTGGTTCAGAGGACGTTTAGTCTGTGTTAAAACCACTGTAATTTGTCCTGAATAAATTTAATAGCCCAATTCTCCAAGTTTCCTCTTAAAAGCTGTAATAGCACTGAGACAGTAATATCATCCATTCCCATAAGTCTACAACTCTTCCACTGAAGAATTTCTGCCCTAATGGTCCTTTCGGTTTTTTAAACAACTTATACCTGTGTCCAAAGTTACTACTCTATTTGGTGCAAATTTTAAAAAAAATCTCTCCCACTGCACCTCCTCCTTCCCATTAATAATTTTGTAGGGTTCACTCAGGTCTCCTCTGCTCCTCCTCCTCATCTCCAATGTTGGTAATCCACACTCATTCAACCTTTCTTGGTAGCTCAAATCTTTGTATCCCTAAATCATTCTTGTAGCTCTTCTTTGCACTTTTTCAAGCTTCTCTATGTCTTGTAGAAGAATTGGACTCCACACCTGAATGCAGTAGACAAACTGCGGCCAACCAGTGATGTGCACAACCTCAGCATTGTATCTTTGTCACTGGTTGCTATTGTCCTTCTTATCATACCCAAAGTTGAGTTTGCCTTCTTTGTCGCTTCAGCACATTGTCTATAAGATTTTGTACTTTTGTGCATAGTCACTGCCAAGTCCTTTTTCTCCTTACTCACTTTCAATGTCCTACCCCTATTTCATAAGAAAACGCGTTGTTTCTCTTCCCCATATGCATCACTGAGCACTTTTCCAAATTAAAAAGCATCAGCCAGTCCTGTGACCATCTGAACATTCTTCTTTTATGTGCATAGTTGCTCTCCTTCCTTTTCATCACCAACCACTCTACATAGTTGAGTATCATCTGCACACTTAGAAATCTTAGATAAAATCCCATCATCTATGTCATTAAAAAAAAGTGCGAACAGTAATGGACTGAGCACTGATCCTTGTGGCGCCTCAGTTAACACTGACGTCCAGCTAGAATATTTGTTTCTTATGCCCACCTTTTGTCTTCTACGTGATAACCAGCTTTGAATCCATGTTAGTACCTGTCCCCTAATCCCACATGCTTGCAACTTTTGGTCAGTCTTTTGTGAGGTACTTTGTCAAATGCCTTAGCAAAATTTTGGTAAATTACATCGACCGGCTGGCTTTCCTTCGTCTATCCTAGATCTTCTAACATAAGTGTAAGGCCGGTATGCCACGCACGGAAATGGACCGAGAGACGCCTAATGGGTGATAAACGAGTTTCCTGTAGATAAGTGTCTAGGACGACATGATGTAGAGATGTGAGACCAATATCATGTAGGACGACATGACGTACGTAGAGCTTAGCTTCCTGTTATGTCTACTGGGATAAATGACGTCGAGACTTGTTACAAGCACTGCTTGGCCCGGAACTTGGAGAGCGCTTGGTGTCACTTATTGGCGATAGTTTAAGAGTCACGAGATGTTGAATGGTACGACGCGTTTAGATCTGGTAGTGAGGAAGAAAAAACCTGCAGCGAAGAAGGTAGTTAAGACGATAAAGTCTCCTGCCGGTAAAAACTCTAGGTAAATTTTTCGCCATCAATTTTTTGGCAGCACACTTTTTCCCGCAATTTTTTCGCCATTTCATCGATCCAGCATTTATTTAAGCCTGATGATTTTCATCAATCCAGCTTCGACTTAAACAGGATTTTTTCATCCCATCCTTCCATTTAAACGTAATTCTTTATCATCGATCCAGCTTCTATTTAAACCTGACGATTTTCATCAGTCCAACTTCTATTTCAGCCTAATGGTTTTCATCAATCCAGCTTATATTTAAGATCTGTTTTACTCGATCCAGCTTTAATTTAAACCTGATCATGTTGATCCATCCATCTTCTATAGCTAAGCTGGGTCGATTAAAACAGATCCTCTAAAATGGAAGCTGGATTCATGAAAATCATCTGGCTGAAATGGAATCTGGATCGATGAAATAGCGAAATAACGTACTGGCGAAAAATTGACGGCGAAAAACGTGCACTGGCGAAAATTGATAGCAAAAAATTGACGGCGAAAAAAGTTTCGGTCACCGCCGGTAAGAGAACGAACCCTCAGAACGTTATCCATCCGACAGAGCTGAACAATATTCCCTCTCTTAGTGAGTCGGCATATTTTTAATCTCTCCCCCGACAGGAACGTTTACTCTAGTAAGGTAGGCAGAGTATACTGCTTCTGGTAGCTCCAGACGTAGAAGTGGGCTGGAGTCAGCACCGTTTGGTGAGCAGGTAGCATATAGGTGATGACCGCTAAATTTGCACACTTCGGAGATTAACTGGTTAACGTTGATGATTAACGGATTATCTTGATGATCATCGGGATAATTTTGCTTATTTTGGTGGAATTATTCATTTGCAGGCACTTATCGGTGTGGAAAGTGATTTGTTGGAAAAGATTCTGAGGTACACGGAGAGCAGCAAGCAAAGCAGCAAGCAGTTCTCGGATTTCATTGATTGATTCGATTTCTAGGTCATGGTTGTGAATATTCATTTTTCCGCGAAAGATTGGAGGTCGGATTGGACGCAATTCAGGTATCTCGGCGTGATGTCTCTTATAAGAGCCTAGGAGGCAGGCGGTTGTAATGGTCTTTCTCCAATTTGTCCAACTTTGCTTCAACTTTTGTAGGACTGCATTCGTAAATATTGGTTCCTGTCCTAATTTCCCAACACCCATTGACTTACTTATTTACTGACTGACTGACTAACTCACTGTCTGAATGCATGAATAATGTCTGACCGATTGATTGACTGACTGAATTTTTCTGACCGACTGATTGATGAAATGCCTTAACTGACTGACTGAATAAATGAATGAATGCCCGATTGAAAGACTGAATGCTATGATTATAAATGTTATGCTTATGAATGCTGAATAGGATTGAAACATTAATGACAACACATGTAGAAGGGATAGAGTGATACGTCTAGATACGCTGTGATGGTTTAATTGCACTCTCCTGTAAGTCGTTGAACTCTCAACAAACAGACAATAAAGATGTCAGTAAAATGTGTCCCTGTGTAAACAAACTGCGCCCGAAAGTCTGACAACAGCAACAATGCAATTTAGTGTAGAAAAATCTGTGACCAGCTGTATGTTCCCCCTAGTTATTCGTGGGATGTAAGGCAAACGTCCAACCCACATCCCAATACATTAACTGGTTCCCTAATGCTAATTATCTCACAGCAATGAGAAACGAGGATCATGCATAGTTTGGTGGCAGAGGCTGCAAGATTTTCTTCGAGGTTAGGTGGGTATGACCAGGTAGATAAAGGTAGTATGGTAAGATAACGAATGAAGTCTGTGGTCAGAAGAGGGCTCTGGATGTCAGAAAAGCACACTGATTGGGTAAAAATTATTTATGCGTTCCGTAATCTAATAACTATTCCTTTGATCTTATATTTAACAACAGAAGTCCGTTTTGCAGAAGTATTTGTAATTAAATCGCGTAATTGCATTTACGACAATCTATGTAATCGTTGGCTCTATACGTACTCTTCACGTTAATTTTCTAAGGCGACATTTGAAAGCTTAGTCTATTCACAAACGCTCCAAAAAGTTGCTGTTAACGAAAATGATAAGAGTTAAACAGTATGTACATTTATAGCTCTTTATTTTACATGAACAGCTATGGTCACACGGAGACCAGCGATTGGAAACGAGTTGGCTCTTGAGAATTATCCGTTAGAAAACTTAGTAGAATTCTGCCATTCTACGTAGACCTATCTATTTGCACGTCCCGATCTATGTAGGCTAAAAAGCCGTGTACGAACGAATAGGGAACAAACATTGATTTAAGGCATTGTTTATGTTCGTGAACATTGACACAAGAAGGACAATGTAGACGTAGATATTCGTGACAATGTGCAAGGGAAAATATTTAGTGAAACAAAGCCAATGCTGCCCTGTATCAATATTGCTCCACGCGATATCGATAATAGACTGCCAAACACCAGTGAACCATAATCATATTATCGTTCGATGCTGAGAATACAAAGCGTTCATAAATATTTATGGCCCATAGATCTAAACAATCATAATATAATAAAATAATAATAATAATATTAATCAATTAATGCTATGAATAATAATAATAATAAATTAATTAATGCTATAAATAATTATAATAATAATAATTAATTAATGCTATAGATAATAATAATAATTAATTAATTAATGCTGTAAATAATAATAATAATGATAATAATGATAATAATAATAATAATTATAATAACAGTAATAATAATAATAAGACGAGGCCTGACCATCCGGACAACGGTTTTACCAAAATATTAGTAATCTATAAGTCCTTGGGGAATGAAGTACCTCAGGCAATTATTTAAGTAATAATAATAATAATAATAATAATAATAATAATTGGGGCCAAGGCCTACTATTATTTTATCCTGTGAGGTCGAAATAAACGCCTCAGGCTAGAGAAACTATCCGAAGGATTGCTTTCGCTGTTATTATGATTATTGCATATCTTGAAGCGCAGCATATCAAGTTTTTGATTGCTTGATTGATTAATTGTAATTATTAGACGTAAATGATCTGATTAGTAATGGCCTGTCACTGTCATTACCTTCTGGCGTGCCCTCGTTGAACTACAAATTTGTTCAATAAAGCAATCAATCATATCTTAGGTGTTGTGCGCTGGTATGAATTATTTGATATTTATATTTTATGTAGACCCCATCGCGTGTGAATGCTTAGGTGTGCGTAGGTATGCGTGCGTATGTTTGTACCGCTATCCATTGATTAGGATCTTGAAGCTGGCTTTTAAAGATCTTAACTGAACAACAAATCGCCAGTAGACCTAGTAGGGCCTACTAAAATGTTAAGCCAAGCAAAAACTGCTGGCTTTCAATTTAATTTATGTCCAAAATGTATCAAGGTTGAATTTAACAATTACATTAGTTTCGTCTAACTGTGCTGTATGAAATGTCTTCTCCAGGAAATATTAGCTACAATATGGAAACAACATTTCGTACCAGTCTTAAACTGACCCAAGTCAGCTTAGGAACTCCTTGTTCTATGTAGGCCCGAATTGACCTAGATATATGCCAATTGAAACAAGATTGGCAAAGATTAATAATAATTAACGAATAGCACAAATTTATGTGATCATTTTGTGGTCATGGGTGTTTTATTCGACGCAATAACAGTTTGTCTAATCAATAAATTGCTTCTCTGTGAGGTCCGCTGTAGCCTATAGGCCTACTTTGCATACAGGGAAGCACGCTGATATTTAGGCCTACTTTTGTTCGAACTCGCCATATAATTACTTAGCCGTGACGTCGTGAGCTGAAATGTATACCAAAGTAGACCTGCATTTCAGTGGTCTACAATAATTTTCCACAACCACTAACCACAAGGATTATCAATATTTTATCCAAGAACTCAAGAAGAGTTCAGTTCTGCCTCCAAGTGTATAAAATCATTTTATGATACTGTTGAGAAATTGTCGCACTAGGGGACCCCCTCCCTTTCTAGTCGGTCTTGTTCCCACGGTCAGCGCTCCTCGGTTTCCCCGATCGTGCACCCTCCCACTCAAGCTTCGCTCCTTCCCCTCGCTTTTCTGGGGTTTAACTGCTCGATTATGTAAGCATTTGCTTTAAACCCCAGATTTCGCCACAATACAATCAAGCAGAGTTATTATTCCAAATAATGGACGAGGATTCTTACGTGGCCAATTTTGCTTCGAACTCTTTTTGGCAGTCCTCCCCCCCCCAAAAAAAAAATAAAGAAATTCTGCTTCTGAAGATTACATGAAGCGTCTTTTAGTCTCTATTTCATCGTCCCGGGCCTTAACCTTTGCACCAAAAGTTTAAATCCTGCTATTCTATAGTGATTGACAACTGAACTTCCATTGTAGCGCGATGATTCAGCAGCAGCGTAATGTACAGTGCAAACGGAACGTCTGGTTAGAAAATTGCTAGCAGAGCAAAAGGCGGGATTTCTGTTTCTCATGCGCCCTCTAGCGAATGTCAACTAGAGCGAGCACCTAAACACAGGGCCGTACCGAGGAAGGGGACAGCTGGGTCTTGGCCGCAAAAATTTCAGGATGGAAAAACTTATTAATCCATAAAATGCACTATTTTAAAAATATGGAGGCGCCAAATTTATGCTACGCACAAGGCGCAATTACCTAGGCACATGGTGCAATTATAGCTCGGTACGGCCCTGCCTAAACATAATTATCTGTCAGCGTGGAGTTCAGACGTAAATGTAAGCAATACGATTTTCTAGAATGATCAATATCTGTTCATTATTCATTTAATTGGTCAGATGAGATACTTCATCATCGCTTGCCCTCACGGATTTTAAATGAGCGCCATCCCAGATGAGCGCCATCCCAGATGCGCACTGTCAGAAAACGGGTGCCTAGGTGCCACATTTCTTGGACCTTCTGAACTTGTGTACCACATGCAAATCACACAGCATTGAACTGGAAGACATTTGTGCCATTTGAAGTTATTTGATTTTAGTTTCAACATAGAGCAAGACTATAAGTACACAGCATTCATTTGTTGCAATGGAGCAATGCTATGTTGGGCTTACATAATTTTATCGATGCCAGAAAAATTAATTCTGTGAAATTGAATTGCTCTTACTTTTTCAACAACTAGTCAGTGTAAACAAAAGTGAAGATAGTTTAATTTGCTAAACATGTGAATGCAGAATTCAAGCAATAATATTGAACACTTACTCATTCTACTACAATAGGGCTTTCGTTCTGAATACAAGGGCAAACAGAATAATCAATTTCTTGGACAATGTTTTCATTCATTGTTTAAACCCTTTAAACCAGCATTATAGATTATGTATTATGCTTTAATACAAGCTGGTCATTAACAGCTTAAGCAGATTCGATGCAGAACCATGCCAAACTTAATCGATCGTGGGATAGGTCATGCCAACAAGTTTGTCAAGGTACACAGATATTTAGATGGCTAGTTCCCTGTGCTGTGGAATTTGCATATCCAAAACACACAACAGCTGGGGAACAATTTATTATAATCTTTCAATGTCACCATATAAAGATAATTGGAAAGTAAATGCTTACATAATCGAGCATTTAAGCCCTAACTAGACTTTTGGAAATTAAATCATGGTATTCTATGACAACAGGAACTGTCAGGAAGTTATAATTGCAACATCATTTGGCACAAAACCAATCTGATTTGAAAAGACTGTAATACAAACGAAGACACCAGCGTTAAATTACGAACTTCAAATCAGAATTTAATATCATATGGTGGTTAGAAATATAGCCATTGAACTTGCAGAAAAACATTTGCACCTTAAAACACTCATATAATTTAATGAGAAATGTTATCGTGGTACAACCGAGTCAGACACAGACGAGCCAATCAATCCTGTTGACAGGGTACGATACAGTTTCCAACCAGCTCCACCTGCAGAGGGTTTAAGAGCAAAGTCTTCATGAAGTCTGCAGAAATGACGGCTCGGTCTGCTGGGTCATCGCTATGCCAGGACAACATTTTAAAAAAAGGTTTAGACCAAAACCAAAGTCATGAGCTGAATGTTGATCCCTGTGTGAGACTACCAATATTTGTCGAAATCATTCTTCACTGTCTGGAAACAAGAAAAAACACAAATCAATACAAATCACAAAACAGAAATCGATCATAAATAAAACCATTTCTTGATTTCAATCAAGCTAGGCACCATAAGAATAAAGACATGGACAACCCAAACAACACTAGACTAAGCTTTGCATCACATGCCAATTATAAAAACCCAATACCTGTTCAAACACTGCTTGGCTCAATATCATTTGCGAAATGGCCTTAATGCACAAAAGAATGCTTACAGCTTGTCAGCACATGGTAGAGGTAGCATTTTCACAGTAGTGTTACCTTGATTCTTGAAGACAATTAGTAATAATAACCAGAAAAAACAAAATATTTATGATTCTGAACGAAATCAAGTGTTGACATAATGGATGAAACTCACAAATGGATCGACAGTTGGAGCATAGCGTTGAACTGGAATGCCTTCCTTGCTTATCAAAAACTTAGAAAAATTCCACTTGATGAAGCTGGAAAACAAAAAAGCTTCACAATAATCTTTTTACTTAAATTCAAAGCAGCACTGTATGGCTAAAACTGGGCCAAATATTGTCAAAACTGTATCCAGTCATCATGTCTGCGAAATTGGTAGTGCTGCAAAGGCATTTATAAAGCACCATCAACTGTTACTAGGTCAAAGAAAAGTTTGTTCTGTTGTATTCCTGTTGCTGTGTTTTCACAGTACTTAGGTAGTTGATCTTTAGTTAGGAGAAACTAACCCTAGCTGAAACATTCCTAACTTCCAGGCATGACTCCTTTTGGAGTTTCTCAGGGTGCAGTGCAGGGTCCTTTGCTCTACATTCTCTCTAAATCTGATATCAGTCCCCTGATTACTCTGTCTGGCCTCCTGCATCAATTGATGCAGGAGGCCAGATAGATTGAGGACATAAGCTTTAATGTCAGATGACATTCAAGCTTATGTCCAGCAAAGCATGCAGCAATGGTCTTGGTTGGGCTGATGGGTGATGCCATAAATGTCCTCTCTGGATGGATGGCCTCGAATCGCCTCCTCTTAAATCCCTCCAAAACGGAATTTATATGGATTGGCAGTCGCAGGCACCTGGCTGAGCTGGATATGCAGATATTGGCTGAGACCTATCCTCACATTACTTTTTCATTTGTTGTGCGTGATCTGGGTGTATTGCTTGATCAGGAGCTTAGTCTCTCGCAGCACGTAAACATGGTTACTCGTAACTGCTGCTATCAGCTGCGTCATCTTCATGCAGTTATTCGCTCTCTTTCTTTTGAGGCCTCAGTAGTCCTCGTTCATGCCTTTGTAACCAGCAGAATTGATCACTGCAGCGCTGTTCTGGCTGGTCTTCCCTGTGCTTTAGTGGTGCGTTTAGATCGCGTTCTTCGCTCTGCGGCCAGGCTTATTGGACATATACCTAAATTTTCACCGGTTTCAGCTTTTATGCGTGATGTCCTTCACTGGCTACCGGTTCAGCAGCGCATTACTTTCCGCATTGCGAAACTAACTTGGCGGTGTCTCTCTGGTTGTGCACCATCCTATTTGACTGAACTGTGGTGTCCGGTGTCTGGACTCCTTTCGGTAGAGCTCTGCGCTCTTCTGCTAAAGGCGAGCTTCTGGCGTCCAGAGCCCGTTCATCGCTAATGCTGCATCGAACTATCTCAGTGGTTGGTCCATCCACCTGGAATGGGCTCCCGGTTACCTTCCGTCTTCCCCTTACAATGACCAACCTACGTATTGTAAGCTGCTAAATTCATTTCTTTTTGGCCATGGCCAGGAGCACCTCTGATCAGTTTCCCTTGAAGAGGCGCTATATAAATTATAAAAATGAATGAATGAATAATAACTCAACGGCCTTTTCACGAAAAAGCATGACATAAATAAATCACAACTGTACCCTACAAAAACGAGAGAATCCATAGATTAAAAAACTCACTCTCCCAGCGTTCCACCTTTCTTCATCTTGAGATAGTTCCACAGGGGATCAGCATTCGCACCGTTAACATCAATCTTAGAGAACATGTCAAACTTGACGCCGTATTTCTCGGTGACAGTCGCCTTGATCTCTTCATTCGTTCCAGGTTCCTATTAAAGTCAAGACAATCAATCTGTTAATAGGTACCAGTCTGGCGCCTAGGGTTAATTTCTCCTTTATTATGACTACATCGACAGTGCCTAATACTTGATCCAAAGACCATTTGCACAATAGCTGCCTCAATTGTGCAATCCAGACTAGACTATTGTAATTCCCTTTTATACAACACTGGCTTTTCTCAAATAAAACGCTTACAAACAGTTAAGGGCTTGAGCTGTATTTGAGTGTCTCCATATATATAATATATATATAGATATATATATAGATATATATATAGATATATATATAGATATATATATAGATATATAGATAGATATATAGATAGATATATAGATAGATATATAGATAGATAGATAGATAGATAGATAGATAGATAGATATATAGATAGATAGATAGATAGATAGATAGATAGATAGATATATATATGGAAAGACCACTGTATGTGTTGGATCAGAGATTAAAATAAAACAGCAGCCACAGAACTAAACTTCCATCCCAAACAATACCCAAGTGAACATAGGACCTGAGATTTCCATCAGATAAAAAATGTTGAATCAAGATAAAACCTCTACAAAGATTTTTGCAAAAAAAATAAGTAACAAAAACATCACAGTAATGTTGATAGGCAGTTGAAAACCAAAATGAATACCAAAGTGTCTTGTTACTAATGATAATGTTTAACTTCTAGTTATATGGTCATCCACAGAAAGGAAAAACACTTTCACTAACTTAGAATCCAGCATTTATATTAAAAAATTTAATTGAAAAAAACCCAAAACGGAAAATCCCTAAAACTATGACATTTTCCCAAAACCATACAAGTTGTATGAAAGAATAAACAAAGAAAAAAAATAGCTATACAAGTGTGTAACATGAACATGCTAATGTATACTGTTGACTAGACAGAAGCAGTCATGTACGGCCTCCAGTAACTACAACCCTTCGTACCTGGCTACCAAACTGGTTGCATGGAAAGGCCAGGATCCGCAGTCCTTTCGTCTCTGCAAGCTCTTCGTACAAAGCTTGCAGTTGCTTGTAGTTTTTGTCGGTCATGCCTCATTTGCACGCGACATTAACTATTAGACAGACGTGGCCCCTGAACAAAAGAAGCAACATCAAAAGTCATCACAGAACAAGCAGCTACCAATAATGAATTCAAATAAGCCTGGCAAGCTGCATGACGAATTACTTGGATACTAGGCAGACGACTTGCCTCTTTCATCAACTAATTTGTAATACAAGCATTCTTTTCAGACCTTCTTCATCTGAAATTCAAATTCCAGGGTAATAGCAATCACAAATTTATGTAGCTCACCAGAAAGGCCAATAGCTCAAGGTAATTTAATCTAGAAATACAGGCCAAAAACAATAAGGTGACTCCAATGCTGGGCCACTGAAGTTCAAGTCCATGTTACAACCAAATCATCTTGTGCAGAACACTTAAAGAAATCTGGATGACAACATACGTAATGTAAGATGAAGCACAGCATGCAAGACAATTATACACTTGTAAGCCAAATAAGCATTACGATTGGCGATGCGAAAAGTGCAAATAGTGCTACACCATTCAACCCACAAATTTCCAGACTGATCTTTTATTGGATTGATGAACATTGTTTTCACCCAAAAAAACCACTTAAGCCTCCTTTGTACACGGATAAATGCTTAACAAATGACTAAGATAGTAGATATCTGATCAACAATACTTTGGCACTTTGAACTATATCACAATACAAAGGTAAATACAAACCGGTATTTTTCCAAGGAGACTTCATTTCCATCTATGTCTTTGACTGTGAATTTGTAGATTGAAGAAGCCTTCTTCCACCAATCCTTAGGCTTTGCATCTGCCTAAAAAAATCAGTACAACCAGAAGCCTGACAAACACTTTTGTACCTGTTAAAGAAAGCATGCATCTGAAACCATGAAAGAATTTGTATTTGACCTAAACATTGATAGTTACAACTATTGAAGGTTTACCTTTTTCAGCTGTAAGCGACACAGTGGTCTACTCGGCAGACGGCAGTGTCCTCGATCATTAATCACACGACTGCGGGTGTGAGTCGACCTGTGTAACGGCTGCTTATGTACGCATGCCTCTGTCACCCAACAGCAGAATTTTTTACCACTGGTGCACAAAATTAGGAAAAATATTGCAAGTCCTGCAACAGACACCTGGACCAATATCCAGGGTCTGGCAGTAGTTCATGGCCAACTCATGGACCAAAGGGTGAGATATAAGTGTCATATTATAGAAGTTTAACATATTGTCGCAAACATCTTATCTTAGAATAACTGCCGCAAATGATCCAATTTCATTAACTTACAAAAGTTGTTTTTAGTGTCATAGGCAAAATCAGCCTCTGATCACTAAAACATCAACCCAACCACCAGTAACAATAACACCTATTCCAGTATCAACCTTAGAACTGAAATCCTGTTAACCTGACCTACATTGTAGGGATAAACCAAAACTCTGCTCGCATTAGTCAGACAAATAATGGGTCCAAGTGTTGATAAAAATTTGCCTTCTGTTTTTCTGCATTTAAAATGATAATCAGATTTTTTATTTACAAAATGACAATCGACCTAACTAAAACACAAACTCTGTAAAGTACTAGTAGTACTCAATAGTTACTGCTTCTTAAGGCAAACCAAGGCAAAAACAAAAAATGAATAAAAATTGTGCAAACTGCCAAACTAACAATCAAGAGAATGAGACCTTTTTATATATTCAAAACTTGGACTCTGTACAGCTCAACTCATAAAACTCGGTTCATCCTTAGTACCACATTGTAATGCAGGAACCAATATAGAACGTGAATAGCAAGATGCAAGGAAGCTACAAGATAGAATATTTTCTGAGCTTCCATTGTATGTTATAAGAGACAAAAACCCTTCACATAAGCATAAATATTAATTTCTGATTATGCACAGCACAAAATGTTCAGCCGAAATGCGGAAACCAAAGAAAAGTTCAGCCAATATAACAGAAAGCACAAGGTAAATTTTAATAGGTAAAGGACTGAAGGTAAACTAGATATGCCATCTAAATTGCTAATTCAAAGACAATGTATGCTGTTGTAATTTCTTGTCCAACTGTTTCTGTGAAGTTAATGATGTACATATATTGAAATTATGCATCAGATTTTAATGAAGCATGAAAAAATTCTAGTCTAATCTCTTCGCTAGGCCTCTGGAGGCGACTTTGTAGTTCCAGATGCTCATTCTGCCACCATGCAAAATAGAGCTTTTGCAATTGTGGGCCCCAGTGTTTGGAACAACCTCCCATCTGACCTGCGCACTATCCTGCGCAAACTGTCTCGTCTCGCCCATTTCTATAAACTTCCTAAAACTTTCCCTTTTGACCGGGCCTGGGTCGAACACGCCTCTGAATAGTTATCTTGAAGAGGCGCTATATAAATTGCATTGATTGATAATAGTCCACATAGAATTAGCATAAATATTGTAATTTTTCCAAAAGTTTATGAAGTTGAATCAGCCTTTCTGTGTAATTTGATACAGCACAGAACTAACTGGTTTAAATCAAAGCAGGAAGCACGTTACTACAAACTAAGAGAAATTTCAACAACCTTCTGACTATGCACATGTCAAACATGTCTTGTCAAAGATTCATTCCTGTGAATAAAATGTTTAAGCTGAAACTTGAGAATTCTGGTTTCTGAACTTTGTGTGCAGAAAGATTTTTTGCCAATATAATTGTTGGATTATTTGCCTTTCATCAAGCTGCAAAATTGCTGCTCAAACAGAAAACTTGAGGCGTTATATGAGCGTTGAAAAAAATTTGCAACTATTGAAACACGCCTATTGCTGGCCTGGTTCCAATATGCCAACAATAGTTAAGCCTCTCTGCATGGATCAGACTTCAACTAAGTTAGTATCAACAAGCTGCAGCTGTGTTGAATTCAATTTAAAAGTATGTTAGTGAACAATATCTAGAGTAACAACCCATGCCAACAGAGTTCTGATGTACCTTAGACGATAAAGCTTTAACGCCATGAAGCAGAGATGTCAACAAAAGACCACGCTTTGAAACAAGACATGCAGAACGAAACAAGACCCGCAATGATGATGCCTAGAATGTTCCATAGAGAATGCATCATTATAATTCAATGGGTGCCACTAACTGAGAACACTGAGTCACAAAAGCTTTAGAGCAGTGCCCCAAAAATTCCTAGGATTGAAATGTACAGCTACCCACACTAATTTTTGCTAAAGTAACTGAAAGGCAGGAGGTCAGTCCTTACTACTTGTGCTCAATCAGAGACGTTGTATCTTGAAATATTTTTTCATTTTGCTAATTTTTACAGAGATACACTTGTGATATAAACACAGCAGAGACCACCAGAGAGATAGCATCAACACAGAAGAAGAAGCGTACTTAGTCCCTGAAGCCAGCCACATGTGGATATGCAGTGTTAGTACATAAGAGTGTGTGTGTGTTGCAACTCCTTTCCCTCGTTGTCTCATCTTCCCATCAACAAAGCATGGTCAGTGTACTCAGTACTGCCGAGTTAGCAGACATCTAGAACCAAATTAATGCCCTGGCAGGGATCTGAACACTGACCTCTCGTTTGACAGTCCAGAGTTCTAACCACAAGACTACCTAGCCTTAACACAGAACTAGACCTATTAGGTTAGACCCATTTGTACATTGCCCAAAATCTTGTTTGATCAGTTTCAAAGGTTTGCAAAGAGCAACTGTTTTGACCAAGTGGTGGGAGAAGTTTCAAGAAGATCGCCACTTGACAGATATCCAGAGTCTGATAATCTAGGTGTGATTTCAAAATATCTGGGACTCTCAAGTTTTGGCTAACTTGATATCAGATATCTAGTCTAGTCACCATATTTTGTAAACTTGTAACGCCACATGCCATACTATAAAATAAAGTAACTATATATTTAGTATATGCACTTGTTCATCTGTGAACCTTAATTTAAAATCAGCATTTAACATAGTCACATTTTCTTATAACAATGAGGAATCTGACTGAATATGGCATCAAGGTTCAGAGGTCACCAGTTCAAAAGGTCAAAACTGCTGGTTACAACCGATCTATCTGCATCTGCAGACTAACAGAGAAAGTAAACCAGCTGTAGCAGCAGAAATGTCCAGAGTAATACTTAGTCACAGCGAACCGGGAACCGGTAAAACGCAAACCAAAATGCGAACCATAGAAGCAAACGGACCAGGTTAAGGCATCATGAGAGTCGGTTAGGGTCAGGGTGGGCATCGTGAGGGTCGGTTACGGTTAGGCTAGTATCGTTTATTGACAATTGCCGAAAACCTTTGGCCGCACGAATAAAAATATAAATGGCAGCGAACCGGTCACGTGACCATTAGCAGCCAATCGAAAACAAGTTCGCAGACGGTTCGCATTTTACCGGTTCACAGTTCGCATTTTACCCACACCCGCTATTTAGCGTCCAAGGGGTGTTCTTTTAAGGTGTTATAAAAAAACCGACCGACATAGGCCTACATAAAATGATAAGAATCGCAAGCACGTTCTAGAAAATGACTTTGTAAATGCAGAAGCCATTAAACAACAATTACAACCCAGACTTCACTACTGATAACACAACTTATCATATCTTACAAAATATTGAAAGCAGCTAGTAATATAAGACAGATTGCACTATCTAATCTAGACATTCTGCGACGCTGGCCTACTTTCTTGCACCGAACTTTCGGCATGACAAGGCGTTATTCCTTAGATTCAAAAAAAGATCGTCCAAGATCAGAAAATATTGTTGTTCAAATACCAACCATAGGAGATTTTGTAGCTCGTTCTGCTCAGCACAACCACTCGCTACAATAAATTTTAGTTTTTACAATAAATCAAATAAAAACCACCTTGCCGGTATGTATTCTCTTTTAAGTGCAATTGATGATATATCGCAAATGGAGTCTACATGTCGGCCCGACGCCAGACGAGATTACCGTGGGAAGACGAAGGATCAGACAAGGGGAACCGGACGCTTTTGGTAGCCAGGACATAGCCTGAGGGTAATGTATTTTTTTATTGAGAGCTTCTTCAGAAGGGCTGCCAGTGTAACGCCTCGTGAGAAGAAGTAGGTTTTGAGAAAAGCAAAAGAGAACGAGAGACTGCTAGAGTTTTGGAGCGAACAGATGGAGAAAGTCACAAGTGCATTGATTCCACAGAGAAGGACCAACTGAAGCGAAAGATCAAGACTAAGGCTGAGCCATAGTTGTTCTAGTTTGAGTAACCATGAGGTCAAATCTATTGAACGAGCCAAGTCGACGGAGGGAGAAAATTTAATGAAGCCGAACTTTCCCCTAAGAAGTATCACGTTAACCAGGTATCTCGGGGCAAGACCCCGCTGAGCCTTGAAGATCAAAATGAGAATTTTAAATTGTATATGCAAACATAGAGAAGGAGCCAATGAAATTAATCAAACATAAATGCAGAGATGCGAGAGAAACGAGTAGAGAGCGAGCTATCAGTCTATCTGCCGTCTAAGTATACTGACTGAATTCACAACCGTATGAACAAACGATGTCCAAGAATGTTTGTGACCGGTGTACGGCGATTTACATGTATAGCTATTTGACAATATTAACAGGAAATCACGACCTTAAAATTTGCGTGACTCCATTAAGCTCGCCATAGCGGCCAAACACCTTGCCAACATTTATAAGCTCGCCATATAAAGTTTAAGAAATATAGGCCCAGAGCCAAATATTCTTTATACCAATGCCCACGAAAGTCGTGCCATATTACAAGCTGACAAGACAGTGACAACGGTTAATCTAGTTCGGACTTAAAATTTCAGCTGTATGAGCAGTAAAAATTTGTCCAAACCTTTCAAAATCCAACGAACGGACTCGGGCAGGATGCACAAACAAAAGTGATACATTTGACGATCTTTCGTACAACATACAATTAAACTTGAACATACAACGTACAGTTGTCCAGTGTGCCTTTACTAGCCTTCGGCATTGGTCCTTGACCTTCGCGTATCTCCAGTTTTTTCACAAAACGCGCTTATAGCGTTGATTTGCAGCCGGATTTTAAAAAATCTTTCTCTAGTTTCAATAACTAAGAGATTCGAAATGTCGTGTTAAAGATATCGAATGAAAAATTATTGTCGTAGACCTATGTTCTGCGTCCAGAAACCGTTTGTCGTATATCTCCACAGCAGTTGTATGGAGATAGCTATAGGCTACGATAAAAGTTTTTACGATGTAGCAGTGTCTTTGATCATTCGATGTAGCCTATGGTCAAATTCTTTGGTCTTTTTTGAACTTGTGGACAGTTAGTCTGAGACTCTAGTAGCGTTTAATGCCTGCCATATGCATAACCCCAGAATTTTAGCTGGAAGCAGTTTTGAGTCATTGAAACTGAAATTACGATGACAGCTGTAGATATAGAACTATCTTCAAGGAATTTGAAGTTACTTTGTGTTAAGTATTTTAAAAATACAAAAGTATCTGTAAAAGTGTACAGTACTAGTTTGTTGTAATGTGGCAATGTGGTTACAAAACTTTACAGCTGCCTGAAAATGTATTCTGTGACTGTGAAATTGAATCGGTCTTACTTTTTCATCAAGTAGTCACAAACAGTATAAAAAAGGAACAGAAAGTTTAATTTTCCGAACATGTGAACAGAAAATTCGAGCAATTCTTTTTGCCACTTACTCATTCCACTGTACTAGGTTTTCGTCCTGTATATTGCTTTGTTTTAGTTCATTGTAATGATTGACAATTTGCTAATTAACTAGTTAAGCATTTAGCTACTTCGTTCTCCTGTATCGCCATATGTATGTTATCATAACCAGCTGCTGTAAACTTAAAATATGAAAGGGTTACCCTGCCAGCAGAACCTACAGTCCCTTAGGGGTATTATCATTTCCCTATTATTCCCTATCATTCTACTTTTGATAATTGAACTCTTAATTAGTCTGTTTGTCTGACGGGATTAATAAGAAAACGATTTTGGTTATGTTACCAACAGAATAATCAATTTCTTGGTCAAAGTATTAATTCATTGTTTAAGCAGATTCAAGGTTAGGTTTAGTCATGCTAAACGTAACAGATCTTGGGAGTGTTTATGCCAACAAGTTTGTTGAAGGTATTAAAATAAGATATTTAATTGGCTAGTTGGTGTTGTGGAATTGGCAAATCCTAAAAACATAATAGTTGGGGGAAAATTTATTAGAATCTTTCAATATTAAAGATAACTGGAAAGTAAATGCTTGAATAATCAAACAGATAATCCCTACCTAGCATTTTTAAAATTAAATCTTGCAAGATGATCTTGCTTTTCATAATGCTATTTTCACTGAAACGACAGGAAGTTATGATTTAACATCATTTGGCACAAAGTAAATCTGATTTGAAAGGTTGTAAATCAAATGAAGACACTGTTAAATATCCAAATTCAAATCATTAACTAATATCATTTGGTAGTTAGAATGTAGCCATTTCACTCACAGTAATGTACTTACACATTAAAAAAATTGTAGTTTAATGAGAAATGTTATCGTGGTACAACCGAGTCAGACACAGACGAGCCAATCAATCCTGTTGACAGGGTACGACACAGTTTCCAACCAGCTCCACCTGCAGAGGGTTTAAGAGCAAAGTCTTCATGAAGTCTACAGAAATGACGGTTCGTTTTGCTGGAGTATCGCTATGCCATGATAACATTTCTCAAAAAAGGTTTAGAGCAAAACCAAAGTCACGAGTACAATGTTGATCCCTATGTGAGACTACCAATATTTGTCGAAGTCCTTCTTTATTGTCTGAAAACAGACAAAACACAAATCCATGTATTTCATATCAAACAGAAATGGGTGACATGCAAAATTTTTTCTTGATTTCAGTCTAGCAAGACCCAAGCAACCATCAGTATAAAGGTCAGTGGATGACCCAACAACAACACAAGACAAAGGTATTCATCAAATGACATTTAGGAAAATATGACAACAGTTCAAATACAGCTTTGTTCAATATCGTTTGCGAAATGGCCTTAACGCACAAAGAATGCCCACAGCTTGTCAGCACATGGCAGAGGTAGCATTTCCCATTCTTGAAGACAAGCAGTAATAATATCCAGAAAAATCGAAATATTGATGAAACTTAATGAAAACAATCGGTGATAGAAGGGATGGAACTCACAAATGGATCGACGTTTGGAGCATAGCGTTGAACTGGAATGCCTTGCTTGTTTATCAGGAACTTCGAAAAATTCCACTTGATGAAGCTTGAAAACAGAAAAGCTTCACTATAATCTCTTTAAAAAAAATTCATACCAGCATCATAGGGCTCAAAACTGGGCTTAATTTTTTGCCAAAATTGTATCCAATGATAAAGTCAGCTGAATTGGTAGTGCTGCAAAGGTATTTATATAGCACCATCAACTGTTACTAAGACAAACACAAGTTCTTTCTTGATTTCAGTCTAGCTAGACTGAGCAGCAAAAATTTTGTTTGAACTGATGTGTTCCTGTTGCGGTGTGTTCACGTCTTACAGTTGGTTCTTTAGTTACATAGCAACTTTCTATCTCCTAGATGGACCTACAAGCACAGCCTAAGCTAACCTACTGATGCAAAAGTCACTGAGGACATAAAGTTTATCAAAAGCTTCAACACTGGCAGGCTCCTGCACAAACACAGAGACCATCCGTTCCGTATAGTCATCTTTAAGGGGGCTATATATAAATTACATAGATAGATCTAATAGATTGCCATTTGCAGTGGACAGCTTAACCCATGTTCAGATTTAATGCCAAACATTAAAGTATCTGGTGTAGTCAGATACCTATTTTTTGAGATTTGCACATCACCTGAAAGATTCCTAGCTTTCAAGTAGAATGACTCCACTGCCATTTCTCAACAGAAGCATGAAATAAACATGTAATAACTTAACCCTATCCCAAACGTTGAACTCATAGAAACTCACTCCGTTGACCCCAAACGATTGGACTCATAGAAACTCACTCTCCCAGTATTCCACCTTTCTTCATCTTGAGATAGTTCCACAGGGGATCAGCATTTGCACCATTGACATCGATCTTAGAGAACATGTCGAACTTGACGCCGTATTGCTCGGTGACAGTCGCCTTGATCTCTGCGTTCGTTCCAGGTTCCTATTAAAGTCAAGACAATCAATCTGTTAATGGGTGCCAGTCTGGCAACACCTATGTACCTAAGGCTCATTTCTCCTTTATTATGACTATGTCGAATGTGCCAAAGAAACACATGCTTGCACTTTAGTCAACCTATTGACAGCGACCAGCAATATCCATCAGATAAAAAAAGTTAAGCCAAGGAAAAGATGTTTGCAAACATTAAGAAACAAAAACGTTACAGTAATGCTGAATAGCTCGTTGAATACCCAAGTGTCTTGTTACTAATGACAACATTGAACATCTCGTTACATGGTCATCCGTAGAAAGGAAAAACACTTTCATTGGCTTAGAATCCAGCAGTTATATTAAAAAATTAATCAACAATAACCCGAAACGGAAAATCCCCAAAACTACGACTTTATCACAAAAAGCAATGTGAATTTTATGAAAGAAACATAAAAAAGTGATACACATGTGTCCCACTGTAGACTAGATGTGTAAGGCCTACAGTAGCTCAAATCCTTCGTACCTGGCTACCAAACTGGTTGCATGGAAATGCCAGGATCCGCAGTCCTTTCGTCTCTGCAAGCTCTTCGTACAAAGCTTGCATCTGTTTGTAGTTTTTGTCGGTGAAGCCTCATTTGCACGCGACATTAACTATTAGACAGACGTGGCCCCTGAACAAAAGAAGCAACATCAAAAACCATCAAGGCACAAGAAGTGGCCAAAAAGAGAATCAAATATGTCTGGCAAGCTGCATGGCAGATTTTTTGGATTATTGGGCAGATAACTTGTCTCTCTCATCAGTTTAGTTATAATACAAGCTTTCCTTTCAGTTATTCATCTGAAATTCAATTTCAAGAATAATAGTAATAACATATTTATATAGCTCACCACCTCGTGAGAACCAAATTGGATGTACTCCAGACCAGTTGACTATATAGAATGGTCTCTGGCTTGTGTGGAAATAGACAAACGAAGGTCAAGAGCTCAAGTTGGAGGTCATAAGGCAATTTCATCAGGAAATACAGGCCAAAAACACTGAGGTGACTCAAATGCTGGGTCACTGAAGTTCAAGTCCATGGGACAACCAAGTCATATTGTGCAGCACACTTAATAAAATCTGAATGATAATTATGCAAGACAATTATGCACAAGCTAACTTAATAAGCATTACGACTTGGAATGTGAAAATATTGCTAAACAAATCAACCGACTATTTTCTGGATTGATGAACATTGTTTTCATCCAAAAGATCCCCAAAACCCACAATTAAGCAATAAATGCTTACCATGGCAGATATCTGATCCACATTACTGAAACACTCTGTACCACATCGCAAAACAAAGGTAACTACAATGTAGTTTTCACTCACAATTAAGCCTCATGCTTACACAGATTATTACTTAACACATGATTAACACTATTTAGAAACTTTGTACCATATCACAATACAAAGGTAAATACAAACCGGTATTTTTCCAAGGAAACTTCATTTCCATCTATGTCTTTGACTGTGAATTCGTAGATTGAAGAAGCCTTTTTCCACCAATCCTTAGGCTTTGCAACTGCCTTAAAAAATCAGTACAACCAGAAGCCTGACAAACACTTTCATACCTGCTAAAAAAAGCATGCATCTGAAACCATGAGAGAATTTAGATTTGGCCAAACCAAAGATAGTTACAACTTACCCTTTCAGCTAAAAGCAACACAGTGGTCTACTCCACAGTGTCTTCGATCTTTAATCACATGACTACGGGTGTGAGTCAGCACGATGAGCACTATGTAAGAGCTGCCTATGCGGTATGCACACATGCCTCTGTCACCCAAAAGCAGAACTTCTTACCAGTGTATGAAACTGGGAAATATATTCACTATATTGCAAGTCCTGCAACACACTGGCTGGCCCAATAGTAACACCCAGGTTTTTGGTTGGCAGTTGTCCACTGCCAATTCATGGACCAAAAGGAGAGAAATAAGTGTCGTAGAATGGGGGTTATCCATGCTGTTACAAACAGTTAACCTTAGAAACACCACAACAAATGATCCAATTTCTTGAACATATATACGTATTTTTAGTGTTATAATCAAAAGCAATCCCTGATCAACAATGTCTTATGAGCACTAAACACCCACCTAACCACAAGTAGCACCTATCCCAATACCGAAATCCTGTCACCAGACCTTCATTGCAACATAGAAACAAAATGTAATGTAATGTAAATCCTCGAAAATTTCTCAGCACCCACAAAAGCCACGTCAGGGAGACCAGCTTATTCACCGGCGTAGAACACTGATAGCAAGGTGCTAGGCAGCCACAAGACAGAATATTTTCTAAGCTTCCATTGTGTGTTATAAAAACAAATAGCCTTCAAGTAAAAAAAATAATAACTGCAGATTGTGCACAGTACATACGAAATCTGAAATGCAGAAAGCAAAAAATTGCTCAGACAAATAATTAGAGAAAGCAAATGATAAATCTTAATAGGTGAAGGACTGAAGGAGCAGAAACTTAGACATGCCATCTAAATTTCTCCAGTTGTTGGGGGTATGTAATTTCTGGTCCAACCATTTCTGTCAAATTAACGATGTATGAAGATGAAAATTATGCACCAGACTTTAATAAAGAAGAAAATTCTAATAAATCTAACAGTTCACATAGAGTTAGCATGAATATTATAATTTTGCAGAAAGTTTTAGAAGCTGAAACAGTTTTTCTGCATAATTTGATCAAGCACAAAATCAAAGCACAAAGCATGTTACTATAAAGCAAGATAAATTTCAACAACCTTCCGACATTAAACATGTCTACTTAAAAAAAATTTTTCTGGGAATGAACATCCCCTTTAAAGCTGAAATTAAAGCATTTTGGTTTCTGAACTTGTTGTGCAGAAAAGTTTTAGTGACAATAATATTTTAGCACCGTTTGTCGTTCATCAAGCCGCAAAATTGCTGCTTAGACAGACCACTCTAAGGAGTTATATGAGCATTGAAAAATATGTGTAACTACTGAACCACTCTTATTGTGTGCCTGCTTCCAATATGCCAACAATAGTGTAGCTTCTCGGGACCAGACTTCAACTAAGTTAGTACCAAAAAGCTACAACTGCATAGAAAGTGTGTTAGTCAACAATATCTAGAGTAGCAACCCATGCCAACAGTGTTCTGATGTACCTTAGACGATAAAGCTATTGCATCAAGAAGCAGGGATGTCAACAAGAGACCACGCTTTGAAACAAGAAATGCAGAACGAAGCAAAACCTGCAATGATGATACCTAGAACATATCGTTAGAATTCGATGGGGGCCAGTAACTAAGAACACTTAACCATCTTCAACCCAAAAAAGATTCGGAACAGTCCCCGAAAAACTAACTACTAAGAGTGAAATGTAAAGCTACCCGTATTAATTTTTGGCTTCAGTAAATGTAGACAAGGAGGTCAGTCCAGAGACAATGTTGTATCTTGAAATATTTTATTTCATCTTGCCAATGTTTACAGAGAAACATGTGTAATGTACACAGCAGAGAACACCAGACAGATAGCATCAACACAGAAGAACAGTCCTGTAAGCTAACCCATGAGCAGCCATGGGTATGATGTGTTAGTGTACGAGGGTGGGTACCCAGACCTCTCCCTCGTCATCTCATCTTCCCATCGACAATGTATGGTAAGTGTACTCCGCCTAGTTTAGTTAGCTATGGGTATAATTGTAGGAGAAGCTCAAACGAAATTTTTGCCCTGTTGGAGATTTGAACCCCGACCTTTTGTTTCATAGTTCAGCACTTATCCACTACATCATTGACATAGAACTAGACCCATTTGGACACTGGCCAAAATGTTGTTTGTCAAAGCTGATTAACTTGTTGATCAGGCTCTGAAGGTTCGCAAAGAGCAACTGTTTTGACCAAGTGGTGGGAGAAGTTTCAAGAAGATCACCACTTGACAGATATCTAGAGTATGATAATCTAGGTGTGATTCAAAATATCTGGGACTCTCAAATTTTGGCTGACCCCAGAGATCTTGTCACCATATTTTGTAACTTGTTGCACCACATGCCATACTATAAAAATAAAGCAACTATTTGTTTAGTATATATGCACCTGTAGACATTCTTAACGGTACTTATATTTAGTCAACATATGCATGACAGAAGTTTATCATAAGAAGGGACTTTCAAAACTGCTCGTGTTGAACTGCTGCTGTGATTCACAAAACTCAGCAAGACTGTCACAATTTGTTCAAATGCCACTCCAACTTACAAGAAACATTATTAGTGGTAACTAGAGACAGGTCAGAAGATAAGTGGGATTTCAAGTGTGCTCGTCTTAGCCAAATCACATTCAAAATGTTTTTTATTCTTTATCTTGATTTAAAAACAGCATTTAACATTAGGAGGAATCTGCACATGACATCTAGGTTCAGAGATCAACAGTTCAAAAGGTCAAAGATGCTCATTCTCAGTTTTATGTTTATACAGATTAGAAGAGAAAATAATCCATACATCTAGTAATCCATAGCAGCAGAAATGGAGTAACACCTTGTCATTATTAAGAGATCCAGCTTAGTCACAGATGTAGATGTATTTACTGGTTTTCTTTCACAGTGTGGTTTCCACAAATATATCACTGTTGCATCAAATTAAATCTTCTTAGAAACCGACATGTTATTAGATCATATTAATTCTTAGATGCAAAGTAATAATAAACTGCAATAAAATTGTAGTTAGTCTAGGCAAATTTTAAAGAAATTAATTGAAGCAGGTTTTCAATTTAAGTGATGTTTAAACTCAATTGCCTTTGATCAATAAATTGCTAGATGACACTTGACAGGTTCTTAAACAGTAACATGTAAATATCCATACAATAAGAAAAAAAGAAAACAATTATAAAGTAAAGAATTACTTTATAGGCAAATTAATTAACAATCTGTGACAAAAGCAATTTAGATATTAATGTGACCATTGATTTTGAAAGGCAACACATGGCAGTATAATAGGATTTTTTTGTTTTCCCTGCTGTGGCTTTCAGTGCTCTGTAGCACATAGTTTCATGTCACCTGATGCAACATCAGAAATTCAAACAGTGCTGCAAGAGTATTCAATTAAATGCAACATCTGTTCTTTTTTTAACACTTGCTATGCTCCTTGTATTTGCAGACAATGACATACAATTTAAATTTGCTATCTCGAGTTTCCTTATCCCTCCTCTTGTGTCTGCACTAATGATAGCTTCTTTTTTCTTAGTTTTTCATCTTTATTAGTGTGGACGTTAGCAAGTCTGTCAGCTGCACTAACGGACACCCCACCAGGTTAAAAGTCTTTGAAGATTTGTCTTGCAACTACATCCACATGCAAAGTATTCAGATGCAGAACTTCCCCTCCCAAATAACCAGCATTCCAAGGGTCACCAATATCCTGCCCATCACAACAACTTCCACTCGTTGGTCTTTTTCACCCCTTTAATTGTCCCTTTCGCATTTGATCACATTGTCATCTGCTTGATCTATCGTAGGTTGCCCGTTCCAATTTACACTAAAACTGCATCATCCAGTTTGACCTTATAGATGATTAACTCCTGAGAGCAGTTGCTATATTCGAGACCCTAGCTTACAGATGAACCTAGACCCCATGCAACTGTCAAATCTTCCAAAAGATTCTTCAACCAAAACCAGCATCTCTTTCTCAGGACGAGGTGACTTCTTAGCTATCATTTGCAGCTTCAGGCTTTCTGAAGCTGGCTTAACCTTTGGATCCTGCACCACGTCAACATGCTCCCTTCCGTTGCTTATAACTTGCATGTTCTTTGCTTACTTATCTTAACAAACTTCTTAAAATCACATTAAGTTACACATCTTCGATCTGTTAGATAGCCACTCTTTAGCGTCCAAAGAGCGTCCGTGAAGGCGTTATAAAAACCGACTGACATACACAAAATTATATGCATCGCAACCACGCCCCAGGAAAAGGATGGGTAATTTGCAGAAGCCAGAACCGACTAAGCAACTAATATAGACCAGGCTTCACCTCTGATAGCATAACTTATTATCTTATAAAATATTGAAAGCAATAACTAATATAAGAAAGATTGCACTATTTAAGCTAGATAGTCTGCGACGCAGACTTATTTTCTACTTTCTCGCACCTAACTTTCCGCATGACTAGGCGTTATAAAATGACCAGAGAATATTGCTGCTCAAGTACAAATACTCACCATAGGAGATCTTGTAGCTTAACTCGTTCTGCTCAGCACAACCACTCGTTACAATTCAGTTTTTACCAATGAATCAAGTATTGACCTGTCTCGCGCTTCAGAACGTCGCTTACGACCAATATCGTGCTTATGAAAAAACCAGCACGCCTGCCGGTATATATTCTCTTTGGTATATAATTGATGATATATTGCAAATAGAGTCTACATTCCTGCACGAAAATATGACCAACAGAGGTACATATGCAATAGCGTGATTGTGTTGCTTGATTTGTATATATCATAGTGCTTTATAAAGATAGTAAAAGATTAATCACGCTGAATAGATAGGCTCACTTATATAATTAAGTTAACTTCCTAAATCTGAGCATTTTCACAATGATTGCTAGATGTCACGTCACAGTACATGACGTCAAATGCTTCAAACAAATATATATCGTCTGCGACCTCTATACTAACTTTGTGGGACAGATTTTTGCTTGTAAGTTATAGCTATTATTAGCGACAACCGATTCCCGCTTATATAATGAAGTCGATGCTGATACCAAGGTGAGCTATGACGAAAGCGCCAAACTTAATCGGCAACAAGTGGTCTCCAATAAATTATTCCCTTTCTTCTGACACTGGACGACTTCTTGGCTGTCTTTTGCTGCTTTAGCTGTGTTAGAAAGTAACTTTAAATCGCAGCAAGTTATGAATAACTTAAGTTGTGAATAAACTGGTGATTTGCACCTATAGATTTACAGTAGGGTCTTGAAAATCTAAAGTTTGCAGAGTTTACAATTACCCATTCACCTTGCATCAGCCGCCTTTCACGTGCATAAGCTACCACGATATACATTTCTATAATAACTGAGAACATATGTCGCTCAACTGAGCGAGGCTTACTCATTGTCCCATTTGCCCACACAGCTACTAAACAAATAATACCTTCTCAGTGGTTGACCTCTCGCTCTGGAACAAGCTCCCGTTGGCCTTGCGCTTGTAATCAACAGTCCACTCACTTTATACTCTTCTTAAAACTTCTTTTAGCCGTGCCGGAGTCGTGAGTGCTCCTGACTAGTAGCCTTGAAGGGGCGCTGCATAAATCTTTTTAATGAATGAATGTTTCCGGTAGGCCTCTGCTTAAACTGAATATTTTGTGATGCCTGGTTTTTACTACACTTTCTAATCTATGGTATTATCAAAACACAGTTGCCAGTGTTGGGCACGAGACCAAAAACTCATGACCAAGACAGAGACCAAGACCGAGAGGACCAAGACCAAGTGGTCCAAGACCAAGACCGATACTGTTTTCTATAAACAATTTAATTTATGAAGCCGCTAATACGAAATAACATGCCTAAAACATTAATTTTATAGCTGAAGAATACTAATCTTAATAATGGTCCAGAAAACAGTTTTACCGACCACTCTGAACTTTTGTGGGTTCAGCCCCTGGCTTCGGCCTGAGAATATCGCACTATAAATCATTTACACTATGCGATAGATAAAAATACTTGAAGACATCTGAACAAGTCGATTAACGTTGCGTTTGAATGGTGTACTTGTACCATGGACCTCGGAATTGTAGGTTAAAAGACAGTCTACACGTGGCTGACCACATAATTATTAGATTGTTCCAAAACCTTGATTATTTGTTAAAGCAAATTTTGAAATGACTGGCTCTGTTGCTAAATGTATTATTTTCTGCCCATAGTAACATGTATATAAAGATCTATTAGTTTGGTCAGCATGCAATAAATCCATAACAATCGCGTAGGGCCTAAACATCCGGCGTCTCTAATAATCGATAACAACCAACAAATATAGAAAAATTGCTCTGATATGACCAAGAACGCTAATTTAAGACGGAGACCAATGCCAAGACCGTTCCTTTAAGACCAAGACCGACGCATTCGAGACCAAGACCGAGACCAATGGTCCAAGACCAAGACCGATGGTCCGAGACCAAGACCGCAGTTTTCCGATCTCGAGACCCCAGACCTGACAGTTGCCTTTTGCACCCGACAACAGTTTGCAGAGATTTCCTACTATTCATACAATGCTGAAAGCACAACTATGCATAGCTCTTATTAAATAATAATTACAAGGACATGTTATACATTCCTTGCAATTATTATTAAGGCTAAACAATGAAAATTTCTGGACACCTTACTCAGCCATATTTTGATACCTATCAATAACGATTGCACACAAATTCAACATCACAAAATATCACATTGCAATTGCAACTGAACATTTTTAAAGTGCCTCTTAAAATCAGCAGCGCAACCAACCTTACTCGCGACTAGGTGGTAAATATGAAGGTCTTTAACCCCTTTAGCAGCAAACCAGATTATATTCGTCCTTAATAACCAACCATTAGACGGCAAACCCGAATATAATCGTCCAATTGATTATATATACATACAGACATAAATACATACATACGCACGTACATGCATACATACATGCATATACATGAATATACATACCCATACATACATACACACGTACGTATATATATACTTATATATATATACATGTATACATATTTAACTCGTTTATTGATATCCAACAATACAAGGACACACAAGAATAAACTGGCTTCATAGCAATAGAAGCACAAAAATTCGCTCAGAAGCAATTAATACTTGAGACCAGTTAACGGAAGTAAGGAGCGTCCTAAATTCGTCCTTAGCTGCAGGCGTAATACTTCTGCGCTGGTTAAGCTTAGTTAATCCTCTAATCGGGAAATTGAGAGAGAAATCCGCAAAGATAGGTAGATGAACGGAGAGATCCATAGTCAGGATATATATACATACATGCTTTCATACACACATATGTACATACATATATACATACATATATATATATAAATATATACATACATATACATACATACATACACATGTAAATACATATATATATGTATATATATATATACACATAAATTACATGTGTATGCATATATATATATATATACATACATATATATATACATATATGCATACATATATATATACATATATATATACATGGATTTATATATACGTATATACATACATACATACATACATACATACACATATATACCTCTATCCATATATACATATATATACCTACATATATACATATGTATATACATATATATATACATACATACACACTTAGATATGCAGATATAAAATTTGCTTGCTGTACAAGGGTAGGTTTTAAAAATTTTACTGGACGCTAAAGGGGTTACGCACCTCTGAAACTACCCAAGGGAGAGCCACATAGGCAAAGCTCCTTGTTTGTACTGTAGCAGCAGTGCACATGTGGGGACTTTGTCAGCAAGTTGAACTTAAATAATTAAAGGCACAATTTTTTCCTGGATATGACACAGCTAACTTTGGCTCAAATATCTATTGGAATAGAATAATATTCAATAAAGTCATTAATAAAAAGATCTGAGCTTTAATGTCCATGGAGTATTTTCCACAAGTTTAATTTAATTAAGCCTAGGTTTCATTTGTTTTTCATTTAAACTGACAAATATCTTGAAACATACTTTTTCATAAAAATAAAAATGACATAAAAATTTATAATCTTAAATAACACGATATTGTATACAAATAAATGTCTTTGGCGTTATAAAATAACTTAATTGTTGAATTTAGATGGCCATTTGTCGAGGCTCCAAATCTTTCGAGTAGCCTACCAACAAATGCCATTTGACCAACATAATCTACTCATTTTACAGTCTAACACGATGGAAAACTTCTTTGGTTTCTTATCGAATTTGTTGTTGTCAGTCAAGTTAACAGTTTATTCCAAGCATACTCTTCATTACAAAACCAAGCAAAGTAATAATGCTACAATATCAACACGTTCTTGGTCATCTACTAAAAACACGTTACTATGAAATGTTCCTACAGTCGTACAAGAATATACTAAACTATTACTAAATCCTACAAACAGTTGTGATAAAGTCAGAACCACCAACCTGCTGAAGCTAGGAAAAACTAAGAATACAACAATTGCACTAAATTTAAAACTATTTCCAAATTATACTACTCAAGAAAAAAATCAATTTTAACAACTGTCCTAAGATTCATAATAATTACGATCAGTGCTAAAAAACAGAGATCGACAATACAGACTGAAATGCCAAACTGTTGAAGCAACAAATACAAGATTCAAATCTAACAACTGGTGAGATATCCAGATAACATTTATGAGATCAGGATATCAATATAACAAACCAGAAGTTATCACAATAAAAAAGCAACAAT
Source organism: Bimastos eiseni (assembly GCA_959347315.1). Taxonomy (NCBI): domain Eukaryota; kingdom Metazoa; phylum Annelida; class Clitellata; order Crassiclitellata; family Lumbricidae; genus Bimastos; species Bimastos eiseni. The sequence goes on along the minus strand of OY365807.1, from coordinate 3,794,634 downwards.
ATCCCATATAACAACTTGGGGATAGTAAGTTATTGATAAGATAACAAAGACTAAAACATGATAAAAAAACAATCAACTCAAGGGATTCCAAGATATCCATGATATCATAGAATATAAAATGATAAAAACTACCTGATACAACAATTTAGGGATATCATGATAACAAAGAAGATTACATGATAAAAAAACAATATCCCATATAACAATTTAGTGATACCAAGATATCAAAATGCCAAAAAGATAACAAATAATCTCTGATATGACAACTTAAGGGATACCAAGATATTAAAGATATCACGATAGCAAAGAAGGTAACATGATTAAAAAACCATATCCAATAAATAACTCAAGAGATACCAAGATATCATGATAACAATGGTGTTGACCATTGATCATTCTTCAGTGACAGCAACTTTAGGTGTCGAGCTTAGCAAGTTCCGTTGTATAGACTCCGATGCTTTCCATGTCATAGAGGACGAAGAAGACCTGACGAAGGGTACTCGAAGTGGTCGACTTAAGGTAAGCGCTTATGGTACACAGGATGATATGGGCAGCCGTCTGCTTCGGAAACCCAGCACTAAATGCACATAAAAGGAACGCAGTATACATTTAGAGGATGGGTGTGCTGTCAAATTATGTAGTTTTGACCAATGTTCAGCTTAATAGAAGTTCAATTTAATCTAACTATAAATCAACCTAAGTTTAATTTAATCAATGATAAATTTAATCAACATCTAATTAAACATAAGATTAATTTAAAATAAGTTTAATTAAATTTACGTTAAATTTTATTTAAACTGAGTTCACTTTAAAGCAATTTTAATTTAGTCAAAGTTTAATAAAATCAATTGAAGCTAAATTTAATCAAAATTTAATTAATCCAAGTTTAATTTAATCATTTATTTTCGTTATAATGATACGAAAAGACACGGAGAAGTCCAATCAAGGTCAAGGAAACTACCGGTATTATTCAGATAGGAGCGAAAAAAAGATCTTAATGTATACACTCGAATCTAACACATTAGATTCTAATACATTAGAATATGTGGATTCAAAAGTTGCAATTTACCCTCCACTGCTGACTGAAGGCAGTGCCAAACTTTTAAGCTTCTTCTCGTCCCCTAATGCCAGGATGTTGTTGATAGCCTTTTCCAAATTCTGCTGAGCATCCGTTAAATTCCATGTGGGGCTGTTGACGTGGATGATGAAGTTAGCGGGAATCTTATGGGCTGGACATATTGCCACTAAAAAATATTTTAAAAATTGTACTGAACTGCATTTTGTTCATAAAACTACAAGATGGTTGGATCTTAACGACCGCTTTTGACAACAAAGGCTGCTGCAGTCGACAGAAATTTGCTTGGCTAATAAACTACTCAAGAAACCCCGACAGAAAAGTATATAGTGACCATTCTAGTAACAATAAAGGTGTCTAGTATATATTTGCTAATATTGTTGTAAATTCATGTTTTAAATTCATTGAAATAGAATATCTTTATCCAAGGTCAAAATGATTCATCAGGATTGGAAAAGTTTATGGATCATCAATCTGCAATTAGGAATCTGGACTCCTAAATTATGCAGTTTTTTCAATTTCTCCACATCATTGCCAATCATTAAACCATAATCTGACTCAAGTTCCCTATCCCTAACCCTCAAGGCTTTCCACTTGAAACTAAAGCTCTTCAACAACGCTTATTCCGATTCACCGTATCATCCACCTTCCAATGCTTGACCTAAGCAACACCTGCCCCATAATCCGCTCACCTGACCCATTTTGAACTGGACTTGGAACTCTTTCAGACTACTTTTCCGACAACCCCATGAGTTGACACAGTGCTCGTGAACAAGCTGATGCCCTGCACTTCATTTTCAAATGGCACTTTAAAAGTTTGGAGATTACGATTGGTATCATTATAAATTCATTAGAAAAATAAAATAAACCAGGCCTCATTGATTACCCACAGGGCGGTACCGAACTATAATTGCGCCCTGTGCCTAGCTAATTGCGCCCTGTACGTAGCATCAATTTGGCGCCCCACATTTTGAAAATAGTGCATTTTATGGAATAATAAGTTATTCCATCCTGAAATTAGCTCCCTTTCCACATTTGCGCCCGGGGCCAAGGCCCTGCTGGCCCCTCCCTCGGTACGGCCCTGCTGGCCCCTCCCTCGATACGGCCCTGCTGGCCGCTCCCTCGGTATGGCCCTGATTATCCACACAATAAATAATCAGTTTACAGTCAAAAGTAACAAGCAATGCTTGTTGTCTAAGGCAGAATCAAAGAAAATAACGCTGTTCATCTAACAGTGTCAGCCAACATCCAACATACAACATCCATCATTCGGATGTCACGCTATCTTTACGAACCAATACAAAAATTATAAAATTAATATTTCTTAATTTACGTAAGATAATTCAATTCAATTCCATTCGCAGATATACAATCAATTCCATCGCTTTTCCCATGAAATCATTTAAATGTGCTACTGTTCGAGTCGGCTTACCCTCGGCTACATTGAGATTGCCACGATTTGAGATCATAGTCTTAATTTCATTCTGTAGTTCTCTTCCACAGGCTTTTGATAAAGCCTGACCTAGAAACAGAACGTATTTCAAAATTTCTCAGTTCAATGCATAAGATTCTTCAAAATGATGCTACTTACTAGCACACATGGTGGCAGCAATACTTTAAAAAAATAAAAATATTATAATAGATGCAATCAATAACACTTCACACCAAGTTGAACAAGGAAATGCTATCTACCCCTCTGGAACACTACAATCGTGCTCTGAGTCCTGCTGAGAAACGTGTTTAAGATAATAGCACTAATAATTATACTAAACATAACGATTATTTTTTAGGTTGAGCCAACCAAAAGTCATTAAACCAGAATATCTTTATCCAAGGTCAAAGGATTCATCACAATTAGAAAAGTTTATGGATCATAATTCTGCAATTAGGAATCTGGCCTCTGACTTATGCACTTTTTCGATTTATGATATGTCTTAAATCTTCTGAGCTTTCTAAGTGCAAAGGGATCTTATGCATCTCAGGGAAAACCTGATAATAATAGCAACAATTTGCAAAAAGTTACAAAATAAATAATAATAGGATGAATCTACTTTTTTAATTCAGTGCATTAGAACGTTACTTAAGACTTGAATGGCGCTATATAAATGTATAATTACAATTACAATGCAGCAAACTACAGGAAATACTGCATTGCAAGATATCATAGTAACAATGATGATGAATAAAACCAAACTATTAATAGAATACGCAACCCATATATCCAACTAGAGATACCTCCCCCACTGTCTGTTACTCAGAACCTTAACAGTTCTTTCAATGTAGAAGTGCCTACCGTTAAAACTTTCTCAGTCGAATCAAATCTCGAAATTAAGGCAAAGTTCAAATTCGAATCTCGAATCAGTGGGTATGCCAGATTCACATTCATGAAAACAGTAATTGACAGCACACAAAAGTCATTAATATGTCACATCAAGGCCTAATAATTTTCCTGCAGTTCAAAATCGCCAACACTACAACCAAGTCGATTAACAGAATTGTGACGTCGTTTTTCTGGCTCAAATCGAACACTACCATCCAATTCGCTATCGAATTAAAAATCGACGCTTTGCGGGTCCTTAACCTTTGAAATTACACAGTCCACGCAATGATTAGGCCTTTTGCATTTAAATCAGCTCTACAGACCTTAAATGATATGGTACAATACTTAACATATAAAGAAGGCAAAGAAATTAAAATAATATTCTTAGTTAAACATAACACCAGATGGTCTTACCGACTTCTCCTCCAAACGAGCAAGAACTGCCAGTTGGGTGGACCACTGCATCAGCGTTGATCTGGCAGATGTCTCCTTGAACAACTGTCAGCTGTATGAAACAATGCAAAGAAAGAACAGATGTGTCACATCAGCTGCAACATTCAGCCACAGCACTTACAGAAGGTTCATAGGATAATGACAAAACGACTGTCACTACAACATGAATGGCCGGGCTCAGAACGATAATAATTGCTGAAATAGTTAACTGATATAATGATTGAAATGGTGGTTGTAAGATGGTTCAGGAGGTAGTGCAGGGAGGACAGGATATTCCAGAACATTCAGTATTCCCTCTAGATAGAAACTCTTCAAGAGAGTGAACAAGCAGCACACTGCTCACGTTTACAGGTGAAAATTAGCGATGAATAACGAAACATCTTAATATGGCATTCAGGAATTTGTTCCAAAGACATTGAGCATAGCAAAGACAAATAAACAATAAAAGTAGAGAGAGAGAGAGAGACAGACAGAGAGAGAGACAGAGAGAGAGAGAGAGAGACAGAGAGAGAGAGGATGAGTCTGGATGTTGATAGAAAGGTTGAAGAAAACCAAATACATTTGGACCATTAGACAGAGCGAACAGGTGGTGCTTTCTCTTAAAGACTGATATAAAAATGCTCCTTACCTTCTGACCAAGCGCAAGCGTCTTTTCAGACAGGATCGTAAAGCCGCTTGGTAAAGCACCGGTTCCAGCAGCACCGGTTCCAGCAGCACCGGTTCCAGCAGCAGCTGTTGTAGCATTGCCTCTCTGCAAGCAAACAATAACCCCAAACACTTAAAATGGCCACACAACAAGCTATTAATTAATCGAACATTTATATAGTTTCCCTTCAAGATGCCCAAAATAATGTTGATATTAAAATACACAGGTATGCAAAACTATTGCTGCCACTACAAGTAACATTACTACATGGTCTATCTGGTCTCATACCATGTTCGAACTTTTTCACTGGTTCTGCAAGGTGCTATTGAAATGGGCATTGCAAAATGGCTCATCATTTCTCTTGACATCTTTAAACACAGTGCATGATAATGATGTCTGATAACGAGCAGTCATTTGACAGAGAATTAGGTGAAGAAAAGCTCCCATGCCATCTGTTGGCAAAGCAAGTTGGTGATCACAGGGCCAGTGAATCAACGAACGTGCTTGTACTTCCCAGTTTATTATGCAACCAAATTCTACCACTTGGTGACAGATACAAGTGTGCATGATTACTTGTCCAGCATTGTAACAAGGAGTTGGTACTTTTGAAATCGTTACATTACAGACCAAACGTGTTACAGAATAGCAAACTGTATTGTCATAGATACTAGTTCGGGAGCAGAAATGGGGGAAAGGAGCGGATTTTATTGTGAGTTGGCCCTGAGAGGCTGACACACAAATATGCTACAGCAAGACTTCTTGCATTTACAAACTCCTTTTACAAATGGATAATTACCGTTGCTGCTTTCGATGGGGCTGTCTTTCCCTTTCCTGCTCCTATGCCTTGAACCTTTGCAGTCGCCCTACCCTTTGGAGCTGCTCGCTGGTGTCCTTTGGCTGCAACTCCTGCAACTGCATGGTTCCTTGCAGCTGGCTGCTTCCCTTGCTTTTTTTGAGCAATAACTGTAAAGCCTGGCTCGATTTTTGGTAAGGTACCTCCTTGAGGTATGGTAACATGCTTTAGGAGCTGAAAGACATAAAAGCCAGGCAACCATGAGCCTGGTCAAGGACTGCTATCACCATTACTTTTTGTGCACACACCACTGCCATCAATGCCACCAACATCACCACCCCAACCACCACTCACACCACATTATTGCATCACCATGATTCACTCACACCACAGTCAAAATGCGCCACCAACACCATCACCCTCACAATGACTAATGCCACCAAACAATACCAATAATCAGTCTAAACTTAACACTACCAGTCTACCACCAACACCATTGTCACCCACCAGAACCATTGTCACCACCAACACCATTGTCACCACCAACCAGTGTTGAGCACGAGACCAAAACCTTAAGACCGAGAGGTCCAAGACTAAGACCAAGATCGGGTGGTCCGAGACCAAGACCAAGACCGGGTGGTCCGAGACCAAGACCAATAATGGTTCGAGACCAAGACCAAGACCGATGCTCTTTTTAATAAACAATTCAATCTATTAAGACGTTAAAACAGAATACCACGCTTAAAACAGTAAATTGTTTGCTGCCGATTACTAATCTTAATAATGGTTCAGAAACAGTTTTACCGGCCAGTCTGAACTTTTTGTGGGTTCAGCCCTTAGCTTTGGCCAGAGAATATCACACTATAAATTACTTACAGTATACGATTTAAATACTAGATACTTTAAGACAAGTAGATGAATGTTCTGTTTGAATGAAGTAAGCCTACTTGTACTCGGAATTGTAGGTTAATAGTGACTAAAGGAGGCTCAACACATAATTATTAAATTATTCCAGAACCTAGAGATTTGTGAAAGCAAATGTTGAAATGGCTGGTTCCGTTGCAAATGCATTTTTTGCACACAGTAACATATATATATATATATATATACATATATATATATATATACATATATAGATGGTCTAAACGCCGGTGTCTCTAATCGAAAATAACCGACAAATATCAAAGAAATTGCTCTGATACGGCAATTGACCAAGAACGCTAACCTAAGACGAAGACCAATCCCAAGACCATTCCTTTAAGACCAAGACCGACGCATCCGAGACCAAGACCAAGACTGATGCCTTCGAGACCAAGACCAAGACCGAAGCCTTCAAGACCAAGACCACAGTTTTCCGGTCTCGAGATCTTCTCGAGACCAAGACCTCGGTCTCGAGACCGCATCCCTGCCACCAACACCATTGTCACAGCCATCGAGCAAAATTAACACATTCTGCTAACTTTAGCAATTGACTTCACAAATAAAATAATGAACTGTTACATAGAGCACCATAGAACTAGCTTGCTACTGACGGTGGTGCTCTTGAAATTGTCGTGTTTACGTTACATTACATACATTTCTACAATATGTTTGAAAGATAACTGATTAATATATATATATATATACATGTATATATATACGTATATATATACAAAAGTGAAAAACTTTACACATATTTCTACAGTCTGATTGAAAAAGAACTGACTAATATATTTTTAAAACGCAATAATTCCTGGCGGTCTAAAATCAGTCATCCATGAGACCTTGTGAAGTTCCTCATCATTAGCGATTGCCAGGAAGAGGTGACGAGGTGTGATCCTACGGTTCTTGTTGTCCCGCGCTGCATTTCCAGCCAACTCCAAGATCTCCGCTAAAAATTCAAAACCATCAGTGGACAAACTGATCTAACTCAAGGTTAAATTGTAATAAATTTGTGTAAGGCAAATGAAAGCCACATCCAAGACTTGAAAGAAATGGGAAACAGTATAAGGATGAACCCAGTGTCAACTTCCTATTGAGTATTACGAGCGAGTAATATCGAGACCGAGTTCAAGAATTGAATTTAACACAAAACTCTCATTCTCTTGATTTTCAGTTTTGCAGTTTTAACAATTTTTTCTTTTTTTTCCAGTTGTGCCTCAGTTTACACTAGGGAGTAGCAACTAGTAAGTGCTACATAAACAGCATTTGTGCTTATTATTTTATTAATATTCGGACCCATTGTTTGTCCGAGTCCAAGTAATGCCGAGTATTATGATACTCGACCAAGTTGAGTATCCGAGCTGAATTTCGGCCCATCCCAAAGCGGTATCTATAACCATTGCTTTTATAATGGACACATGACTTCTAAACTTGACACCTAACTTTTTCTAATTGCTAAATTGTCCAACATCATGCTTAACAAATACTTTATCATCAACTTCAACATCAGGTCTTGCCTCTAGGAGTAAAATAACTCAACATCCTGAAGCATGTAAACCAATGTGTTCTCAAAATCGAACTGATTTCCAGTTGTTTAGTGCATTAAATTGTTAAAGTGTGTATGGTCAATAATATATAATTAATTGTTTAACTACAGAATTAAGCTAATTGATTAAAGCAGATATAATATCCATGTTCAATGTTTATTATTAATTCAAACTGGCACACTGCAGGAATAGTACAAACGGACAATTATAAGTTATTACAGTTGAATTTAACTCTATGGCAGACAATCAAGGCGCCCATCTGCTACTACTCATTTTACCTATTGCACCTAGGTTGAATCGAGTTTTAGGGAGGTAGCGGGCGATTGATCGCACATCCATGCTAAACTTCGCTTCATGCTGGAGTGCTATCATCCACCTAAATCTAAATTGTTTCCTCTTGACACAGAAGAAACGACTGCAAAGTTTAAGTTGCTAGTTCCAACAGATAACAGCAACAATAATAATAATAATCATAATAATTGCTGCAGATCAGAAAAAACAGGTCCCGCACCCCGGCGGTTAAGGAACCTACTGGCTTGACCAGAACGGACAGAAAGTGGGCTTACTTATAGTGACCTGATAGCCAGACTTTAAGCCTAATACCGTGGACAACGAGCGAACCTTGATTTTCGGGCTTATTTATAGTTTTGGGGACTCCAACTCGCGCATATTTTAGGCGTAGCTTGTGTGGAGACCTCTGAGCGACCTTTAGCACAGGCGCACTCTAAAAAAACTTATCATTTCTTATAGTTATGCATTGTGAGGGTCGGTTAGGGTCAGTTTAGGCGTTGTGAGGGTCGTTTAGGGTTAGGGCTTGGGTTAGGATCGTTTTTAGACATATACGAAGCTTACTCCTTTGTGTCAATCACTCGCCGGAAGTATTTTGTTCTGACCAATGGCAGCAAACCAAAAGATCAATATATTATGCGTAAGTCCCCGAAACTATAAGTAAGCCGATTTTGGGATGAGACTGTGGTTGATACCGTGGTCGCTCATACAGCCCTGAGACGGCGAAAGGGGCAAGAGAGCCAGAGAGACCAGATATTCATCCATGTCGCCGCTGAAACCCTTCGCACTCTCATTCTCAGCAGAGAGGTCTCGTCGAGGTTGCCAAGCGCTGAGCAGCGACCGCCTCAAACACACTTGGTCTTAAATCTTAATTAACAGTAACAATGATAACAACAATAATGATGGTGATAAGTGGCAGAATAATAAGTCAATAGTTTACTTTAAATAATAATACCTTAATATCCATGAAATTGCCAGAGTACGCACACGTAATGAATAAGTAAGTCAGTAAGAAAGTAAGCAGGAAAGTAAGAATTAAGAAAGATCATTACGTCTAAAACAGCAGGATCTAAAAATCGATGTTTAGGTCTTTGTCCATCTTATCTTCAAACAAAACTGTTGCTAAACATTTGCAATTTTTATATTATATTCTTAGCGCCTTGTTGGCATATTTACTCTAAAAGCGTTCCAACGTAAAGCACGCTCTGACATCGCCATAATACAGCAATAATTAGGCATATTTAGCTAGTATCATAGCTAACCTGTTAGATATTCTATCACAGCTGCTTGATATACTGGCGCTCCAATGCTTAGGCGAATACGCTTGTGCAGCAACTTTTTAAAATACCGGTGCATCCTTGAAACTGGAAAAATGAGTCCAGACCTTGCAGATTTATTCTTATAAGGCCCCATAATTTCTATGATGCGAAGCAGTAATTTTCTTTAATTCACTTGTAAGGAGCAGACTAGACTTAGTAATAAGCTGGAACAGGGCCTACTATGACAACCGTCAAAATAACGCCGCTAGATCCACGTGAACGACGGTTGTCGTAGTTGATTGACAGCCGGCATAACCAATGCGCTGTATGTAGAGCGAAGAACCAAGACATTTCTGCTGACGAAGACGGTTTGGAAAATTGCTTGCATGGCTCAACAACAGGCACAGGCTAATATGCAAATTATGCGCCTACGGGCATTCAACACCAATACCAATATACCAACACCGCGGGATTAGTAGTGGCCGGGTGTCGTCAATTGTCATGATTGGCCTAGGTGCAGCACAAAAATGATCTACAGCCTATCATGGTAATAGTGCCAAGAATCGTGTCCAGACCTGTTTCAGTCGACACAGAAAAATCATACACGTATTAACCTTTTTCAATTGGTCGAATGCCTTGTCACACAATCGCTGGCATTTTCTACCAAGCCTATGAATCTGCAAGGTTCATGGCTTAAATCAGGAACTATCAGTGCTTATTTTCTGGCGGAACGCGCCGGAACGGCGTTCCGGCTCCTTTTTTCACTGAAAAAAAAAATTGGGTTGTGTAATAACTCTGGTATTTGATAGAAATTTTACAATCTCAATTTTATACATTCTAAAAGTAACTATTGTGATCGCTGAGTCTTATAAAATGTATTTTATTTGGCAGTTATAATTTTAGCGTAATTTCTTTCGTCAATTATACATATGCGTTCCGGCACCTTATTTTCTAGAAAGAAAGCCCTGGGAACTATTATATTGTGTATACCTGGGTTAAATGAACATATTGTAACACAATAGAGGTGAAATCTAGGGTGACCACATTTCTCTTCTGCCATTCCGGGGCACCACAGTTTCTCCAAGCTTGAAGCTAAATCAAATTCAATTGAGATCTGGATTCATTGGGATGAGCGCTGTAGGCCTATTTGCGCAATGACCTAGCTGGAATCCATTTCAAGATTATTTAACTAAATTAAAGCATCTATTTGAAGTTTTTAATTATAAACTCAAATTTCAATTTCAAATAGGCAAATGTCACCTGATCAGTTGATCACGTAAGTTAATCATTTTTAAAATTAGAGCATGTATGGGACAGTAGGCTATAGCAGAGTGCAGCACTTAATTAGTACGGCGATTAAACTTACATGTAAGACTTATAGAACCTATATACACATACCTTGAATCCACACACCTCAAGCGACTGCAACTTAATCCCTATCCAAAGCTTACTAGTCCACGATACTACCAGAATGGCCGTGCAGCAGCATGTCATTCCTATCCAAAAATCACTGCTGTTGGCTAAAAATTAGGCTAATTAGTGAATCTACGACCAGTTAAGTCCTATTATCAACCTTCAACTCCCTACTGCAAGTTAAAATGTGCTTGTGAATTCTTTACCATCCAGCCAATTCGTTCCACCTGATCATCTTCCTGACTCCGTATTTCTGGATCCCATGTCACTTCTCATCTCAGGTTCTCCAACTGAGGTCTCACACTGCATTCTGGGACGTCTGTGAAAAAAATGATCGACGACCTTCCTCTCGCATTTTTTCGGTTCATCTGCGTCATTATCAATCAGTGACCTTTAGCTGTACTAGATCTTCTGTCATCCATGCCTCAAACTTTCCACTCAGAACTGAAGTCTGACTTCTTCAAGAGTCCCTGCCACGCCTCATACGATCCTCCACCGTTAACTCTAAACGACATCCACCTTAGCAGCTGCTATGCCTCCTATTACCCTCTGGCAGCCGGACTCGGACCTCGTTCGGAAGACGCTTTTGGACAATTCCTCTGGCTTGAAGCGGAGCTCGCTTAACTAACTTAAGCCAGTCCTGATGCAGCCAAGGGTGTGAACTGTGAAGTATTAGTGGCTTCATATTCTTAGCCTCGGCACATGAGGGTGGGTGGACAGCCCTCGTTGTGTCATCTTCCCACTGATAGCGTACAGTCAGTGTACCCGTCATAACCGAGTTGGCTGGGGTGCAGATCGAGTACAAATCTTACAACTATTTTTTTGCTCTGACAGGGATTTGAACCCCGACCGCATAATTGATAGTCCAGCAGGGGCGGCAATCCCAAGTCCCCCACCTTACCTACCCCTCTCATTGGGTGTCCCCCATCTGTCAAACGAGATCACCGCCTCTGTAGTCCAGCACACTGAACCTAGACTATCAAGTAACCAAGATAATAAAAATAAACAACAGAAATAAATATCTACATTTTGATTTTAACACTAAAACTAGTAAAAATAGTAATATAAATAAACTAAAACTAATTCTTATTTAAAATACTGATAAATCTAAACACAAAATAAAAATAAAAATAAAGACAAATAAACAGTAAATCCAAACAATAAAAATAAGCAACTAATTCACTCGACCATTCTGATTGGCGTAAATCAATAATTATGAACCATAAGAACAGTTAGGTCCAATAGTTAGAATGTGATATACAACTGACACATTGTTTGTGCATAGTGCCTACTCGTCTTACAACTCACATACAGGCTTACTGACCTGGCTTGAAATGTAAATACAATACACAGATAAACAGTAATTTTTACAATATATCTATTTCAAAAGAGTTTGCAGAATCAAACACATTTTTGTTGTTCAAATTTTTTTTATTGTTTTCTTAAGAAGTACAGGTCACTGCCCCAGTAAAGAATCGAATGATGGCGTCCACCGATTACTGTGTTTAAAAAATACTGTAGAATAGATGTTGCTGAAACTGGCCAATAACTTATTATCAAACTATCGGTCAAAAACACGCCAACTACTAAATAATATCTGAAAATTCAGTTGAGTTGTTGAAACTATATAGCTATGATTTGCAACAGTTTCTGCCAATTTCAACGGCTGTTTAAAATCAAACTTGTACCATACTCGTATAATTATTGAGAACTTGAAGTTAGTTCCACAACCATTGTTGTGACAATATTGTTTTTGTAGTGACAATAGATCTTACTAGTGGAGTATTGTCTTTAGGATGGCAATATGTTTTAGTATTAAAAATATTGTCATTGTGGCCATATCGTGTTAGTACTAAAAATATTCTCATTGTGGCAATATCGTGTTAGTAATGACAATATTGTCTTTGTGCGACAAGTTCTAGTAGTGCCAATATCAATATTGGTTTTGTGGCAATCCTGACATTGCAGTGACAATACTGTCATATCAGTGAGATTGAAGGCAGTATAAAATGATTGTAAATCTCATGACGACAACGAGTCTGTGGACATTGAAAAATGTAAAACCAACTATTCTAATAGTTTGCCATAGAATGCACAAGTTGGTCCAAGATTATTTGACACAGACCGCGATCAAAGTGAGGCTCCAGTGGTGATCAAGACGACAACGATGAGTCTGGGGACTTACAAAAATAGAACATCTTACTGAGAAAATGCTCAATCAGTTGGCCACTGCATGTCACAGCTGCATTCTGCAATGACTCTGTCCCAAGTATATGATTCATTTTGTGATTGGCAGCAAAGGGAGAGATTTACCAATGGACAAAGTGAAAATGTATAGAGAATATATTATACATAGTTTAGTGAATATGGACTGCACAAGATAGGAAGACTTGTGGAGAAAATGTTTTTCAGTGTGGAATAGTCTTAGCCAGATTGAAAGGCTTAATAAAGGACCAATAAAGGAGTCGACTTTAACTATGGGCTAGATAAACGACTTTAACTATGGGCTAGATAAACGGTTTAGATTTTGTTGAACCTTAAAGAAAAGTGCCCATCTTGGGCCAGATTTTTGAACACTATGAGGGTGTAATAAAGCAGTTGCTTGTGTGCCAATCAATCAGTTGACCAGTCACAGCCATATCAGTTGTAGTAATCAGTCGAGTTGAAGAGCTGCTGAGAGTCGATAGTAGTGTAAAGCTGACCATTAGAATAGTATGTTAGTACATTCTCTTCCGAATCAGAATTTTAGTTGATGTAAAGAAGATTGTGAACGTTGATTAAAGAAAGTGAATTCATCATTGTTTGACTCTGTTTCAACTTCGTTTGAACCGCGGCAGTTACGCAACTAACTGAACCATGCTTGTATCCAGCTCCGACTCCCCTCGCCTTCCGGTAAATTGCGCAAAGAGAAGCGAAAGCTGAGACCTACGACCTTCCCACCATGTGAAACACGGCACTATATCAACATAGACATCAGCTACATCCGGTGCTGCAGTCTGTTTAGGTAAACGATGCAGTCACGACAGTAAACATCGGGCGCTACAATCCACTTCCGGCAACACAGGTTGCACCGAATCTTATCGGACGATGGACTTCCATCCGGATTTTCCTCTGGAATGCACGTATCGTCCTCAGAATCTCCCTCATCATCTTCCTCTGGATACCCAGATACTGTTCCCAATGACATCCCCTCAATGAGACTACCGGGGAAGTCTGGCAGCGGAGAAGTCGCGGACCCCGTGGTTGAGTCGGACAGAGAGGAGTACGAAGAGTCGGAGCTTGACGTAGAGGACAGTGATGACGAACGCAAGTTCTGACTCTGATTCGCAATCTGTCGCACATAGTCAACGTAGTTTTGTGCTTTTGGTCTTTGTACATCGTCATCGGCACATAAGACTAGTGCAACATTATCGGAAAATGAAACCCTCTTCTTCTTCTTATGTCTTCGTTTCATCAGAATTCCCTTCTGCTGTCGTTTTGTTTCAGGACAGTCTGTACCCTCTGGAGGAGTTGCGAAACGTGAATTTGCTTCCCTCAGACTGTTTGACGTTACTGCTGTGTTTGACTTCACATTTGAATTATTGCAACTGTCAGAGTTTCCATCAGAAGTGACGTGAGTAACTTCCAGCTGAACCGAGAGATTCCTTATCTGCTCACTTGGAGATCTTGGACAACCTGAGAGTGTCGCATCATCCTGCCTTTTAACATATAATCCTGAGCCAGAATGCATCGGCTTTAAGCCTCGAGATCTTAAAACAGTCAACACAGTTTCTGGGTTGATATAACGTTGCTGAGTATCTTCAACATCGTCATGAACCTGAGAATTTCTTGAAAATCTGGTCGATCCAAACGGAATTGAACCATTACTCCATCCTGGATAGAATCCTTGAGACAATGGAAAACGCCCTGTGCTCAAGCGAGAGCCCAGTGACAAGAACTGATCATCAGACGAATAGTACGAAGGTTCGTCAAGCGAGAAGGAATTGTGCGAAGAGAAAGCGAATGACGAACGTTTGTTGCGTAGCGTTTCGGCTGGGCGCCAGTTATGAGCCGAGAAATCAGAGCCATCACCTAAGAACATTTGATTGGAACTATTATGAAATGACGGCAGAAACTTGCTACGTTCCCAGAAGCAATGGTCAAAGACAGATTTAGGATCACCGGCGGTTGTAACGGACTCGGTCTTTTTTGAGGAGTCTGTCTGGACACCACAACCCAAACTAGTACCTGATGATGTCATTGTACATGGACTGTTAGGATGACTGCTGTCAGAAAAGCCATGAAGACCCGGTTTAATTTCAACAAATGATGCAGGACAGTCCTCTTGACCTGACCCATTTATTGTCTTCCACGGACTTCCGTTGCTGTCCTTATCAGAGGTCAGATCTAAGTCAGATCTCTCAGGATGCTGATCAGAGTTCGTCACAATGGCCAACTGACCTTTGACCTTTGCACCACAATTGAGGTTGCAATCCTCAGGATAACTTAAGTCTCTTGAAGAGTGGTGAGTGACCATAATCGAAACACGTTCTGCAGGCAAGGAAGAGTTCTCCAGCAAAGCGTTTACCTCCTCCAGGTTGCTGGAAAAACTCCTCCTTTGTGCAATCGATGGATTCCCGCCTTCATAATCAGCAACATGACGCTTCATGGACACGGCTAAATCTGCCAAAGAACCACCTGGAAAACAAGTAAACATCAGGAAATCACACAACAGCAAATTGAAGCCTTTCTACAAAGCTCCCTTCAAAGCCACATCAGAAACTCCATTTACGATAGTCAGTTACTGAATTTGAATTAAAATCTGTCATCGAATCGGCTGGAAAACATCATGGACCGTAGGACAAGAGCAGTAGTTCCATGTTAAGGTAGACAAATCCCTGAGATAGCCATAAGTGTAAAGACTTAGCGACTTCATTTTCCTGGCCTCAGCATACGAAGGTGGATGACCAATCCTCTCCCTCACCGTCTTGTATCCAACCGACAGCGTATTGTAATTGTAATTGAAAACTTACATAGCGCTGTATAGACTGTTTGGTCAGTTGAGTTGGCAAAGAGCATTTGGATCAGAAATCCTGCCTGTGTCGTCTCTAAGCATTGTGTTGCCTTGTAACACAGTGTCATAACTGTAGTCAATGCAGTTAAAGTGTTCAGTGGTCACAAGTCAACGAACTCAAGTTGAACTCATCCTCAACATTACGACTTACCTTTTCCAATTGCTCGTACACCATAAGCCAATGGTTTCTCCTGGTTTTGGAACGTCATCAACCGATGCCTTACGCATAAAACACAGGTGCGATAGAAGCCACAAATTATTATTGACTATTTTCAAACTGCACCATAGTAAAACATACCATGGGAAAAACTGAAAAAATCAGCCGGGACATCGACAAAATGGGTTCTAAGAGGAGCCGTTGCCATGGGCACTGGCTTCGATTCGGGATTTTCATAAAACAAGAGAAGTGGCTGAAAACGCCCAGCACAGATCTTGGCCACAACGACAGACCACGACCGACCAACCTACAAGAGTTCGTCAAATCACAGAATAATTTTTATTAACAAATTGATGTGTACAAGAATCTTGCAACGAATTTAATGTACAAGCAACATTTCTAAAGCTCCTACAGATTTAACAAAGACGTGTTCCGAATGCATAAAAATAAAAAGAATAATAATATCCCCAAGAGTCAATCTATCTATTCCACCGCTTGTCGATCTACACACAACGTTTTAACGCCGTGGCATTTAGGGGTTCTTTGAGCAGCCTGTTGGGGACAAAAACATATACCACAGTTTTTAGCTTAAGTTTTATCGAGCCTGAGGGATCATTTATACCTTGGAAAAAAATATTATAATTATAACAATTATTCTAATAAAATTCGTAATTACAACCATTCTAATAAAATTCCTAAGAAAAAAATTCGTATTTACAAAAAATAAAATTAATTATAGCAATAGTTTATAATATTATAATCCCTGTTGAGTTGCAAAGCATTCTCAAAGCTGATTCCTGATGAAATAATAAAATTTATAATAAGCACAATGAATGAAGTAAAGAAGTGCTTACAGTATGAAAATTAAAACTAAATAGTCATCGAAATAAAATTAATAATAATAATAACATATTTACAATTTAATTAATAATATAATAACAATATATATAATAAATCAATAATAAAGAAATAATAACAATTCAAAGGCCCAATGATGTTGCATTGCAAGGTAGAGCCGTTTCCAAAAACCTAAACCCAACTCTCAGACCTAGTTGGGATGGAGTTGAGAGTTGAGGACCTGGTGGGTATGGGGAATAACCCATGGAAGTTGGGTGGGGATGGAGACAAATATTTTCCCCATGTTACTCCCTATCTTTAGCCTCAGACACCAGTCGGATGTAAGTTACTGCTCAATTAATAACTAATCATCAATACCACTGACAATAATAATTAATCGTAAAATAAGACTGATTGAAAACAAAGAACTTGCTTGTGCAATGGTGGCATCATCGTAAAGGTTCCAGACATTCTCATGTTGGTCATAGAGGAATGTAGAGTAGTGTTTGCGATAATAACAGACAACACCAACCAACCGGAACTCCACAGATAGCAACGACTGAAATAACTGATATATAAGAACAGATGTAATCTCAAATTGTAATTGTGATTAACAACTTCTATAGCACCTCTAATTGGTGTGTACTCTAAGAGGCGCTATATAAATTTATAGATAACATAAGCATATAATGCACGAGGCATTGACGAATGGCACATGTTAAATCCCGATCGTAATAATTGTAATACTGCCATGCTGGGGTCAGGAGCGCTCCTGAGTAGTAACCTTGAAGTGCACTATATAAATCTTCGTAATGAATGAATGAGATTGTATCATGAAGTTTGCATATGGCATCAATTAAGAGACAGAAGCAAATTGCTTGAGTGCTGACAAATGCTTATGCTTTCAAGGCTGTCGAATGCTTTAATCTATGCTGTTTCTCAGTCAGAAATTGCTTCTAGAGCACTCCTCTGGAAGCAAACACCCTCTAGAACAGTCTTCTGAAGCAGTCCCTTGGTGGAGCAGTCTTGTGGTACAGTCTTCTGGAAAACCTTTTGGAACAGCCATTTGTAATAAATGGCTTAATTAGTGGAACATTCTTGTGGAAACGTCTTGTTGAACCGCATTGATGAACTGTATTGATGAAACTGAAAATTCAATCCCAAAAATTACACTCCCAAAAACTACACTGCTTAAAATTACACTCCTTAAAGTAACACTCCATAAAATTCATTCCATTCTACTCAACAACACAGCCCTTCAATTCTTGGTTTCAAGGCCTGACACAAAATTAGCCAAATTTTCATGACACAGCAGAATTTGAACCCCAAAGGCAGAGGTGAAAGAGAAGCAATTCACTGTTTCCCACAGCCAATCATCCTACAGACAAAACTGATCTCCTATTTTCAGTGTCAATGTTGCAAGAACTTACATCAGATGGCCGAATAGTGCTGTCGATGGTCAAGACAAGCTGAGCAATTTCATTGGGAGTGGCATTGTCAGAGTCCCAGACGAGTCCAATCGTTAGGACATCCGGAGAATTCATAAGAGCCTGATTCAACTGGAGTCCTTCTCCACAGCCAGCCTTGAAGCAATGAGAAAAGCATCTAAGATCATTCGTCTAAACCAAATGGCATCAGTTAAGGTAAGGTGCTAAGAAACCACAACATAATAAGACAATCATTATTTATCCAAAAACTCTTAGTGATAATGATGATGATGATGATGAAACAGACAATGGAAAACAATGTCTGGTCAGTGTAGCCACTGTGACAGAACTCACTAGAAAGTACTGTTAGGACAGATATCTAGAACATCCTAGTGAAACAGCAGAACCCCTACTAGACATCCGTTTCTCGTAAACAGGAAGCCAGCACAGCCAGTTAGGGCTACTTGAACGCTACAGCCAATCACAGCTCACAAGGGAGTCAATTACAACAGTTTTGGAATTAAAAGTAACCGGAACAGTCCTGCTGTTAATATTATACCAATAAAAAAATAAGTGGTAAATACCAAACGACCCTAGCCAACAGACAGAAGATCCTCATTGTCCCAATTCATTAATTGGCTTCAAACAAACAACTTGTGACCATGACTAAGTTAATTAAAATGTAACAAAAGCAAATGTCAATCAGAACAAATGAAATGATATATATATTTAAAAATATATACACATATATTTATATACATATATATATATAAACACATTATATATATATCGTTTTATATATATATATATATAATATATATATAATATAATTATTAAACAGACAATTTCTAGAACCACGTAATGCAGCCATGTCGCTACAAGGGCACTTAGAATATATATAATATGATATGTTTATATATATATATATTATATATATAGATTATATATATAGTATATTATATATACATAGTAGCAGATGGCACTTACGGAACAGCTTCGGCCTTCAGTGTCTACAGCAGTTCTCAGAAGTCGACCAAAGCAGGTCCGATTGCCATTTTGAGAAGTACTGGACTGCTGTCGACTGATTGACAAAAACCAGGGCTCAAAACTTATTCATCAGCATCCTCATTGTCACTTTCATGACCATCAATGTCAATTATCATAATTATTAATCACCACCATATTGCCACCATCACCTGATCACCAACGCCACCATCATCAATCATCCTAATTATTAATCATCACCATCATAACAGCCACCACCACCACCACCCCCACCATCATCATAACCATCATCATTATGGTCAATCAGGGCCATACCGAGGGCGGGGCCAGCTGGCTGCCGTGGCCCAGGGCGCAAATATGGAAGGCGCGCAAATTTCAAGATGGAATAACTTTTATTTATTCCATAAATTCATACTTTCTTGAAATATGGCACTATTTTTATTAACGAATAAAAACTAAAATTACACTTACAGTTAAAATATGCAACTAGGAAAGTGTTTTGGTGGGTATACATCCTGTATATGAAAGTTATAATGTAACATTAAAGTTTTATATTATGCTAAAATGCATCATTTATCTGAATTTTAAATTATACTCGAAATACAAAATGTTGGGGTGCCAGATTGATGCTAGGCACAGAGCGCAATTATAGCTCGGTACGGCCCTGTGGTCAATCGCCATCAATCATCATAATAAATTAATCATCACCATCAAAATAATCATTTTTATAATCATCTTCTTCGACATCATCTTCATCATCATTTTCAACATCATTAGTAAGGATGCTGTTGAAGCACTACATACATTCAATTCAATTCTAAACTGCCATTTGTTGAAACACCAAGAGCAACAACCATAGCACATTAGAACATGCATACAGTACGCACAAATGTTCTGATGCATTGAGAGCACTTCTGAATAGCTAGCACTGTAAGAAGTGCTATATAAATTCTCAGATACGATATGAAAGACAGTGTAATGAAAGCATGAGAGACATACGCTATTGCGCTTGTCGGTACATAGTGGACCAGTTCCGTGAAGGTCAAAGGTTGTGTCTTCGTTCCACAGAGGATGCAAAATGCCTGAAATCCAGGCAGACGACAGAAAACGATAAAGGACTGTATGTCTATCTGTCTATCTATGTAATTTATATAGCGCCACTTCCAGATAACTATTCAGAGGGCTCTTGACCAAGGCATGGCCAAAGAGGAAAGTCTTGAGAAGTTGATAGAAAGAAATAGACACGTCATGCAGGAGAGAACGCAAGTCAGAAGGAAACTATTCTAAACACTGGAAAACACAATTGAGAAAGCTCTGTTCTATCTGTGCCGCGAGTGTGCTCGCACGGAATTCATACACTGTGTGGAGGAATAGACAGAAAGAGAAATGAAGACCTCGACTGTGTGCCGGATAGACAACATCCATCCATTGAAAGCATAACAAGACTCGTAACAGTGAGAAAATGACAGAAGAAAAACAAAGAGAAGGAGTCTAGGAGAGTATTATTTTATTCCCAACCTGTGGGTTGAGATCTCCCCGGGGTCGCCTTACATTTGCCAAAGGTCGGCTGAAACCTTCAGAAATTTATTTTGAAAAGTTGTCAGCAGTTTCTTAATATTAAATCATATTATTTTATTTTATATTAAATTATATTTGTGTAATTATGATTACTACACCTTAGCGACTTACAATCAATTTTCACTCATTTCCCATGCCATGATTCATTTTCAGTATTCTTACAGACATTATTGGGTGAACTATTTTTTCCAAATTTGCAATGATGTGGCTTGAGATAGATTTGAACCTGAGACACTACAGTTACAAGGGACAGAACATACCACCACACCATCGCATACCATTACATAAGGATATTCAAAGGCACTATTACATAATTCATGGACCAAAACAGCCTGGCACAGGATAATTCAAAGTTAACTGAGAGTGGTAGTAGCAGTAGGGGCAGCAACAGTTACCCCGGGCATACTCGGGGCGGATACGGTGTGCACCAGCCTCTGTGTCCCCGTCCTAATTCAATTAGGTCGGACCATTGAGAGAACAGTGGAGTCTTTATCTGGAGAAACACAAAAGGCTTTTTATGGCTCCAAACCAATTATTATTTTGTCAACAGACTTTTTATCAGACAAAGGCGCTAATAACCAAAGAAAAAACTATTGTTGTAATGGCTAGTAAAACCAGATACTAGAGCTGTCGATACTAATAAGTATACAGATACCCTGCGTAGCACTGATTTTCCATCAGAACGTTGGAAGCTATCTGTAAGTATTTATAAGCTACAAGAATCTATCAAGAAACTGCCGGATGCTATTAGCAACCCTTTCTGACGCTCTATATTAGTAAAAAAAATGTCCAGCTTGGTCTTATAGTTCCATTTGCTTACAAAACAAGGGGTGCTCGACAGAGAAGCGGTTATGGGTGATGGACTATCACTCGTTCAAATTTCTCACTAGGGCAAAATATGGACCACAATTCTGCTCCACCTGTGCCCACGGCGATTTAGAAGTTAATGAATACGACTGGGGGTTTGAGCTATATGTGTAAAGACCCAGGACTAGGATTAATTTGGAATCCTTTGGAAGGGACATGAAGCCGCTGAGTGTCAGCCAATCAGTGATCGTAATTTTGATACATTGCCGGCGATGTATGTGGTCGACTATGTTATGAATAAAGCGACATCTTGGATACACGGCAGGATCACTTTAAACGTATAATCACCGAAAAGTTCTTTTTTTTTTTATACTACATGTCCTATATATCAACTCGTTTAGTTTCGTCAACAAAAGCAACAGCGACTGCCGATTTGTCCTGCAAAAGTCCCGGATGTTGTTACAGATATAATCTAGGTCAATGACAGTTTTCGGCGTCTTCGTATTATCTTCTATGGATTATCCCTGGACGACCTGTCAGCTCAAAGGCATCTCCGTGACTAAGAGAGAATTTGGCAGAGACGTCAGTCAGTTGGAAGTAAACAACGGGGAATGGATTCGCTGGCCCCATGTCCAGGACCTCAGGCTTTCCCGACCAAGTAGTGGCGTCTATACGAATGGATGAGGGTCGGGGAGGGAGAACGATCTCCCACGGTTGCCAGAAGTGGGGGTTCTGAACGTTCTGGATATTAACTAGGGTTGTTGATTTCCGATAACATAACAGCTTGTGATATGAAAATTAATATAAGTTGGGGGATTTGAGTGGGGATTTGCAACATTTGCTCTCCCATTCAGATGGGGGAGGGGAGAACATCACCGCGTTCAATGGCCTAAGATGAGAGGTTTCCAAGTGCCACTCCTACGTACCAGAACTTTTACTTCACTATCCTTTGATAATTCCGATTGTATGACTTGGTCCAAGCCATTGCCATCTGTTTCAAATGTTTCCGTCTAGACTGTTCCATTATCATGTCTCGAATTTCTGAGAAATAACTGATTTTGAGGGTCTAACTATGTAGTAAGGTTGTCCAGATAACCTTCTAATGACCTCTGCCCCTATGTCATCAAGACGTTATCTATCTTGCTAAATGGAATTTCCATTAGATTAGTGAAATTCTAGGTAATGCTGTTTAAAAATGTGACAAAATGTAATCTCACACATCATCAGAACCATTAACATTGAACATTTAAAATAAAGAAAATGCACCAAGACAAGTTGGAAAGTCAGCAAGAAGTGTATTGCAAATCGAATAAGAAAAAAGATCTTTTACGAATTCTATTGGAACGAAAAGGAACCTTCAGAAATGTTTTCTAGAGTACGAAAGAAAGTTTTACAAACTGCATCACATTAAGAAAGAAATATATATACATTGCAAATGAGTAAGCAACAAATCTTTACAAATTTAATTTATCATTCATGAGTAAGACAGGAATCATTACAGTTGAGTCATAGTGATATAAATACATTGACAAATTGCAAAAGAGAAAGAAAAAAATCTTTATAAATTGCTTACAAATAAGACAGCAATGTTTTAACAATCGAGTCACAGCAAGAAACAAGTGAAAGTAAAAACATGGGTTTTTCGGGACCCTCTTTATTGACTTTTGGTAATCTGGTAGATGGTGCAATCGATTAATTTTCTTAAGAGTTAATTTATGATGTAAACTAGCCAGAGTGGAGCTCGTCAATGAAGACTCATTCGAGTGGGTAAACAATATTTAATTTTGTGCATTTTTTTTATTTTTTTCAAATTTTTTAGTTATGTCCGTAAAAATTTGATACATTGCGTTGTCATGAAAGCGTGACATGTGTGCAAAATTTTAGCTCCGTAAGTCGACGGGAACATACCGAAGAAAGAGTTGAAAGAACTTCGACGAACCAACGTCTAATCATGACAAACTTTACGCAAGCCAAGTTAAAGAAATGAGGGTAATAAATATTTATAAATAGCTAAAGAGTAAGAAATGAATTTTTTACAAAAGTGCTTACAAGTTAGACAGGAATTTAATAAACAAACCACATAAAAGTCTCATTACTTGTTCTGTTACATTCATGCCGAACTTTGAGTGTGATATGCAGTGTGGAGCATTACATCTGTCAAATGGTTCGTTGTAGACAACATGGAAATGAAGCCATCGCAGGATAATCTCCTATATATGGAAACAAATCAATCATTGAATACGTTACAAAGACGTAAGTTCATGATTCCATCTAACACTTCACATCACTCGTAAACAAATTTACAAAACCATCTGCTGGCTGGAGTATGTACAGGATGTGAGTAAGAAAGTAAACAAAAATATAACAAACAAATAAATGCAATTAAATTCAATTTTAATGCAATTAAAAAACATTCCGCTAAATAGACTTGCACAAAAGAATAAATAAGCCTAACTGATGAGACAGTCATAAAAAAATAAATAGGGCCTAGCCAAAACTGAATAAATAAATTACAAATACGCAAAACTGAATAAATAAATTAAAAATACGCAAAACTGAATAAATAAATTACAAATACGCAAAACTGAATAAATAAATTACAAATACGCAAAACTGAATAAATACACCTAAAGGATTAAATAAGCGTAAGTGAATAAATATACATAAATAAATAAATTAGATACACAAATTAGCATAAATGAACAAATTAAAATAATTAATAAATAGGCATAAATAATTGATTGATTGATAAATAAATAAATTGGAATAACTAAATAAGCATAGATGAATAAATAAGCATAAATTAATAATGAATAATTTAAATGAATAACCATATGTAGAATAGATAAGAATAGCTGAATAAACACCCAAAAGCCGTGGCACCACTTACAAAGCATTCGGTGGCATCGTCCATGAGTCCCAGCTGGAATCGACTTCTCTTGGCAAAAGCCATCGCAAGCGCCTGACGTAGCGAATCCGGAGGAAGCGTGGATCGATCGCTGAACTGGAACTGCGTAAACACCACCTGCAATGGAATAGGTGGAGGAATGAAATAGGTGGAGGAATGGAATGGGTGGAGAAATGGAATAGGTGGAAGAATGGAACAAGTGGAGGAATGGAAAAGGTGAGAGAATGGAATAGATGAAAGAATGGAATAGGTGGAGACTGGAATACCATAGATGAAAAATGGAATAGGTGGAGAAATGGAATAGGTAAAGGAATGGAATAGGTTGAGAATGGAATAGGTGGAGAATGGAATAGGTGGAGAATGGAATAGGTTGAGAATGGAATAGGTAAAGGAATGGAATAGGTGAAAGAATGGAACAGGTTGAGAATGGAATATTTTGTAAACACACCATGGACACAATTACCAAAAAATCCATATAATACACATAATAAATTATTTGTTAAATTAAATAATTACAAAATATTCATAAATTATTAAACTTGTATATAAATCAGTTTTAACCACACCCCTACTGTAATGATGACGCTGATGATGACGATTGTGAAGATGACAAGGAAAATGAGAATTAATCATAATGAAGATGATGGCAGTTAAGATAATAATGATGACAATAACCACATATACGTGACCCACAGCGGAAGTGGCACAGTTAAAAGTCCGTTCGATTACGCATAGGCCTACATTCATCCATCCATCCATCCATCCATCGATCTAGACCTCGAACACCACGATTCATGCGCTTCTTATTACAATGAATATATATATTAAAAGACATAAAACCTTAGACACTGTATACAAACAAGATAAAAAGACGATACGGGGTGTCTGGTGACAAGGGTGATCAGAAACAGATGCCTGACTAAGCCACCTCTGGCTCTGCATCCCAATCTTCCCATAGCAGCGGCGGCCAGGCCGTTGCCCATTGCCACTTGACCTCAACTCAGATGACTGTGGTATCCAGAATGCTGGGTAGGACCCCCAGGCGCCAGGTACCCATGTGGAATGCACACGGACCCGTTCCTAGGTATAGGTAGTAATGTTTAACAATGCTGTGTCCTCCACATCTATCCTGGTTTGGGACTGGCACCACCTATCTCTAGTGGAAGTGGTGCAGTTCAGAGTCCGATCGATTATCCATAGATTCATCCTTCCATCCATCTAACGTCCCTCCGTCAATCCATCCACTTTTCCCTCTATCCTTCACTATATCTATTTATCCATTCATCCATCTATCCATTCGACCAACCCTCATCTATCCATTCCTCCATCTATCCATTACTCCATCTATCCATTCCTCCATCTATCCATTCCTCCATCTATCCATTCCTCCATCTATCCATTCCTCCATCTATCCATTCATCCAACTATCCATTCATCCATCTATCCATTCATCCATCTATCCATTCATCCATCTATCCATTCATCCATCTATCCATTCCTCCATCCCTTCACCACTGACCATCAATTCCTCCATCAATATCTTAATAAATCCATTTCCTAATCAACCTATTCCTTAATCTATCCATTGCTTAATCATCCACCAAAACATCCCAACGTACACTTCTCCATCAATCCATTCCTACATCAATCTATTCCTTCATCCATCCCTTATCAACACATCTATCTAACCATCAACCCCGCACCCATTTACCTAATTTACATAACATGAATATGCAATGTACTTGTGGTCACATGGTACATGACGCCCTTATAAAGCCATGTTACACAGGCCAAAATTCACAGCCATATTTCCGGAAGTCCCGTTTTCTCGAACCCAGCTGGGCAATATCTAGTCACTCGGTGGATTAAACAAGCCCTTCCTTGCCCGCCCTCAAAAGAAGTGTCTTTTGGAAGTTGTGGAGGGGCCACCTGTTTCAGTATCCCTCCTCCCTCCCCCTTCCCAACCTCTGAACCCATCAGCAACCCTGATCCCATTTCTCAACACGAAATCTGAGAGTCGTTATCAGTCAATCAATCTGTCTGGCGAGATAATTACTGTTTATCTCAATTAACTGCCTTCCTTTATTGGCGGCCAATGAAAAGCCGAGAGAAGGGAGTCTGAAAAAGGAAAAGCGGATAGGCTGGGCTGAAACCGGAGCACGGAAATGTAGAAGGTACACGGGGTGGGTACTATTCCTCAGGGTCGGTAATACACTGCCAGCCGTGGTGTGTGGAAATAGAGCCAAACACACGCGCGCGCACACACGCGCTCTCCGTCATATACACACACAAACACACACACATACAGGTGGGGTGGTCGCTTGGGTAAAATGATGCAACATTATAAGGTAGGCCTAAATGGGGCAGAAGAATGTTAGAAATCCAAAGCTTCCATCTTAATAATCTCAACTTCAGGGTTCTTTATGATTGAGTCTGGCAGATATCCCTATCCATCTTAAATCTTGAAGGTATATGTAACCACCACCCCTCCTAACTGCATAACCATAAGTTTAATCTCAGGCTGTAAGATTCAGAGGAGACCTAATGATTGACCATGAAGATGGAAGGAGTTCATTTTGGGTAGAGTTAATTTGGGGCAAGGATAGCCTGCACTGGAAACCATTAACTTCACCACCAAAGCCAACACCCAATTAAGTTTACTTTTATACAATGCATTATAGGTAGGTGAATATAATACATGTGTGTGTATGTCATATATATATATATATATATATATATATATATATATATATAAGATATTGTTGTATTCCAACAACTATATATATATAAAGTCATCATTGCATGCACATATATATCTACAGACAACATAGGCCCTATATCATATATATATATATATATATATATATATATCTTATATATATATATATATCATATATAACACAAGTGACATTAAATGTGCCTGATGTTTAGACATGAAATATATGTGGAGCAGACACTATTATACTCCTACAAAGATACACACTCACACTAACAACCACTCACACTAACAACCACTCACACTAACAACCACTCACACTAACAACCACTCACACTAACAACCACTCACACTAACAACCACTCACACTAACAACCTCACCCACAGTTCTTATGGCTTGTCAGTTGGCAGATAACTAATCTATTGACACATCTTATCTGATGCCCCAGAAGGGGTCTCAAGACGCTTTTCCTTCTAGGCATGGGCTCCAATATAAACACTGGTCCTTGTTTCTAGATAGCCTAGGCACCATTCATTCACAAGTCCTTTGCCTGAGGTCTGGGTTCAGAGGTCATGCCCAGGTCAGATGTCTCACTGCCTTAGGCGCCAAAGAAACCATAGCAACCTTGCTTTAAATTGAATTCATTGACAAGATTTATGTCTAGGCTTTGATGGGTTGGATCTAGCGTAGATAGAACATGAAAGAATCCCATGAGCATATGTGACCATACGTCATTTAACCTATGACCTTTGATCTTGATCCACACTAGATCCAAATGCAAAAGAACTTGAATGAGAGCAAATCAACCAAACAGTTTATATTCAGAAGTTGAACAGATTCCATAAAAAGAACAAATGGAGATTTTTGTTAAAGCTGATTATGATTAAAGTTGTGTATGATTGAATGACCCACTGTCTAGGTGAGCTTTTGATTTACTTTTGCTGTGACTGATTGCTGTGAAAGTTTGATTGATTGAATGATTGACTAACACAAAGAACATGCCAAATGCCAGAAATGGATCTCTAGAGCTCTGTGTCTCTTGAGGCCATATAAGAGCAGAACCTCTTTATCAAACTTCCAGAAATAAACCATGAGCCAATCAGGATGCTGTTACCTTGAGGGCACAGAAGATACATGACTTCTCCGTACAAGCATGACCAGAGACAAGTAGGAAGTTCTTACGGAATGGATCCAAGTGCCATAGGACCTGAAATAGAACAGAACAAATTAAATTTTTTTAAAGTTTTTAAAACATGCATTTACGCATGCAATTAAGTGTCTGTTTCTCTGCATGTATATGCATGTCTGAATGGCTAACTGCCATACTGTACTTATGCACATATGTTCACCTGGATATTTATATAGCAAATTCACTATCTCAATATCAAAGGAATTCAATAATAGCTAGCTAACAGAGCTAAACAGATGAGACCTACTAGCCTATTTCTCCCAGCATACGCTGAATATACCCAGTAGCAGCTCAATTCGCCTAACAGTAGCTTAATTCACCCTGTAGCAGCTTGATTCGCCCAACAGCATCGTAATTCACCCAGTAGTACCGTAATTCTGCCGATTCCAATAATTAATCCAGTAGAAATTTAATTCATTAATTCACCTAGTACTATAGTAAGCCTAGCTTATTTCATTCAGTAGTAGCGTATTATTCATGCGCAAGACATTAATTCATTACTGCCTGTGAAAAACCTAGCTCCTAGAAATCTAGGAAATCCAAGAAGAACGAGATTTGATCCCATCAATCGACGTCTACGCTCGATCGACAGACCCGATTTTTAGCAAAATACTACCCGAATAATTTTGAGATATATATCTGAATATGAATATCGCGGTCAAATAACGCGTCTAATTAATTCGGGGACGTCCGAGCCAAGAGTCTTGCACGCGTATATCAACAGCAACATTTCCTTTACGGGATGGAGAGCAAATATCCGGATAAATGGCGCCACCTCTGAACGGATAGGATCACCAAAGTCAACATGATCGATGGCGTTGAAGCGGGCGATAATATCGCGCAGAAATCGTCAGAATATTATTATGCTTGGAGTGCAAATTGTATGGTTGCTGGACTTTGGCCGTAACTTGGTATTATACTGCAGTCACCAATCAGTCGAAAATTTATTTCATTGTAGCCATGGTCTGTGCCACTCTGTGGACTATTTGAATAGTTAGGCCCTAATTATTATGTGTTAATTAAATTTGTAATGCGTGCAAGGTAATACCGAAATGTAAATCTCAGATGTGGTAGACTGATAGTACATCACGAAAAGAAGACAATTAGGCCTATATGTCTAATGTGTGGGCGTGGGTGTGTGCGCGCGCGTGTGTGGGTGGTGTCCTTAGCCTCCTTGGCGCCCTCGCATGGAGTTTTCAGGGCGCCCCTTTCAAAGTGACAAAATGGCCAATACATGTCAATTTTATATAACCAACTCTTTCGGTCCCTCCCTCGCCACCCCATACCCACACTGATAATATTTTTTAGGCGAGTCTAAGACAGTCAATCCCCCTTAGTGATGGAGACAAACCCCCGTCCCAAGGGTATGGACGGCAAAATATTCCCCCATAAGACAAAAAATATTTTCCTCCGGACCACCTAGGCCTATCTGGACGCCTCTGGATGACGATGATGATGTTGATGATGATGATGACGACGACGATGATGCTGTGCGATTACAAGTGTATTTTAATATTTTAAGTAAGGCTGTCAAAAATGCTGAAATCCCGGCCCGGGTACACGCGTCGACCAGCGGAGCAGGTACGCGGGTAGCCGACCGTGAGGACATTTTCGACGGAATGTCGGGCACCCGAGAACCTATTTCAATGCCCGTGTTGTCAGCAAATATGCTCAACGGAAAATTTTGTGATATATGTTCAGGTAAAATTGCTCATTTTTACGGAATGAACCGATATCATTGCCTGGGCAGTCAGACTCAGGCGGGTAACCGGGCACCCGTTGAGAGCTTTAATTTTAAGAAGGTTTTGATTGTCGACCAGTGTAGACAGTTACTTGTAAAGGGACGCAAATCCTCTCCCTCGCCAACTCATCTTCCCACTGACCAGAATTTCGGTCAGTTATTGTTACACGCACTTCACTTCCAAAGCATATTTAACAGGCGTTGCCCCGAGCTAAGATTTCTGATATCGATACATCTGGAGATGGTAACCCCAGAGGATTTGCAGCTGCTGGGTGGGGGCGAGGGAGGGAGGGAGGGAATGAGGCAGGGAGGCTGAACACCGAAATCGGAAACTGTCAGACGAAACCGGCAGGCACAGACCGGTTTCTGGGTCAAGCAAGTTCAAAGGTCAGAGGTCATTTCGTTCATCGCCTTCATCAGTAGGCTACGGTGCCAGACTGCAGTGACTCAAGTCACTGCGTTGTACACGCTCGACACTTAATGCCAGTCTTGCCAGAGCCTCGCAATGATTAAGCTACTGCGCTGGCAGAGAGCTTGATTTATGGCTGCGTTTTTAAGCGTTTTATAAAACCAGATGGAGTTTTTTTCAACATTTGGAGATCATATTAAAAAGTTGTGCGACACGTGATATATCCATAGATTTGTTGCATTTATGGATATGTCTGCCTTGCATGCAGTCTCACAACAGGCGACGTGTGTGAACCTCTTTTAAATCCAGGGTACAACTAAAACGCTACTGGATGAAGAGGATACGATCTATTGTAGCGATCGGGAATGCTGGGACAAGTTCCACTGATAAGGAACCCTGGCTCGAGTCGCATAGGTATACCCGGTGGTCTCACGTCGGCAAATGGACCACGTGGACTTCGTTAACCACGTTCGTTGGAGGTTGTGACAAGTGATACACACACACACACACACACACACACACTTTCTCTCTCTCTCTCTCTCTCTCTCTCTCTCTCTCTCTCTCTCTCACACACACACACACACACACACAGTAACACGCACATCTACTCACATCATGAGTCATATGTATTTATATTGTCTTGGTGTTTATTGTAATTGAGTTCGTTTTAAAAGGCTTTGTCTTGAGACAAAAGGTTTTGGTCTAAAGTTCAGAGTCTCGTCAATTATTATGACCAAGAATTAATTATCCACGGACGGATGCGGTCCCTTGCGGTCATAAGGTCATCGGCAGCAGCAAGTTAACTGAGGCGTCAATCCCCTCTTAGTGATGGAGGCAAACCCCCCTCCCCGGTACCAAGGACATGGAAGGCAAAATACCCCCCCCCTAAGACTAAAGATATATCCCCCTCTTCCTGAAATTGGAAGCATTTTCCTCCAGACCCCACTATCTGGACGCCTCTGACAGTTAAGTTGTATCAGGAATCAGGATGCCCTGCCAAGACTTGTTTCAGAACCATGGGAGGACCGTCTCAAAAGTGACTCACAATCTGGACACTTGAATTAAATGCTTGAAAATGTCTCAGCATATAAAAGCCACTTCAGGGAGACAAGCTTATCCACCGGCACAATGGTCTACTTTATCAAGTCCGCATTAGCTAAGCTTCTCTTTCGTTCCGGTGTCAGTTAAAAATTTGAGAGGTCAGTCTGTTTTATTAAAAGCAGTTTAAGCCACGTCCTCTTCGAAAATGTAATTCTGACGCCTGCAGGACAGTTTGCGCCCACATCTGGAATACGAAGGACCAATAAAAAAGACTCCACCGTCATTCAAAGAAGACTCTTCTGAAGGTTTTATAGCCTACACTGAAAGACGTATATCGTGTTTATCGGTTGACACTCCATCGCTTCCCACTGGTTTCGAATGAGACTGCCTAGACCTGGATGACCTCCTGAAGTAGTTGTACAACGCAAGCCACGGTCGTTTGGCGGCGGTGGGGTAGAATCAATCAGCTGCTGAGGAGGCAAAGGGGCGCTGGGTAATTGAATACGAGACGAGGAAGCATAGAAATATGAGCAGGAATAAAGACTAAGCATTGGCATTCGAGATGTACACAAGCTCTCTAACGAGGGCTCCAGACATAAACAGGATTGGAATCGAGGTGACTTAGGGCTAAGGGTTACGTTTTAAATTCCATTTTCTATTTTAAGATCCGTTAATGCTAATATCAGTTACATGTGTGATGTATTCAAAGTCCTTCCAAAACCGCCCACTACAAATCAAAGGGCGATAAATGCATGCATGCATGTATGTATGTATGTATGTATGTATGTATGTATGTAAAACTTTATATGTATATATCATGTTCAAGTGCAATTGGTACATATACATTATACATTTACAATGTAAATGTGTGTTTCACTATACTGCTCTCTGCCTCTCCTTGGTTAAACTGTTTAATATGGGGTCATAATAGCTTTTACCTGAAGCAAAGATAGTAATAGAACATTGCAACAAACAGCCACATATTATGCCTTCGTATACTTCCTATGTCTGTCTGTCTGTCTTCCTGCCTCTGTCTCAGTCATAATAGTTCCGTAAATCAACAGTTTGTAATGCAGAAAAGAAAAATCGAGCAAGTTTCGGCAGGACATCTTACTTGAACGACGCTATTGAGAAAGCAGTTGTTCTCTCCCAACCGATTTTGCAGTCCCTTCCGATTTGACGAAGGCGTGACAGGAAGAGACCCAAATTTGTTTCCCAGAGGTTTACTCGCCTCTCCGCTTCCATTCTCTTCTCCAAGGATCACAGTCACGTCCCCTCGCGATATTTCAACCCCACTCTCGCAAATCATCACCCTGCT
The DNA here is from genome assembly GCA_959347315.1 of Bimastos eiseni. Lineage (NCBI taxonomy): Eukaryota > Metazoa > Annelida > Clitellata > Crassiclitellata > Lumbricidae > Bimastos > Bimastos eiseni. The sequence goes on along the minus strand of OY365807.1, from coordinate 3,761,732 downwards.
GTTTTCATAGGACAAACCAAAATCTGGTTAAGTCTTTTCGAAAGCGTGCTCAAAGAGCGGTCAACTTGTCGATATAAAGTTCCAAAAGTGCCGGCATGAGTAAGCATCTTTCCCAATACATCACTGCTGTTCAGCAACGCTCAACGACAACTAAACCTCGGCACAACAGTAATTCGCACAGGATCACGTGTCTAATTCAATCTCACGTTTCGTGTTATGAAACGCTTTTCGCGCAGTAGGCGGTGAAACACCGCACCAGAGGGAAAGACGCGTAGATCAACTTAGACAGAAATCGATCAAGATTCGTTCGTTAAGATGTCGCCCCATCACTCAAAAAATGTGCATAGTCTAATAATTATGCACCTACATATAACGTAAAATAATCCACGAGTTGAGCGATGCGCAGATTATGCATCCACAAGCGTGGGATATTATAGGCCTATTAATTAACGCCAGAATGCTAATTATTTGACACAGCCTCCGCGAATTTCTTGGCCTGGTCCCATATCAGCAACCAGAAGTAAGCATCGACTACGAAGTGTCGTACGTGGAATTAGCAGGCCTGAAATATTTGCCCAGATTTCGTTTGACTCGGACGACAACCAATTGCTCAACGGTGATTGGCTGCAACGGATCTCAATCTCATTCGCCATTAGCAGCACGGCGCTATCTATAATATATATACTTGTATATGTATATATCTCTATATTTACATAAGTGTGTACTATACGCGCCGCCTCAGCCTCATAAATATACATTATATATATGATACATATATATATGTAATATGTATATATACATGCATACTATTATCGTCATGGAGTGTGGGGTCGGCTGCTTTTCTGTGGGAGAGTGGCTGCTCTGTAAACACTTGTGCCGTCGGCTTTTGCCGCCATTCAGTTCACCCTCGATTGGACGTCGTTCATGGCTCTCTAATGGTCGATCGCGTCTGTCGATAGAGGGAGATTAACGAGGAGGAGGAGGAAGAGGAGGTGGAGGACGACGTGGGCCAAAGAGACATGAAACAAACACACGGTGTAGTCATTAGGGTAATTGTAAGCGTAATCTCAAGGTTAATGCGTCGCCCAAACAGAAGCGTGTTCGCGAGAACCGGCTTATACACAGACGCTCAGTCAAAACAGAAACCATGGGAAGGTAAGGGTTGAGAAAGGGTTTCAGGTCAAGATGAACGGTTCAATGTTATAAAGTTGGTCGAGACTGTCAGGACGGAAACTGTTTATAACGAGAGCAGCGCAAGAGAGGAGGAACCGGAAGAGGATGGGTCTGGATGGGATTGGTGGAAGAACAGTAGAGGACGGGGCAGACGACAGAAATTCGGGGACACTTATAGGTAGGGGCAATTACGGGACTCTAAACTATCCATATAGGCTCAATGAGAACGCCGAGTAGTGAGCACGTGCCCTTGATAATCTCCGGGCCCCTGGGCCTTGCCTACTGATGTCCCTCTCGGCCGGCCTGGAAAAGGGACAGTTCTGGCGAATCAATAGAAGGGATCGGGGAATTGTTATAATTGTGGCGGGAGTTTATTAAAGATTTTTTAGATGATGCCTAGAAAAAAGTTGCGTTACCTAATATCGCATCTTTTTACATTCATGACTGTTTAATCAATATAATGTCATTTATGATTACGATAATTGTTATATTCAAACATATGTCATGTCATGCCACATCGTGGCTTACAAGGAAATAGATTATCCAGGAGTTAATTAGAATCTAATTCGATTTGTCTGTGGCGGACATTTTATGTTCGTGTACAGAACTATAGATATTTAGTTTTATTGTCCTTGCAGCGCGTTATGGCTTCTCTTAAATAATTGTGTAGCAATTTCTAATTGCAATTAATTCGTGATTCGTTAAAATGGCAAAACGTGTAACACAATCAATATTTGAATTTTTAATTAAAAAACTGAAGATTGCAAACACAGGAAGGGTCAACGGTCTGGTGAAAAATGGACAAATTGTGATCTCCTTAAAAAAACACTGACCTCAAACTCAATCAGAGAGGAAAAGCAGACAACACTCTCCTCCTCAATCAACATATTTACAGATGTTTATATAATCAATCGATCGTAGCAGTCACAACAAAAAAACATCTGTGTCTAGACTACCACACTCAATGGGGAAGAAGCAATCAACTCTCAAGCCTCCGAATTGCGATATGCTACACAAAGAAACAATTGACTGCACCTCCCAGATACCATCTCAACATGGCACCCATAAGCCCATATATGGACTCATATAGAGCCCATATGGTCCCATCCAATTTTCGCGGAAATGCTGGCATGATCTAAGGTTGTCAAGGTCTATTTAATTGCATTGATTTTAAGCAGAAAGATTTAGTGTTTTATAACTGACCTGGGCTATTAATGACCCTTTTTTGTTCACCAGTTGTTCTAGTTAATAAGCTTAATCATAACTCTTCTTTACTTTACAGGCCAATTGCGCCATCTGTGCCCCTAGCAAATCCAGCTTTAGCATTGTCGTTGGGAAGATGAGGCGGCCGGGAGGGGGTCTGGCCATCTGTCCTCATGTGCAGAGGCCGAGAAAAATGAAGTCGCTAACACTTCAACCCACGACAGCCTCTTAGGGTCTGCTCATCAACGTTCAAGACAATCCACGCCCCACTTAATCAGATTGAGGTAATGTAAGGGTCTGTTGTTCAGTCACAAACGCTCTCCTTTCGTTCAACTTGAAGACTTCCACAGACATAACATAAGCATGTGGCATATATATATATATACATATACATGGTACATATATATATATATAGGTAACAGAGGTATACAAATGAGGATCATTTCAAAACTTGTCACAACCAAGCAGTTCAGAATCAAAATGAACTTGAGCAAGATCTACATTTTGACAAAAACTTAAACTCATGTTTGATTGAAACCAAATTCAGCGTCGAGGTTTCACGGGCAAATCGAGAGCTGTCCATACAATTCATCCGGGGCAGAATTTCTCTGATGGGGTAGAATCTGCGTCCCCGTTGGAGGGGAAGACACCTCTTTGCATTCACAAGAGAATGCTTTTTTGCTACGTCTACAAACCATGTTGACACACATATGCACAGCATGAGTATATACATGTATGTATATTGCAAGTAAATATGTGTATGCATTTATATCTGAATGTAGGTGGCCGTTCACATATTATATAACGCTCAAGGGGTAGGTGGGTGGGTTCCTATTTTGTTAGCGTTATATTGTGCAGGGTGGGAGGGGGGGTAGGTCGAAGGTTTGTTATATAAAAAACTTTTTCAGCTTATGCTTTTTACCTGTTTGCCTGCCAATTGGAAATTCCATGTACCACTGACCTTTTTTGTTTAATCGAAGTTCACAATACGTTGTGAACCAAAACTAGCACCATCAGCTGTCACCTGGCGAATTGATTTATTACTTATAAATCCACTTTTAAGAATTTCCTTATTTCAATTTTAACAATTTCCTGTGCATACACTCTTACATTCAATTCTGTGTGATTTGTTATGCATGTGATTTAAATAAAAATAAATTTACTTGATATAATTATTTTCGTTCGTATTATCAAGATGTTTGATTTCATTTTCTATAGTATGTGTAAATAGTTTATATGTTTGCTTAAATACCCAAATGTAGTTGTAGTATACGCCTACACTCTGTATCATTCGCTATTAAATAGGTAGAGTTGTACCGCGAACCTATCGATAAATACCTGATTGTGCAATATTAAACCAATGGATTCTGTGTGCTACTGTAATCCTCATTGCACGTGCAAAACAGGAGGGAAAAAAATTTTTGTTATCGATAAAATTTACGTCACTACCATGTATTATCATGCTGTAGGCTATTAGTAGGCATTGTTGTTGCTTCTCGGGTGGGGTAGGGGTAGGTAGCATATCTGTTATATAATATAGGGGTGCGGGTCACAGCTGCCGTTATATAACGTTATTAGGAGTAGGGGGTGGGTCAAAAATTGAGATTTTGTGCGTTATATAATATGTGAACGGCCCCTAGGCCAATACACATTAACGTATAAGTCATGATCATATCAATGATTTGATTTTTCGAGTCGATGGTGCACATGTGTATGTATGCAATCCTGCATATTATGTAGGAATTTGTGTATGTATGTAACTACATACATACTTAAACATATATATACCTAGATACTCTCACACTTCTAGGTACATGTATGTCACAGATCTCACAAAGTAGACTCTCACAAAGTAGACTCTTACAAAGTAAACTCTTAAGCAGAATGGTGGCAAGTGCCTTTATCCTCAAAAGTCATATATCACGCCTCCAATTTTTCACGACGACATTTGAACGGAAACAAAAGATGATTACACTGAAACGAAAACACATTTTAACGGCAGAGATATTACTTGGGGATATTTGGTTTAAGCCTCTCGCACAGCAAATACGATAAGTAAAGAGGGCAAACTGGAAACACAATTCATCCCAATGACACATCTCATCTACCTTCTTGATCTCTAATAAACTTCCACTTCTACTGTAATACTTTTTTAATAACTATTATTTTATACATAATAAGAATAATTATTATCCTGCAGGAACTAGCCATCTAGCTGAAGCTACTAACAGGAATCTGGTAAATTGTTAACCCTTGTGATCTAAAATCGAATAATTAATGTTAATAATAACTGAAAAAGTGATGAAAATGCACCTAATAATTACTTTTATATTCCTAAATAAAACTCTTATTCATTATTTTATTCATTTAATTTTTTAAATTAAAATAATTAATTTTAATGAATTTCATTTATTGATCTTAACAATTAACTTTGACAATTTCTTAATAAGCCTTTTTAACTAATACGAACGTCACTAACTATGTATCTTGGCAGCAAATTAAAATGTAATTAATAAATAACAATCAATTCAGTTATATTATTGTATTAATAATACTTAATTTTAAATCCATGGCAGGTATGATCCTGGAATACACAATACCCTAATTCGTTAACATAATTTGTTATGATTAATTAATAGTTTCTAACATAATTTTATTATTATTGGAATGATATTGCCAAATTAAGAAGCTAACCAGATATCTGTGATCATTTAGGTATTATTTATTTCATATAAGATTAAACCTCACTATCCAACAGTGAGACATTTTTATAGAAATTTTTACTAGTCAAGAGAAGCTTTGGACCATAATAAATTTACACATTCACATTAAAATGAATTGAAGCTATACAAAACGTACACAGCAGCGTCTGGAGAATTTCAACTGAAGTCCATCGTTAAATAAAGAGGGATCTTATGATTAATTAATAAAGTTCATCATTTCCATTGCGTCCAATGCAATAGGTATCGACCGATAATAGCACACCAAAAAGCAGCTGAAATCCGTATTGAATTTGGATAAAAAAAGTTATTCTGATAAATTCAACAATTACTATTTTATGGCTGTAGGTTGCTAGAACCTTTGGTACAATACCATTTCTGTACTTATAAAACTCCTCTATTGAAAGATGACATATGAAACTACCTGTTATCTATGTCTGGGCACACCCTTAATACTTCAAACTCACTACTCTAAGATCGTAAAGCCTGCTCAGAGCCACTCACGACGCTAAACAAACCATCGTCATTACATTACAAATGATAGTGGGTACTAGAGTCGCTACAAAACTACCGAATTAGGGTCCCTACAACTAATGTATCTTGATTGTAAATTAAATCCAGAACCTATAAGCTTTGCTTTGAAAACGCTCAAACTGGCAAAACCAAACAGACACAACAAGTAGGGATATGCTGTAAAAAAACAAGTCACAAACTGCAATGAAACGTAACTGCTTGTTATTGAAAAATGGATCCAGTAGACTCCAACACTACTGACCACTCGGTCAAACGTTTCATTAATGTTAGCAAATCTCGACTTCGTCTATTATAAGATTCTGAAACTTAACTAGTCATTTTTAGTAAAAATAGCAAATAAACTGAAACCAGTTTCTCCCGTAAAAAATCCCCAGTCTAGTGCTCCAATTGAAAATCCCTAGAAAATGCTCCCATTGAAATGTCCCCACTGTAATGCTTCCATTTACACACAAAATGCTGATGTCAATGTTCCATAGAAAACCCCTTGCAAACACACCCAGTGAAGATCCAACCTAACCATTCATATGAAAACCCTTTCAAAGCTCCTGCTTAAAATTCCCTTTCAAGCTAGTACTCTTTACTAAACTAAATGGACATTTTTGCTTCACAGTGTAATTTAATCTATCAATACTATTACTTTTAACATTTTCCCTGTCTCCTAAATCATAGGGGCGGTTGAAAAGGCATCCCTGATCAACAGTAAATATACCTCGCACACATCCAATATTTTTATCATCATTGTAATCATTATTATTATCAAAATCAATTTTTTCGGAGAGTATTATAATGGAAATCACTCTATAATGAAGCAAGAACATAAAGAGATTCCTACGAACATGTCCTTGTTGATTTCATCATTAACTTCTAAATGCTCACATATCCTGGAAAGCACATTTTATCAGTAGCAGATATGATTTCACATGACACATCAGTTTAGTCATTTAAAAAAAAAAATTAGCCTGTATATAAACCAATGTCTGCTACAGAAATTATTCCATAAAGCGAGGGCAAAGTCAAGAACAACCAACAAGAAATATGTTATTCACTCTATCTGTATATTTCTGCTTCCAAAGTATCTCTTTGTTTTACTTTTTATATTCTCTCACTGATTCTCACTCTTCCAAATTCTCCCTCCCACATTTCCTGATCTATCATTATCTCCCCAATTTCCCCAATCTATTTCTATCTGTATATCTCTCTTCCCAAAGCACCTCTTTGTTTTACTTCTGTATTCTTTCTACTCTCACAATTTCTCCTTCCACCATTTCTAGTTCTCTCATCATCTCCTCATTTTTCTCATTCTACGTCAACTCCCACACCTTTGTCACTCTCACCAACAACTGCTAATATCAATTCTATAATTTATAAAGCACAATCATATAATTAAAATTGCCCAACTGTCAAAGATCTGCTGCATCACATTCGTCTATTTGGCTTTTTCTTTTCTCGACCATTTCAAATTCTTCTTCTGTCCTCTATTTTCTTTATTCTCTCTGTCTCTCTCTGTCTTTCCTTATTCTCTCTGTGTGTTTTTCTCTCTCTCTCTGTCTCTCTCTCTTACCTTATTCTCTCTTTCTCTCTCTGTCTCTTTCTCCCCAGTTCCTGTTTGTTTGTCTTTCTGTTTAGTTCTGCCTGCCATTCATAATTCAGCCCAATGAGAAGGTCCCTTTAAAACAAGAGGACAAATGAAGGAATCAATTAACGGAATTTATATAGTGCCTCTATTTCTGGAATATCTCCAGTAGACGACAACCCAGAAAAGAAACCAATAAAAATTAAAAGATCGTCTACAACCATGTTTTGTTCAACAGACAGTTCAACATCTTAGCACCAAATCACCGGACATCAAACGCTGATTTGCAAAACACAAGAATTCGGAAACCGACGACTATGTAGCCTCCTAAGAAAGATCTTAATTATTGTTGTCAAACGATTCTAAACACCAAACTCAAACACACTGGTCAAAATGCAAAACCGGTGTTAAGTGAACTTTCAATGACTGTTCAATAGTTGTACGTAATTGCTGCACTTTGGAACGGACATGCTTCGCCTCTCAAGTTCGTGATTATGAATAAGATTATGGTTATGGTTGCTGTCTGCAATTTAATTTAATAACCAGTTCCCTGAAAATCGGAAGAGCATGACGGCAGGGGCATATGCACTGCCCCAACTATATTGGATTGCTCGTATGCACATAGTTTCCTCACTAATTAACCAAAGTCCAATCATCACTTCAATACAGTGGTGAGCTCTACATGAGTGGATATGGCCAAAGCATAATATCCTTGGTTTCCCCTCCCAAAACTATACTGCCCAGTGGCCAATTTACAGAAAAGGCCAGGGACCATACTGCTGTACAACAATGACTGGACACTCAATGTTGCCCATTTATCCAAATCGCTTCTATACATCCTAAATATGCGAATTTATCAAATATTTTTAGTGTCTTCAAAGCTCTTGGCATTTCTTCAGTCCCAATGTCAGAAAACCATGACCATCAATGGCCTTGTATCAAATTTCAAAACGTGGTTATACCGCGCTCTACAACAATCAGAAATTAAATAAGGAAAACCGAGAAAATGTCCTTGGGATGGAGGCATCAAAACTATGGGCACTTCCAAGCTGAAAGGACATAACACCACGAAAAGCAAGACATCGACGCTCCCGAGGTCTTAAAAACAGAAAACAAATTTCCAGGCGATTGTCCCTACCAACCGTCGCCGTGACTACTTTTAACATACTACGTTTCAACGACAAATAATAATAATAATTATGCAACTCTCACATCAAAATTCAATTAAGTGAAAAAGGTAATAAATCTCAGTTTCGCTAAGAACGTATGTACGACACGCTGGTCAGAATTTATGAGTAGGTAGTTCAGCGTTACGGCTTCCAATCAGCCTCCGCGCTTATTTCCTTCCTCGTCGGCTGCGCTCGAAGGGCGTGACACGCCAAGCCTGAAGGATGAGACAAAATTACAGCCATCGACAGTGACGATGACGATGAGAGGCAGTTCTAGTTTGATATGGTCCTTAACTGAATGCAGTTGTTCCTGTCTCCGTTGATGGTTTCTGAGTCGTACAGAGTATAGCCGGACACTTCGACCGATGACATCTGCGAAGATAAAAAACCAGTAACATGCAGCTTCTTATCTTTAGATACAATATAAGCGTAACTTTGTATCGTTTCTGGTTGAAAGTGGTGTGGTGGTAACAGTTCACCGTTTTTGGATGTGTGCCGGAAAACTGTTCGCAGCATGTGTTAAGTAGCTCCTGTCTTAGCCATTCAGTAACTCTGAATAGTCTTCTTGAAGAGGTGCTATATAAATTGCATTGATTGCCATGAAATATCTTATCAATCATATTCCTTTGCCTCTTTCCGCAGCTTCTCGCTGACCTCTCTGCTCCTTGGACTGACATGTTCTCCTTGTTCTGTGATTTAGAACCACAATGGCCCAAACCAGATCATTTGCAACCATCCCTTGTGAAATCTCAAAACCCTTTCTACTCTTGGGATCCCACACTGAATGGACACTGCTGCTAATGGCGCTATATAAATCAATAAATACAATAACATGACAGCATTCCTGCTGTTTGAAACAACTTAAAGCAATGACGATCAACAGTAAATAACAGCAACATGTGCTCTAGCATTGCAATGTTAATAAATGCTTTCACCTTTGCTTACTTGTTGCATGGATTTTGTTGTCATCCATCTTGCTGCAGAGGATAGCAATTTTCATACAACATTTAAACTGACAGAAGGGAGAGGTAAGGGATAATGGATTAGTGAAAGGAGAGGAGGCATTGAACATTATCACTAGGAACACACGAACATTTATACAGCGCCTCTTCAAGATAGCTGCTCAGAGGTGCTCTGTGCATAAACCAAATGATGAAACTGTAAGGTAAGGTAATCTTAAGGTAACCCTCACTATTGTTAACTTAAGGTAACAATGATAAGGTTAAGTGGGTTAAGGTCATCATACTCAGAGCAATAAATTGTGCTAATTACAATAAGGCACTCACAGCAATGAAAGACAGTGTAAAAACCGTAAATTACACTAAGGATTAATAATTTCTGTTATTTCCTTCCTTAATTAAAATTAAATACCAAGTACTAAAAGCAGCTAAACAAATGCTAGACAATAGAACCCCACGGTCGTGCGACCTTCCCGCAATCGGAAAACCTGCCTGAATCTTACCGATTCCTCCGTCTCCATTTCCTCGACTTCCACTTTAGTGTTTACAGTCGGCAGAACGTTCTGCGCCTCGATGGCCGCTGCTGCAGGAACGCCAAACGCGAAGCGCACGATCTGTCCCCCGACCGAACCCGAACCGGGGATGCCGCTGCTGGAGTTCATCCGGACGATGACCGTCTTCGGATGGAAGCTTTGCATTGCCATCGTAGGTCTCTGCTGGAGGTAACTCATGAATGACGGTGGTTTATCCGGCACCATGAACACCTTGTCTGGAAATTTTAATCAAGTAAAGACATATATTAACTCTCTACATATCTGCAGAGAGTAAGCCTAATATAAAGAACATTTGCTTGCATTGTTGGAGGTTTCTTGCAAATGATGGGGCTTAAAAACAAATGTTGTCTGCAACTTCAAAACCTAAAGCCTTAAATAGACAACATTTTTGCTTAGATTGGTGTTGGTATCGCTATAACTGCAATTTATATAGCCCCCTTTCAGATAACTATTCAGAGGTGCACCCCGACCGAGGCGTCACAAAAGAGGAAAATCTTAAGAAGTTATAGAAAGAACTATGTATGTCCGGTGGGAGAGAACGCAGACATCTCTCAGAGAACACAAACAGCTATCAGAGAACATTCTGTATAAAACTCATGAATAACAGTGAGCTAGATCGGAAATAGGAAGACCCTGTCTTCAATTTCAAATGAATGAAGTTTACTAAAATTATCTTATTAGAGGACTTGACAGAAACAATAAAAATCAAAGTGTTTGTAAATCGTAAATCTCATCTACTTGTAGGCTATTATATATGTCCCGTCTCCAGCCAGCCAGGTCGTCGATCCTTGCGTGCTGCAGCCTGTGGAGACTTGATGGTCCTGCACTCCCATACATCGATGCTTACAAACCTTCTCATGCATTAGACCATCATTCTGGAACGCACTTCCTTTACAACTTTGCAACATTGCCCTGCTTGCAGCCAACTCTTCTAAATTACTGAAATCGCATTTTTTTTAGATCTGTTGGGTAGCTATGCTTAGCGCCTTTGAGAGGTTCTTATAAGGCGCTGTATAAATAGCCTAATACATACATGTCCAAATGTCAGCTATCGCAATCAAAAAGAAAAGCATTAATGTTCAAATATAGATGCTCTCGCAAGTCAAAGACTCACTGTCTCCGGCTGAGTCTCGTAGCTCCAGATCATTCGATCTTGCTGCAAAGTTGCCTGCGGAGCCAGTCATCGTCACGGGCAACTGGACCGGAACAACGCCCGGTATGTGACTCAATCCGGCCGACATGCCCGGCGGTCTCGCAATGAAGAACTGAGGTTTCGTCACGAGCTGCGGCAGAGCATGGTGGGTAAACGCCGTGACCTGGTGCATGGGTTCGGCTGCGACAGACAGAACGGAAAAGACAATTAAACTCGGGGCATCTTTACGTAACACAAATTGTAACCTGTAAACTTAGGAAGACATCGTAATGTATTGTATTTACGTATTTCTTTAGCACCTCTCAATGAACAGACTAATCAGAGCCATTCTCAGTGCGTAATGTGTTTGGGTGGAATGACCTACCGACCTCAGTTCACTCTCAAATTCTGAATGGAGGCCCACAGCATATCTAAGCTGAGTTAAATCTAGTCTTTTCCCAAGGGGTTCTTTGCTCAGAGCCCTTTACATTGGCAGTCAGTCTGATGGTGTTTTATAAATTTTTTGATACAATACAATATTTATCAATTACTACTTCTTAGAATCTGAGTACTTACTGAATGCAAACTGCTAAACTCTCCGCTTTCGTAACACGAGACACTGTCACGGCAACCTACCATAGAGAGTACCCTTCGATTTGGTTCTTTTGATACTACTGTCATAGATGTAAATTTATAATTATGATTGATCACAATTCCTTATGCATCTCTATAACCCCGGCACTAGTCACATAACACAGGTTTTTAAAAACCTGAAAAATGTGTTTAACAAGTCAAGTCACTGAAGAAAAATTTAAAATCGATCATTAACTGTGATTCGTGCATTTCCTGAAGTGCATGATTTTAGCACATCAGTTAAAAGGATCTAAAATCAAAATGGATACCGTGCGTTTGTTTTTTTTACGCAGTTCTCCATATTACGAACACCAATTAGTCTTCTTCCTTTATTTATCCATCACCAACAATGATTATAATGCAGAATGTGGCTTGTCAATTGATTGATACGATGCGCATTATGATAACACAACAAAAAAGTTTACAGAGTAATAATAAAGCCGCAAAAAACCTGCCTGTACAAGAATATCTCTACTTCGATGGAAAATAAAAATCCGTTCTTACCTTCGAACGCCTGGTTACAATGACCCTCGTATGATGCTTTTCCGTTGCCTTGATAGATGACTGGTTGAGGCGCCAACTCTTCCGCCACCACATGTTCGTTCATTGTCTCCTCTGTGGTGGCGCCACCTTCCCAAGACAAGACGCTATCCTCGGGAGTCCCAATCCCATCCATCTCCACTGACGACATAGAAGTCAAACTGAAAGAAGAACACTCAATACAGTAACTTCTATAGCACCCGTTACTCTAACACATTGTAAGCTTTGGCATAAAGTTTCTGAGGGAAGAGCATTAGCATCGGACAAACGTTGGTAGCCTCTTCAATTCCTTAGGGGATGGAATTTTTTAACTGCGCTTTTGGCAATATTGCTCTTACAAGAGTTCCCAATCAACTTTGGGAGAATAATCTGTTTTCAGCAGAGTCGGTAATGGATTTAGATTTAATGGATTTTCATACTTAACGAAATAAATGTAAACAACCAACGTTTGGCTGATGTTCAAACTATTTCTCTTCAGTTAAAAAAACTCGTCAAAACAAACTCAATAGTGGTATGGTTCACAAATGTTTTCCCGATGCTAGAACCCTTCTCACCCTGTGAGAACCCCTAAAAACAAACTCATGGAACATTCTACCAATTTTTTTCTTATGTTCCAATGTAATTCTCATCTTTAAGGAGCTCCTCCAAGCAAACTCACAATTTCTCACAGGCTTTCAAATGTTTGGATATCATCTCTTCACATGGTCTTTAACAAGGCTTTTTCAGTTTCACATTGCTTTCTGACCTCCATAGTTGCTCAGTAAAAATATTCAACAGGTCCTTTTAAGTAAGTTTGTTTTGTGTATTTAGGTCCAAATGCCTTTGACAACTTTGCACAAAATAAAAATGCTTGCAACAATAATAACATTATTATTAATAATAATAACAACCTGACCCCTGAAGACGAGGCCTGACCCTCCGGACAACTATTCTAATAGTAATTTCTAAGTCCCTGGAGGAAGGAAGTACCTCAGGGCATAAAAAAAACAATAATAATAATAATAACAGCAAAACCTGAATTATTCATCTCAACTCACAGCCTTTAGCTCTGCCCGTGCTAACCTTGGAGTGACATCTCCATGAGACGCCTTGTGGCTGAGACCACTTGGCGTCGGTCTTTGACGACGTTTCCTGAATGCCGAATCCAACAGAGATGCTTCGGAATCCGGATCGATTCTCCAGAACGACCCCTTCCCTGATTCCTCCTGGGCCCGCGGCACTTTGAGGAAGTAGCGATTCAGGGAGAGATTGTGCCTAATTGAGTTCTGTAGCAGAGAAAACATAACCAAACTGGAAATGTAATCATCATAGATTTATATAGCAACTCTTCATAGGCGATCGGACCAGAAAACACAAAACACTTATGAAACAAACAAATTTTCAAGGAGTTTTGGAATAATTTACTCAGAAACTGTTGAGGTAACTTGAAGGTAGAGCTGTACCGATTAATCGGGCCGATTATAGAGATATTGGCAATATCGGATATCGGCACCGATATAAAAAATTATTTTTTAAATTTAATAATATTATTTTCAGTCTAAAAGGCAAAATGAAGACAGCAACATCACTGGGTCTGTGAAGGACGGCATTTCATTTCGTTCCCATTTCGTGTCGTCGAGCCGTGAGACTACCCACAGTGCAAATATAGACCGTGGGAATGTGTCAACATAGGTCTTGTGCAGAGTGAGTCATAGTGCCTGCATATGGGCCAAGGAACGGCTGGCCAATTCAATAGAGAAACCGATGAATGTACATCATGGAGGCATGCCTAATGAATACATGCTAGCTGCCAATCAGATCTCGACACATGTCAGTCGTGTGAGAGGCTGAGACTAGATGGGTGGCTGTGAATAGGACAGCAGTGCCTTGGTCTTTAATTACCCTGGGCACAGTTCGACAGCGGGCGGTGTGTCTAATCTGTATTGCCTGCCTAGGATTAGTCACCAACTACATGCATACGTCTCCTACGGGGATGTGTTTGCTTGTATCACGACAATAGTCAGTAGCAGTAGGTCTATCTTCTGGAACCGGACATCATGGGAAACACAAAGAAATAATCGTCAAAATAATTGGGTATCGGCAAATGAATAATCGACAATAATTGGTATCAGCAAAAAGTGATATCGATACAGCTCTGCTTGAAGGACTAAGAGACTCAGCTCATAAGTAAATATAGTCACCTGAACATACCTCACAATGGGTTAGACTAAGATGTGCTTGACTAGGAGGCACAAGTCATGCTGAAGTTTTGCACTTACACGGGATTTAAAACCCCAACCTGACAGCCCATCATGCTAAGCACAGTTACAATCACTATATCTTCAAAGCACCAGATATTAGAACTCTATGCACTGCTATTGTACAAAATCAGCCAAGCGCAGAGATTCATATTTAAAAAATAAAACACGAGAGCCACTTGCCTGCCATCCTTTTTCATGGCTCTGATAGTATGGATATTTTTTGGAGATATACGCATAAATGCCGCTCAGGGTCAACTGTTTATCCTTCTGGGCGCTGATTGCCTGGACGATCAGCTGAGCATATGAGAACGGTGGCTTCGTCTTGTCTTCACCCCCGATGACCTTTGGTTCCCTGGCGACCGGTTCTCGGCTGCGCGGTTTCGTGACAACCTCCTCCGACTTTATGGCACTCACAGGCAAGAACTCTTGCTTCACCTCGACTGTAGTGACCACCGGAACAGGACTTTCGACTGCCACCGGGTGACATCCAACTGGGCTAAAATGTTGCACAGAGGATAAAGATGACGATGCAGCTTAAACTGGCCTGATAAAATAGAGCAAAGATAAAAACGCAGAAAAACCATTGCAAACCGTTGGAAGGTAAGGTCGATCGGTGACCATGGCAACCATACGATGTTGATAAACAGGAAATAGTAATTAAGAACTAATTAAAAAAGTCTAGGTGGTTCTGGAATGGCACCAGCCACTCTTAACTCAGTGCTGAATTACCGTAAACTTAACTCAATCTTAACCGAGGATCCATAAAATCTATTTCTGAGCAAGAGAACAATGTTTCATACTAACAACAGAAAACAAACTGCAGGCAAAAATAATGATCTAGAACCTTGTCAATATTTATTGTTGTCATTGAACACCAAGAAATTTGTCTCATGCAAAAGTCACACAGAAATATAAAGCTAATTCGCAAGTAGCAATGGCAATTGCCTCTGAATATATTAAACACCACTGGTCTAACCTGACAGGTTTATGAGCCCCATTACTCAGACTGTTCTCCTTCTTCACATGAACTGGTTCTTCGGCCAATGGGAGAGAAGGGCATTTGATTGGCACTGGTGGCTCCTCCTCCAGAAGAATATGAAACTGGATCGTAATATCAGTGCTCGGGAACCGAAGAAGCGTGCTGCACAACGAAACAAACCAGTCGGATTTTATTGACCAACAGCGAAAAGAAATAAATTCCATAAAACTTCACTTCCATCAACAATGGAAGATGGACTAGAGTCATGAAAAAGAATGAAACAGCCTTGAACAATAACTTAAGTTCAATGCAGCATCACTGACATGGTTAGCGCTTAAACTCAGTCAAATTTGCCACCCAAGACAGAGAGCGACGTTGAAAACTCTGCAGCCAAAGAAGAATACCTCTTGGAAATATCTGTCGAGGTAAAAGTGCAAAGCAGCAATTCACATGGATAGACAATTTGCAATAAAAACTTGGCCATTACATATTACTCAAGATGAGCATAATGGTGATATTGTGGGTTTTCGCAGCTCCAGTTAACCAGAAAACACTTTTTAAGTTTTCAGCAGTTTAAAACAGCAGACTAATAAGGGAAAACAGCAGCAAAGGCATACACTCATACAACAATCAGTTAAACAGCCATAAAATACAATTTCAGCAATTTAGCACAGTCATTTGCTATTAAAATTAGCTTGGAGTAGATGACATGTTATACTAGACACTGGTTACATGTCCAGCCTCTGATATTTGTTCTTTCTTCGTCAACTCTCTGTGAGAGAGAAACAAACACCTTTAACGCCTGATCTATCGATCTAATTTCAAAATGTGTACTGCAAAACAAAATATGACAATAACGACAACAAAATAAATCTGCAGTGAATGAAATTATGAAACTTAGCACATTTTCCAAGAACAAAAGCTATCACGCTCAAATGTGCACAACTTCAGATACACATTAACATATTCCCCCAAACATACAAGATTATATTTCATTTGCAATCAGAAGTTTTACTCATGATAT
Source organism: Bimastos eiseni (assembly GCA_959347315.1). Lineage (NCBI taxonomy): Eukaryota > Metazoa > Annelida > Clitellata > Crassiclitellata > Lumbricidae > Bimastos > Bimastos eiseni. Next base: position 3,745,299 of record OY365807.1, on the reverse strand, counting down.
TTAACATATTTTATTTTGAGCAAAAACGTTGATTAATTGCAATAAAACAGTTAGTATATTCCGTTAATTATTTCGCATAATAACAACAGTAGACATATTGATAAACATCGCCATTCGTCAGTGATACAAAAATATGACTGCCACGCTTTTATTTATTTTGAAAAACAACAGCTCATACAAAATAGATTTAGAAATTCATCAAAATCAGCGTCCTTAACGTTATTACTGGCGCTAAGAGTTTCCCGCTTTTAGTCATAGTAATAACATGTTTACAAACACTTACTAGTGTTGCAATTCTAACGGTGCAGAATCTTTACGATGGAATACGCCGTTGATGAAGACTCCGTTCTTGCCGGTGACCAAGACGAAAAATCTGCTTTCCGTCATGTAGATCTCTAAGTGATTTCGCGATATATATGTAGAAGAACCCATGTCTACATCGGCCGATGCATTGCGAGCGCTTGTCCGTCCGACAGTCACGCGTGTCTTTCGCATCAAATACTCGAACTTATTTTTGCAAAACAGCCGGGCGACAGGAGGACCGTTTTGGCCGGGTATCCGCACGACCTGCGAGTGGTTTAAGGATTTTAGCGCGGACACGGCGCGTTCGTCTTTTTCTGAGCACATGTCTAAGAAACACAACAAACAACAACAACAACACAAGATGGCAGCCAGCCGGTCAGTTCAATGCTAAGATTGCGGGCAAATCACATCCGGTAGGATGTAAATATGCGCTTGTCTTCAGTTCTTTAGAGGCTTGTTCATGCCACACGTGGGACGATTTGCTTTTCGGAATAACGACCCATATTTCGCGAAAACATTTCGAATTATTAAGTAGGGTCTGTGGTAGATTACATATTTATTCTGTACAATTAATGGCCGCGTTTATTAGATCTACTAGACAACGGGCCAAAACATATTTTAAGAGGCTTACTCCAAAGATCTGGTTTGGTTTTACAGTCGCTGCAGTCGTTTTACAGTTACTCATCATGCAGCGATCTTCTTTAGCCTCATCCAAATCTCGCCCTCTCATCCGTGGCGTTCCGCAAGGTTCTGTTCTTGGCGTTTCTTGTCGATACTTTACGTAATCGTAATCTAAACATATTCTACAGCGTCCACAGAAGCGAAGTTGCTGGAACCGGGTTATTCAAAGGCGCGTAGGCTACTAGGCTTACATTCCACTCAGTTCACTCATTAAAGCATTCTCAGTTGACCTTCACCTATACGCTGACGACGCCCAATTATGCAACTATTAATTTTCTCAAGGCAGCGTCCCCTACTCTAAGACGACATTCGCATAGGCTACTTAAGGCCAATATAGGTCTGCGTGAACAATTCAAGCAAATTCAATAGTGATATGTCTTAGATTTCGCAATCAGAAGACCCTCTAAAACCGAATCGTAATCTCAGCATTTCTACAGCGCCCACAAAAGCGAAGTCGCGGGAACTAGCTTAGTCACAGGCGAATTCGTATAGCCTATGCTTTGGTGATCAACTGAATTAAATCCCAGATAGACCATATCCCTCTAATTCCCCCAATCTTGACTGCATCTACCTACGTACACAACGGTACACATCAATGCAACTTATTCTTCTGTCTGTAAGTTAGGTGTTGAACAAATCCTATAGGCCAACAGCTGCATCCTCTTCTCGCCGTTGACACTCTAAACACGTACCACGTTTCCGTCTTTAAGCTGTCTGACTCCCAAGGAATTTGACCATCTGCCTTATGATTTTATTCATCAAGCGCCTGTATACAAGCTAGTTACCGAGATCCTTCTTTTCTGGGCGCTGTAGAAATATTGAGTTTACGTTTACGATTCACGGACACAATAGACTTAAACACATGTCGTTACATTTATTCTCTACCTAGTGCATTTGTCCTATTTTTCAATGTTTACAATGCTTTCTCAGTTACTCTCGGTAGTCATGAAAATCTCGCGAGATTCGAAGAAGTACCAGCACAATTTCATTTTCATTACGCTAATTTTCGTATTCAGGTTTAAATGAAGGCCAATTTCACATAATTCGATGCAGATAAAACTGCGTATTGTATTTCTGTTTGAATTTATGAATTTATCTGAATCAAGCTATATAATAATTATAAGCCAATTTGTGGTCTTATGTTGCGTTGCTAAAGGCGCCCGCAGCGTTGCGCTATTTTTTCACATATATGACCACAGAGAGCATGCAACAACGGTATGTATAGTTTCTATGGCGCAGACATCATCGTTACTCGTTAATATTATAAAAGTCGCATTTTCCATTTGGTTAGCATTGAGAAAAGAAGCGCTGATTGAAGCCGGAAATCGTAATCTCCAAACTGTTAAAGCGTCAGTCGCAGGGCACCAGATTATTTACGAGCGCTACTCAGAATCACAGAGGTCGTCAAAAGGGTAGTCCATGCAGTGTTTCATACAATAGGCTACAATAGTACAATGCAACTAAAATTTGATATTGTCCTTCTTACGATCAGCTCAGAACTTCAGAAGTGCACACACGCCTCGACGGAGCAAATGCTGTTGTAATGCTCCGCATTACTGTACGCGAAAGACTTGCTCAAGAACCGTATGCTCAGTGACTCCGCAGACGAGGGTCGAACCCGCACGTTGAGCGTTATACGGGCCGACCGCTTGAACTAATCGGCCATCGTCCTACACAGGTCCGGTTACCAGCGTAGCGGTTAGAACGGTTAGATGCGGAGGCTGGATGAGACGGAGACAGAGGATGGTTCGTGATTGGCAGCTACGGAGAAATCGCGATTCATAGGGAGATCGCATCAGAGTACGTCGTTCACGTTCAGTGCGAGACATAATTTCGCTCGGCTGGAGAACACGAGACAATTAAGCGGCTCCACTGTTTACACTCCAGCAGCACACGTGCCAGTCCCATGCCTGGATAAAGGAGAGCGATGCGAATGGTCTTCGTTTTCACAGTGTCGTTAAACTGCAGCTACAGTGCCCACACGAGATAAATATAGTTACAGCGTACTTGTCGATAAAGACGAAGACAACCGGATGATCGTTGTAATTTGAGAAGCGTTTTAATTTTTATATATTGTATTAAAACTAGGCAGAAGGAGAAACTTCCATATGGAAACCAAGATTTTATATATCCAGTTTAACAGATTCATTAGTTGTAAGCCAATATAGCTTTTAGTGTACGGCAAATATGCTCTGAGATGGCAAATAACATAGGGCCTGCGTGGGAAGAAGAAAACTTATACAAATCATAGTTCCTTGGCTCCTGCCACCTATTCGTGGAGAGAAGCACGGGTTTAAGCCTACCAAACTAACTCTACAGATTGCCTCTACTGAACTAGTCGAAGTAGGCCTACTCTGCGTTTCCTTAGTGACACCTCGTACAAAAGTGGTCACCTAGAAGAGAACTCTTCCGTGTGCTCGCTTTCACATAGGCGCACGAGACTATGTAAACCTATATATAGCTATTGGCCAACTATGCCTTCTGCCAAACTTTCACTGCACAATATAGCACACCCAGAAATTATAGATAGGTCTATGAGCGTCATGTGTACATCTTAATATCGGTGAAGATGCAGTTATATCCTATGTAATACAATTGGTCTGATTTTCCATCCCGATATTCCAATTAACTTCCTGAATGGGCGGCGTTCATTGGCTCGCAGTAAACCTGCAATCAGACTGTGCAGTGCGCCGATGTGGGCCCCATGCAAGAACTTAAAAGAGTTCAGTTTCGATCTTTAACAGCGTAGGAACTTAGAAGACCAAGCTAGAAGGACGGTTATAGAAGACGTACGAAGGACAAGATTTGAGCCACGAAAAACAATCACAGACTAGTTATTAGATTCATTGGAAGTAAATCATACATAACGAAAACGATGGAGAAAATGCTCAAAAACAAATAATGTTCATCTATTACAGACGAATGATAACTAGACATAGGCCTATAATTCAAAATTCATCAAATTACAAATTAAGATTTAACACAACTTGCAATTGCTAACATTGTTAAACAAAACGGAATGGAAACAGAAGGTCCAACGGCGACAACTAGAAACATCGTTAGGCCTAATCGATTGGGTTGAGATCTACGGTGACTCTGGCTCCCCTGCTGATGAAGTTGAACGTTGGGTAGAGACCACTGTACGGAACCCGTAGAGCGTGCACCGTTCCCAGGTGAATCTCTTCGACAGGGGGCTGCTGACCCGGTTGGGGTACGACGTGGTAGAAAAGGACGTCAACTAGATTGACTGGGTCACCCTGTCGAACCTCGTCCTCCATGTAGTTCCGATCAACGTCGTCACCAAGGTCACGTTCGTCCGAGGACGAGCTAGGAGTGCCAGCCATGCTCACACCGCAATCAGATAGACACTGAGACGGTCTGTTGAACAGAGAAACAGAAGGCTTAGGCAAAAATAGCAGTTAAACTCAAAACAGCTTTGTGGCAAATCAGTAACCAATCATTCTTGCAAAACTATACATTGATCGCAGTAACTTCTATACGGCCACTATATAAGTATACACAAGTTAGTGGCTTCTTGGTTATAACCAAATCCTTCGCTTCTAATTCGTTTCTCTTTCTAGTGTATGCATGCACGGGTTTTAAGAATTATAAAGTGTATTCAATAACACTTGGACCGAATTAAAATAATTATATGACGGTCATACTCTGCATTATGCTACAGGCACACAATAGGACCAGAGTGGCTTAATTATCCCCGTTTGGCGGTTTCTGTTGCATCTAAAACTGGCCTAGGAAGTGTCCGGTTTGCCGTACATGATAATTTAATATAATTCATGTCTAACCTATTTTGACTGAGCGCCTGTGAAAATCTGGTTCTCAATACTTTTTTGGACGCTATAGAAATGTATTACAATTTTTCTAAAATATTGTGATGTGTATACTTATAACTCAGGAAGTCTACGCTATTGTAAATAAAATTCTTTCAGTTTAGTAGGGCTACTTGCAGTCCAATCGTAATCCGAACCGCAACTCGAAACTTCTAAAGCGCCTCTCGAAAGAAAAGCGTAGGGCATCCGCTTATTTGTGAGCGCCTAGCGAGAGATGTTGAACTAGTCTTGGCTGAAAATGCTCCACAGATTGTGGGTTAGAGTATCAGGACTCATGCCACGGTCTCAACAGAAGTAACGATAGAGGCGACTCATGGACTTATCCAATGTCTGCAACTACTCTTTCAAGCCCTAGTTAGCAAAAATTGTGATCGATAGCATTTGGAGGTGAATCAACCTAACTTACCTTCTCATGAGAAACGTTTCTGGAACTTGCAAAGATATGGCCCCTTGTCCAGCTGCAGCCTGGATGCCAGATGCCTCCATCCGCTCGGCTTGTGCCACTTTTCCCTCTGGTTTACCTTTGCTCTCCGAAACCTTCTCCACGTATTTTGCGTGTTCGGGCTCTTCGCTTCGAGGAGGTAGATTAGCAGGTTTGCTCTCCGGCTTGGGTTCGACGTCACTTGTAGCTTGCGCAGAAGTCTCTTCCAATTGCGGTGCTTCGATTCCAGCCACGCCTGTACCGGATGTTGGTGATCCAGGTTGAGGTTTCACCTCACCTGGTCCGGAGCCAGATGCTGGTCCGGAGCCAGATGCTGGTCCGGAGCCAGATGCTGGTCCGGAGCCAGATGCTGGTCCGGAGCCAGATGCTGGTCCGGAGCCAGATGCTGGTCCGGAGCCAGATGCTGGTCCGGAGCCAGATGCTGGTCCGGAGCCAGATGCTGGTCCGGAGCCAGATGCTGGTCTGGAGCCAGATGCTGGTCCGGAGCCAGATGCTGGTCCGGAGCCAGATGCTGGTCCGGAGCCAGATGCTGGTCCGGAGCCAGATGCTGGTCCGGAGCCAGATGCTGGTCCGGAGCCAGATGCTGGTTCGGAGCCAGATGCTGGTCCGGAGTCACGGGTTGATCCGAAGTCCTGGGTTGGTCCTGGGTAAGGGGCATTTACTTGTGGAGACATGAAGAGCAGCTGTAGTGCGTTAGCCGTTGTATTTGCATCTTCAAACTTAGAACTCGACGCTTTCCGAGCGTCCGGGTCACCCACGACCTCCACATTTATACTTGGGACTTCTCCTGCCGGACTCTCCAGATCGGAGCAAATGTCCTCAGAAGTGTTACCTCGCAGAAGACGTCGTCTCGCGGGCGGCACATTGTAGCCATCTGGAAAGATGACCTTCACCTTGATAATATCGCCCACCATTGGAGGTCCGTAGTTGACCGGGAGGAAAACGCCCCGGTCGTAACTCACCAGAATCCCCCTCTCCAGATACAAACCCACAGACAAGGGGTTGATTCCTAGCACAGTTGTTCTGGGGAAATTCCTGGACGCCACCCCGACCATGATCCTCGAACGATGACCCAGGTCCTCAAGCGTGACCGTGAAGTAGTCGTTGAATCTAGACATGGGTCGCTTCGCCTGAGCGAATCCGTTCTGCAAGATAGTAGCCGTCCCTTCCCCGAAATACTCCAGTACCTCGCAGTCGCCGAGTACGTTGAAGAACCTCGAGTACGCCCAGAGGTTGTCGGTCAGAACAGGCGGAGCGAGCACCACGGTGTCCTCACAGGTGGCAGGGAAAGTCACCTTCACAAGGGTCCGGTCATCGCTGCCCAGTCCGACGTAGGGACAGACTCCGGCAAGAGGTACCTTCTGGTAGACGTAGCCGAGCTCCCGTCGGTTCTTCGTAAAGAAAACCTTTCGCATGGTGAACGCCGGCGATTGAACGGACGACCCAATTTCGAAGTTGAACTTGATCCCGCACCCGAATACATCACCCACTGCCACAGTCAGGTCAGCCTCGTTGAAACGACGCCCACTTACCCCGACCAAAACGACTCCTTCGGTCACCTTGTACACGGTCGAGTACTCGTCGTGCTCTGGGAGGCGGTTCGATAGGCAGAGGGTCCGAGGCGTCAGACCGTAGTTGAGTTGGGTCTGGCTGCCTGTGCGGTCGACGCGAATCTCATAATAGAATTCGTTACGGTTGAACGGCTGGTCGTGGATGAAGTGGCCTTGTTCGTCGACGAAGATTTCACAGAAACTTATCTGAAGGTCCCCAGTCACGTCCACGTTACGATGCCGCATCTGGAAGGGCGCCACCGCTTGCGCCGGCGCTCCTCCAACTGCCATTGCCATTTTCTAGGACTCGGTCGTTGAATTCGGTTCAAGTTTCAATAAACTCCACTCCACTAGAAGTCACCGCGGATCTGGGTTCGCTCAAACTCGCTTACTCGCATTTAAAGGCTTGTGGGTTGAGCGCCGGGATAAAGACAGGTGCTTTGCCAACCGAAGCTAACATGTGGTGGTGTGTGCCAACAGTAAACTGCAATGTGACCAAAACATTAATTAGAATGGCGTTTCACAAAAAGACTTGCCGATTCTTTCCAGTAGTCAACAATTCAATACTTTTCCTACTTCATACTTTTTTATATAGTCTACTTTTCCTACTAGTTCCTACTTTTCGTAATTTAATGGCGCTCTAATGGCCTAGCTAGGGGTAACCTATAGATAGGCTACACTCCCGAAACAGTTCAATGCGTGTTAGTAAGACAGTGCCTGCTAGTGTCAAGATCGAGTAATTATAATATCTGCTGCTGTCAGACATTAATTTGAATACAGATTTATAGGCTTCTACCATCCTTCGTGCGACTGTCTGGTGCGTGTACGACTTTGGTGCACAAGTGTTCATCCTTTCCACGAGATGTGTCTTGACTTTCTTGCTTTCCGTTCCAAGATGTAACGGTCTAAAGAGCGGACAGAGAGAGAGAGAGAGAGAGAGAGAGACAGAGAGAAAGACAGAGAGAGAGAGAGAGAGTCAGAGAGAGAGAGAGAGAGACAGAGAGAAAGACAGAGAGAGAGAGAGAGAGACAGACAGACAGACAGAGACAGAGACAGAGAGAGAGAGACAGAGAGAAAGACAGAGAGAGAGAGACAGACAGACAGACAGACAGAGACAGAGACAGAGACAGAGACAGAGAGAAAGACAGAGAGAGAGAGACAGACAGACAGACAGACAGAGACAGAGAGAGAGAGACAGAGAGACTATTTAGAACGGACTGAAGAGGGTGGAGAAAGACTGAAAGAGCAGCAGAAGTTGACATCGACAAACCGACAGAACAAGTTGACTTAGAGACATATATTATGGAAGGATAGGATGTAGAAGGCCCCCAACAGTTGGGCCTACTCATTAATTCATGTAACAGTTCTACACATAATTTATGACATGTAAGGTTTATAACGCCTACGAGAGGTTCTTATAAGGCGCTATATAAATAGCCTAATACACACTAATTATGGGCTTTATTAAATACCGATGCACGAACATATATATATATACATATATATATATATATCCTATAACATCAAAACGTTAATTTTATTCCTTCATAAAATAAGCCTAAGGCATCGGTCCTTTAGAAGATAGAGAAAACAGGCTTTTTATTTTAGAACATAATTTTTTATTTTACGAGGCTTTTCAATGGGTGAGTATTGAAATTTCTAAAGCGCCAGCGTAATCTGCGACAGTGAATACTCGCTGAATTGACTTCCGGTCTATTATCTAGCGAGGATGCGGTTGTAGAATGAACTTCACTCCAGCGCGCTCTATGAAATCCTAACGACATGTAGGTCTATAAGGCTTTGAACCTGGGGTGTAAACGGATCACCACAACAAATAAACGGATGACTATTGTAAACTAAGGCACACTCAGGGGCGTCTATAACCCCCCCTCCTAAGTAATTGGAGCAACATAGTCCACCCTAAGTCACTGGAGCAATTTCCCCACAATTTTGACTAATATTATTCAAGGATGAAAAATAGATAAAAGTTTTTTAATGAAAAATTCTTTACAAATATTAACTCCCCTAATTTCAAAATACGATTTTGCCCCCTACTTTTTGGATGGAGCATTTGCTCCAAGGTTTCTATGATGTAGACGCCTCTGGGTAGACTATCCATTTTGGACGCCAGCTTGGAGTTGGGAAAGATTTTTTGGGGAAATTTTAGTAGACCTGTGTCGATGTTATAATTTTGGTGTAGCACAATTAGATCATGAAAAATTCATCTTCACCCTACAGCATTTAATAATGGCAAATGACGGCCATTTTCGACGCCATCTTGGATTTCCGAAAAGGCCTCAGAGGGATTTTCTGGAACTCTAAGTAGGACCACGTTAATTTATTGGCTATCGTAGCGAAAAACAGAAAAGCAATATATATAAGTATATAATGTTACTAGACGATTTCAATATGAATGTATCACAAATGGTTTACAGACAGAGTAACGCACAACATGATTTAGTCAAATGCCCTTAATTCGGCCACAGAGCATCAGTTCAAAGGTAAAAAGGTCTCCTGATAAGATGAATTAGTCAGGATGGCCAAACTTTCATAGCTTCGAATTGCACAATTCGCTCACATTCGATATTATAGTAATGGAATGGAGGGGGGTTAGCTGGCGAAGAGGAGTGGTGCAGAAAGGAAGATGGGCGAGGATTAGAACGGAAGGAGACAATGGTCAAAAACAAATAATGTTCATCTATGGGGCCGTTCACATTTTATATAACGCATAAACTCCATTTTTTCCCTACCCCTACCCCTAATAACGTTATATAGCGGCAGCTGTGACCCCCACCCCTATATTATATAACAGATATGCTACCTACCCATACCCCACCCCAGTCTATAAGTCCGTTAAAAGACATAAAATCAACATCATTGTATTGTACATTTTGACACCTCTATAACAATACAATGTTAGTTAGCACTTTAATAGTAGTGATTCAGCTGATAACTGCCTTTATCCATTTCAAGAACTGCAGTAAAAAAAATTATCACATGCCCTGCAATGCCACAAAAGCCATCTTAAAATTGCGCACTCTCTCGTACCAATGGTGATTAAGAACTCCATACATCCCGTTTAGAGCTCCTCTGCATCTTAATAATCGGTCTTCTAATGACGCTAAATTCACTTGTATTAACTACAGTAACTAATTGGGTAGTCGACGATTGTCACCATGCATGTACATGTTAGCCTGCTAATACAGCACGATTATACATGATAGTGACGTAGGCCTACATTCTATTTAAAAGCACCAGTTTAGTTTCCCTCCTGTTTTGTATTAGAAATGAGCATTACAGTACCACACAGAATAGATTGGTTTAATATTGCACTATCAGGTATTTATCGATAGGTTCGCGGTACAACTCTACCTATTTTAATAGCGTATGATGTATACAGAGTGGAATATTGCATCCAGGTGAGGAGTCCGTTTCTTTAACAAGACATACAGAAGCTTGAGAAAGTGCAAAGAAGAGCTACAAAATGATTTGGGGATACAGAGATTTGAGTTATGAAGAAAGGTTGAATAAGTGTGGATTAACAACATTGGAGATAAGGAGGAGCAGAGGAGACTTGATTGAAGCCTACAAGATTATTACTGGGAAGGAGGCGGTGCAGTGGGAGAGGTTTCTTCAATTTGCACCAAATAGAGTAACTCAGGGACACAGGTATAAATTTCTTAAGAAACCAACAGGAACAATAGGGCTCAGAGCGTGAAGCAGTCTCGAAAGTTGCGATCACAAGGGGAAAGTTGCAGGAGGAGGATGTTGGAAAAAAAGCGGCCTTTGCTAGCGTTGCAGGTTGTGACAACGGGAGCAAAGCACGGTGTAAGAATAACTAAGTGGATGGATCATTCACACTTGCTTTCTTCAAATCCCCCACCCCAAAAAACAAGGGCGCTATTCGATAACTGAACGAGCGCCAGGTGTGGTTGGAATATGTAAGTTAATACGTAAAGCAATAGATGACAAATTGGCGTGAAGAGCAGCTGGAGGACCCACAAGGCTGACTAGTCCTCCATTCGGTTGTCGGTGGCACTGCTTATATTAGATTGGGGCCTTGAATGGCTGTCGTACATTTAAATTCGGCTCCTGTATTAACTTGTGATCAACCGTCCATATTATACTTGTAGTCATACTGCTGCTCTCGTTTTGAATATAATTAAACGAAAACTATCATCTGAAGTCTCACATCTATATGACTGTTGTAAATAAATTCCATAAGAAGCAACATTCCTAAATAAGAATAAAGACATCTTTGCTTTGAATCTCATAACTTGCAGTGATTAAAATTGAAATGCTAGCCTGCCATGGGTCATCTAAACCCTTGTAGGAACACACCTTGTAGGAATTTACGATGGTCTACTCTAGTAGAAATATTCGCCAACTGTCTCTGAATGCTAATAAGTTTCTTTTGATTGTCAATGCTTTTGGGCAAATCAGCTGAGATTCAAAGCAAAGATTCATGGATTCTTTAGGCCATCGTTTACATTATTTTTCCACTGAACTTTAATAGAAAGGTAAAGCTCACATAACCCACGTGGAACCATTGGGAGGCATTTATATCATTCCCTTCACTCTTGATCGGGTAATAAACACATCCCTGCGGGAAGGCCTGATCAATTGGCCATGGAATGTGAGCTCTTTCCCAGCGCTTGCTCGATTTTTTCTAATGTTTATAGGGTCAAGTTTAGGTTGGGAGCGCCTCTGAGTAGTCTTGACGAGGCGCAATATAATGAACATTGTTTCACAATATCCTTAAAAAACATTGCCAATATGATATCAGAACGTATTCTTACTCTCCTACTCCACTTGTCCCGCCTCTTTCTTCTTCTCCTAATTCGGAGCGTCTCTGAGTAGTCTTGAAGAGGCGCAGACTAAGACTGCTCTGGGTTGTCGAGCTTTCTCGGTTGCTGGACCCAAGTTCTGGAACCCCTCTTCATGTCTTCTTTCTGTTCAGTCTCTATCTTTGTTTAAATCTTGACTCAAAACCTTCTTTTTTCAGTTGGCATATCCTGCATGCTGTCTCTCCGTTTCGCCGGAATGACCTTCTGGAATTGATCGGTTCGCAGTGTGGATTTGATGCGCCATCGATTATTGTTGTTGTTATTATTATAATTATTATTAAACGGACGATTTCTAAAGCGCCGCAATGCAGCCATGAAATACACGTAACACTTCAGAATATTCTATTCAGGATAGAATATTCTATTCTGGATGAACCTTTTTCTGGATCTTACCATATTATATAAGAGGTTTTGCTATAACGAAGTGCTGGTCTGTAGTTTGCTCGCAATAATCTTTGCCACCCCAGACTTGATAATAATAAAGAAACAGCAACATTGAAAATACAAAAAATATTGCAATGATTTAAAATACGTCAGTTACATTCGAAAGCCAGTAAACCGTGATTACATATAAAGTAGAGTGTTTCCAACGTTCTACAATAAAGTTATGCATGACAGCCTAGACTAGACTGTACATCGTTAAACAGCTTAGGAAACATTCAATCTATACCAAGGTACACTTCCATAACGATCAAAGAAAGGGACTCTATTTTGATCCAAAGTGGTTGGACTATGGACTATCCGTTGAGGCCCATCCATATATTTACGTATGTACACACACAAAAATCAGATTTTCGGTCCCTCTCCCCCCTTTTGTACCTTGTACATTTCGTGGACCCCCTCCCCAAGCGTACGTATATCTGAGCTCTATCCCTACCCAATTGCAAAGGTTAAATAGCTAAAGACATCTATAAGACATTGATTTTACCACAGGCTATTTATGTTTGCTAAGCATCATATTTAACAGCTTAAACTTGTTAACTGCTACTGCAAAGAAATAAAACACTAACATTTAAAAAAGTTTTACTGCTACATAAATTGATTAAGCAGGAATATAGTCTGTGATTGGCTTTACAGTTCTGAGTTTAATATTCTGCATTGTGGACATCATAATTAGCCAATTATTTTGCGTAAGAACATATATTAGGGACCCCTTCCCCACCATACGCACCCGTATGCAAAATCGCCGAAATTCGAAATACCCTGCTCCTTTGCTGCATATGTAATATGTGGACGGTCCCTTAACTAGAAATTGGCATCAACAGAACAAGACTTGATAAAATAATTAAATACCAAATTTAGATTTAGATGTCCATAATGGCGCAACTCCCTCGCTGTTTGCATCTGGAGGACCCTTATTCCCAACTTGCAGAGGTCCCTAATGGACCCCGTGAAAAAATCTGAACATGGCTCCACATACCGGCACAATCTACCTACGTTAATCTGTGACCACAAGTATCCTATCCTTGTACTCCATAGTTTCTAGTCCTTTAGCTAATTTAAGGTCAGTTAAAAAAAATTCTCCTTAAAATCCAGCTCCTAACTTGGCATTATCGACTTTGAATCTCATTTGTTTCTCATCTTCTGTCGTCTGGCTGCTTTGGTTTTGACTTGGGTCGCTTCTTCTTCGTCTCTGTCGGACGCCGTCGACTTGTGAGTTCTGTGAGTTCTTCGTGGCAGATTTTCGTCATTTTCTTGGGTTCCAGCGCTCGAGTTGGCATCCGAAGAGGCTCTCTCCTCCGAGGATTCAAGACTCAAGCGGGCGAGAGTTAGGATCGGTTCCTTGGCCTAAACACAATCGCATCAAAAGATGTGAGAACAAACAATTCATTGACACTGCCAGTGGAGGTATTCCTTAGTATATTTATGTAGCTCCATTCGGACAATGGGAATGCTGAGGTGCTCCTAGAATGAAAGCCACATCGAGACTCTGGATCACACTCTCATGGTTGGGATCTATGTGCCTGAGGGAGCCAACAAGCGTTGGCCATTTCTCTAGTTAATAGAACCCAATTAGCCTACTGATGATTTGTCCTTTTATCTTTCAGGCTAGTATAGACATCGCTACATATTGCAGGATACCTGAAAAACAATGCACAAAAATGTTTTGAAACATTCATAAATATATCAGTCTGAAGACAGCGAGTTGCAACAGTCCTCCTGGTATACGATGCGATATAATGATACAGAAGCCAATACTTAATTACATGGCTAAACAAACATAGTCAAACAAACATGACTATTGACTGGTAGTAGGAATACTGGACTAAAATTCAACAATGTATAACAAAGGCTTAGCACTACAAGCATAGTCATCATAGACATTTTACAGTAATATAGAACCTCGTTATTATTATTTATTATCAAATTCGAAATGAGAGCAGTTACACTGAGATCTGTGGTGTGGATAAGAAGCAACATTGCCCCATGGAATAGCAGACAGTATTAAAGCATTGCCTTGGCTCACAGCCGAGTTGACGATGTGAGAGAGCGAGTGAGTGAGGCAGCCAAGAAGATGAAGCAGTTCCTATAGCCAGCCCAAAAACAACAGCCAAGTGTTGTCAAGTATTACCAGCTTTGGCTTTCTTAGCCAAAGCATATCGCAATTGTAACACAAGAATTTATGGAGTGCCAAAGGTAGCATACTCTTTCTAGACTGTTCACTGTCAGCGAAAATTCCCTTGCCGTATCACCTTTATAATAATAAAATTAGATTTTAGACATTACCTTAGTGTTTCCTAAACGAGATTTTCGATTCCTGCAAAAAATAGCATCAACACTTATCCAACCAGTTCTAAAAATTAAGGTCAATTATCTCTAATTAATAAGTACGATGTAACAAATCACCACCTTACCATAGTCAAGGTAATAATCATAATCATCTGACACACTACTAATTACCATCATATGAAGATTTATAAAGCCCAAGATTATACAAATAAATTCAGTCCAAAATGCAAATTAGTAGTAGTAGTAGTTGCAGTCTAACGACACCGTGTGACGATAAAGATCGTCTGTGCTGCCCTCCTTCTTTATTCAGGCTTAGGACTGGTGCAAATCAACTTATGATTCCTTGGGGAACGTATATACCAATAAAAGAAAGAGAAGCATCTGGAACATTATTATCACAATTATTATTATTCATTAGTATCATTATTATGAACAAAGATTGTCTATCAAACCAAAATGTTGACAACATCCACATGATAGCATTTCAAGGAGTTACTGCAGTACTTTCAAAACATACCACAATGCGTCATACTAGTCAGAATTTAATACACAAACTTATGACACACACACACACACACACACCAAATATACACAAACACAGGAGAACAAAAAATTCACACACACATAAAGAGAAGAGTACTCACTGAGTCCGAACGGATTCAGTTGAGTCTTCCAACTCCTCACCCGAGTCAGAAATCAGCTCTGAAATTTAACAGAAACTAATCTCACGCTTAACGTAAACACGAAGACAATGACGCCGTAACTAGTTTAACTAACACTGGAAACTCCAGTGGTCAAGCACACAAGAGTTGAATTGATGACATTTGCTGAATAAGATAATACATCGAAAACATTTCCTATGAACTTTGGAAATGGTTCTAAAAGAAGTTTTTCCATGAATCATTCTTGTTGCTATTTGTGAAAACTTCTGAAACTCTGACTATATTTGCTTTCAAGACACAGGCATTTGACTTTCGAACTAAACATCAAAAGTAACCGGACTTGAAGAAGGTTTACGACAGCTGACAACGAAGTGACCCAACTGATACACTATAACAATTGTCTATATAATAATAGTAATAATAATAATAATAATAATAGTAATGCTTAGTAGGCATGAGGACAGAACATCACTTCACATTAATCCGAATGGTGCTTCAATTGGAAGTACATACAAAACTACACAACACATTAAACATATGAAACTAATTGTCTGTTTAATTCGAAATCATGCGAGACATATGCAGAACAATGACAGGCAATCTGAGACAGGCAATCTCATAAAAATGTTGACATTGATATAATAAAGTTCCTGTCAAAGGCAATCAAGAATTCACACCTCTCAGTTTTTGTCTTGCCGCAGACCTGATCGTCAGCGCAGGAGTAATCATGCTCATGTTGTTCTCTCCCAGGCAGAATGTCACGTTGTCCAAACTCGAGGGTGCTGCAATAACATACAGATTATCTGCAGTATCTGTGACCATTACATGCACCGATTTGCTTCACAGGCAGTCCGTTTCAGTATACCAACACAATTATTGCCTTTTCCAGAAATGAAAAGTATCCATATATGCAATCTGCAGAATTACTCAGCACAACATTCTAAAAGAAGACCCAGTTTGCTTACTTACATACATTTTGATCTTTAGTACTCAGGGTAACTTATACAGCACTTTGTTAGGTAACTTATAGGTGCAGAGCAGTGGTTCCCAACATTTTCAGGCACCCGTAAAAAAGTCATTCACTAAATGGTATCTGATCTTACTTTCATTTATTTTTTCCCCATTAAGTTCTTTATTTTAATGTCAACATGTCTTGCATTCAACTGCATTCTGCCACCCAGCTGCGGTACCCCTATGGTAGGCTCACAGCACACAGGTATGGAAACACTGACCTACAAACATACATACCTATAATCCTAGAAAACATTAGACCATTGACCACTCTGAGGAAGACCAGGAAACTAAAACAGAGACGTCTCGTTTCACCAACAGAAAGATGGCAAAGAGTCTCCAGCCCAAACAGCTAATAGTAATCGAATGTGAGTAGGAGATAAGTATGAGACTACTAACCTGCTGGAGTGCTAATCGCTCTCATGGCATTCTTTGTTCTCAGCTGAACCACTCGCTTTGTACTCTGTGAAACATAGAGACACTTCCCATTACCACTCAATTTGATTTATCATACAAGTGAATATCTACTCAATGACACAAATGTAGTAAGCATAAGCACACGTTTGGAACTGAACTGAACTGGGGAGATTTTTCACCACTGTTCGTCCGTTTTAATAGGCACCACACCATCTAGGGTTTTCAAGCTAGCGGGAGACTAAAGTATTCACTATACGAATAATTAATTAATTCAGCATATTACTTTATTCATGGGATTCATTTAAGTGATTCTATTGGATCCAATTCATATAGCACTTCTTCAAGACTTTTAAAGCACTTCTATAAGATAATCTGCTCAGAGGCACTCTAAATGCAACTTGTGCAATAAAGAACAGCTTTCAGATGCATGTGAAAGGTGTATGAAGAGCCTCTATAGCTCAAAGAACAACCAGATTTACACATCACTGATCCACAATCAGAATTACAGCATTATTTTTGCTATTATTATTATTAATATTATTATTACCCTTGGTGTAGGTCTAGCAAAGTTGGTGGGCACAGGTTCGACCTCTGGTTCCTCGCTGTCCAGTTCCATTCCATCTGAATCCACAGCTTCCGACTCTTTGCTGTTTGCTTCCAGGCGTTGCATGGCTTTCCGACGTTCTGCTATCTTTCCCGATTGGCTCATCGCCAAGCGGGCGGAATTGAGGATCGCAGCAGTTGCCAACGACATTCGCCTGATGAAGAACATATTCTTAATATTTATCAACCAGTAAAATTCTATTTCAGCATCCTTATCGCCGCATGGTGCAATTTGCAGCAAAGGGGATGGGTACACAACATTATATATCACACTACTAAAGATATACTACATATTATGCAATACTAATACATTACACTGTATCAGAAAAGCCATGTCTTCATCTGAGTATAAACACTGTCATAAAACGTACCTCGTGGCTGTTTGGATCAAAGGTGGAGCAGAAGCAGTGAGCAGAGGAGAGGCATTTCCGACCGACATACGAGGATTCTGGAGTGTCGGAGTTCCTTGGAGACTGGCAACCATGACGGGGGTGAGAGGATTGCCCTGTCCAAGACAACAGACCGTAAGACAATGGTCAGAAATACATACACACAGAATCGTCATAGTGTATTCTGACGACTTCTAAAGAGCCGCTGCAAGAAAACACAATGCTTCAGTAAACTCAGCAAATAATATAATAGAGGCGGCTGGTCAAGATCTGGTTAAGTCTGAAAAGATTATAATGAAGTAGCGAACAAGGTAAGTTTATGGAGTGTTGTTAACGAAAGCAAGTGTGTGGAGGAATGTACAGAAAATGTTCTCTCGAAATTTACGTTTTTATAGAACTGCGTAAGAAAACTGCTTCATAGATGCTGCGAAGAAGCTATTACTATTTATCGTATTTGGTGGCATGACTACAGGACTAGTAGTAGTGTCCTTTCTGGGTTTTACTTCCTAATTGGTCCCTTTTTTCTTATTACTAGATTTGAATATTATGTGTATTGTTTGTTGTTTGGATCAATATAAACTTATGTTAGTCGTTAAGAATCACAGTACTTAAGTTATTATTTAAGTCTACAGAATATTATCTTAACAATACTGCAGTGCTTACGGCTGCTGGAGGCATGTGGAACTGCTTTCTCTTCCGGAAGTTTTCCTGATCCTCCTCGAACTTACGAAGATCAAACTCGATTTCGTTGGCTAGCTGTTTGTCAGAACCAAGAACCTCTGGAAAAAATAGACAAAAACTTGAAACATGGTCAACCTCTGAAAAAAACAAAGAACAAGAACTTGACCCCTTGGTCAAATAACTGCTGCGCTTTAATTTAGAAGACTCTCCAAAGTTGGCAAAATGGAGCATCTCGCATTACATCAAGTAACATGCTCAAAAATGAACATCAGACATATTATTGATGTATCATGCATCAACTACTGTACATTAAGAAAAACGCAATTCACAAATTCTCACATTTAAATTAATTAAAGTTCATATCAAACCAACACTTTGTCAGTAACATATATCTTTTTAAAATTAACTAGCCTATTGTAAATCCATATATTAAATTATTTAAATTAATTAAGATAGACAAAGCATTTGACAAACTACTAGCATTGCAACAACTATGCAGCTCTTTGCCTAACTTGATAAAAAAAATTCCATTATACCATTTCCATGAAACTAGTGGTATCTGAATGTAAAGGGCACCCTCGGCCTGTATTGCTAATAGCACAGTCTCCACAGATACATGAAAAGGAAATGGTGTACACCCCGATCGGTTGA
The DNA here is from genome assembly GCA_959347315.1 of Bimastos eiseni. Lineage (NCBI taxonomy): Eukaryota > Metazoa > Annelida > Clitellata > Crassiclitellata > Lumbricidae > Bimastos > Bimastos eiseni. The sequence continues at coordinate 3,726,484 of OY365807.1, read as the reverse complement.
TCTAACGTGGAATGGCCCTGATAATAAATTAATCTCTTGTTGTTTGAAGATGTTAAGGCCAACCTTTGACTTCGTTTTTATAGTCTTTCATGAGTTCTCGAAGGTAGACCATGAAATCCTTCAGGATCGGAGAATTATGCTGCTCCAGCTGAAATCAAATGGAAAAGCAGTTCATATAACCAACATGAACTCACATCCAGACCCAATAAATAATATACCATTGCACACATTTATAAATCCAAACTTCTATAGTTCTTCACGGTTGTAAACCAGCATCTCGCTAAGAAATCACATTTGGAAATTACACATTATGCTACCTTATATAAAACAAGAAAACCATGTTTTCATTTGTACAAACACTGCCACAAGAAATCAGTTTGTTCTCTCTCTCTCTCTCTCTGTCTTTATCTGTCTGTCTCTGACTCTTTCTTTCTGATTCTTTACCATTATTGATGTACTGTAAGGTCAAGATCAAACACTTTGAATATAAAATTTGATCTAACAAATTACCGACAACAACTCATACCTATCAACAGAACTTTGTAATTTTGTATTAGTTAGTAGAAAATCATTACTATTATTTACTTTGACCACTAACCATCAATAAATAACATTAAAAAATTAAACAATAATAAAACAAATCATAAAAAAACGAATGAAATCACTACCATGTGTTTTAGGGCAATCATCACAGGCACTGTGGATTCCATGACCGTTTTCTTCATGACCTGCAAAAAGAAATCAGGATTACTTGCAATCTGCAACTTTTCGCAAGCTTCAAGAGAAACTAATAAATTAATTCTTCAAAATTGGTTTCCTGCAAAACTCTACTAACAATTCTTAACTCCAGTATCCAAAAGCAGACCCCGAAAATTTAAAAGCAAATCAGGCGAACTCCAACTGTTCATGTAACATTAAAATCTGCCTTATTAACAAGAGTGATATCTTGTACATCTCTGGGCAACTTAAGCAGAGAACTTCTTCGGATTTATTTCACCCATAAATTGTTTTTCGAACTCTTTCAGGATTCCCAGATAGCATTACAGATCTTAAAGAACCACTATACAAGTCTTTGAATATTTGGAAGCGCCATTTACCTGTGAGATGATTGTCTTCTTGGCGGCGTTGACAAAGGCAGTGGCAACCTCTTCCTCGTTTTCAACCATTTCGTCGTTCTGCTTGGAACGCAACATCGTTAACTTTATCTCCTATAAAAGAAAAAAACAATGGTATAAATTGTTTATAGTTTTCAATACTGAAATTGTTCTAACTCTCTTTTATGACTATCAATATTTTATGGTTTAACAAAATTCCATTTGCAATCAATGTATGATCGTTGGTGAATCTTAGTTTTTTCTATTCTGCTAATGATAAAATGTCCTTGATGACATTTAATATCATATTGGTCATTGCAGAAGTGCTCCTGAATTATCTGCACTTGAAGTGGCACCACATAAATGAACAGATTAAAGACCAAGGTAAACTAAGGAACAGATACAAAGCCACAATTTTAGAGCAACAGTCATTCCAGCAAACCCTTAGAAATACTCCTCAAGCAGCATTAGTAATTTCTTTTGCCCAGTCTCAATGTCATATGGCAGGTGGTCAGATCTCCCCCTCAATGGGTGGTCATCCCACCCAAGGAGAGATCAGGGTACATGACTTATTCTCGACATTCATTTGGAAAATCTCTAAAAATCCTTCCTGTCCTCCCACGGATTTGAATTGACAACAGCTGGACTCACAGGTAACAAACCCTTAAACCTTCAAGTCCATCTTCTGACAAATGATGTAGTGCCATTATTTTATTAATCTCACTATCAAAGGATCACGGTGCATTAATCAAAGGCAATGAGAACAAAAAGAACTTACTACCCTACATGATGCATAAAGACATGTATTACACCCCTAGCTAAACGATCTTACCTCACTAAACGCGAATAGGCATATTCCGGAACAATACATTAACCTCTTAAAACAACATTTAGTTAGTTTATAAAATGATGGCTGAGTTTCGAAAGCAATGATACTATAATCGAAATAAACGAAACACCACATCACACCACTCAACACAACACCACACCACACAACACAACGAGCAACGAACATACAAAGTATGTGTTGCATAGATTGTCAAACAGTTGCTCAAGTTCCCTACACAGTAATCGTCTTAAAGGGATGGAACCTTCACAAGGCAAAGACTCAAACCAAGCAGCCTTTGCGTACAATTGACTGTCAGATCTGAAGGCTGAAATATTAGTTTAAAATCAACTCTTGTTAACTTTTTATCGTTTGTTCATACTGCTGTAGGTCAGTTTGAATTGAATATATAAATAAATATTGTTATTGTGAATTTAACAAACCTTGGAAGCCAAACAGCGAAGAGCATCTTGTAGCACTAAACTCGACTCAGCTTCCAATGGAAGCATTTCATCAACAAACGATACTAAGATCTGGAAATACATAATACAAGACAATTGAAAATTGATAATATTGTCTTTCTTACAATTAGTTCAAAAAGTACACATGCACCTCGATGGTGCAATAGCAGCTATATATGGCAGAGAAATTATGTGGTCTATAAATTGGAACTACACGATGAAATAAACATGAGAAGACAAAATGTCAAGGATCATTAGCAGTATAGCTAATTAATGGTTTGTGAATTTCAAATGACTCAGACAGATGCATGCACTGAACGCTCAATCAACTACTTTTGTACATCATAGCAAGTTATTCAACAAATCACTCAGCTAATTGAGAAAAAAGTCAATCAATAAAAGCCACTCAAGAAAATATTTAGGTTACTCAAGAGAATAGTTACTCAAGAAAAGTTACTCAAGGAAAGTTACTTAAGAAAATAGTTATATCATTCAAAAGTATATTTACTTAAGAATATTTAAGTTATTCAAGGAAAGCTACTCAATAAAAGTTACTCAAGAAATATTTAAATTACTCAAGAACCGTTGCTAATAACTAGTAGAAATAAGGGTTAGACTCTAGCTCCAACCTAACAAACATACCTCTTGAACAAGTTTTCCCATGACCTGGAAGCGATGTCCATCGTTCATGTTCTCCAGAATAAATTTGTAGATCATCATTCGTTTCCTAGGAAACACATCGGAAATATATAACTGTCAGAAGTTTCCAATTAAATCAACCATCACAAAAGCTTATAAAAGCTTTGCACTTCGTGACCAAGCTTTGAATCCTGGTACACTGCTACGCAATGGCATGTGAAACTGAAAATGTGAAACTATATGAAGCTAGTAGCTATGTGAAACCAGCAACTATGTGACATTGCCAACTTGCATAGGATACATGAGTGAGTCTAATGATTTGCAGCAGGTTAATCTCAAGTTCTCAACACATTACTTGCAAATGTTGTTTCATTAAAATGTTTAATTAATGCAACACAATATCACTCTTAATTCTATTGATTAAAATTTGTTTTTCCCAACAAACCTCGGTTTACAGAAAAAGTATGAATTTTTTTAACCTTGCAGATGATCCTTGCATCAACTCCAATCAATGATTGAAAACTGTTGAAAGTGGGTTGGAAGCACTTTTACGAAATGCCGTCTAAATTAATAAATTAATATGACTGAATGAATGAACAAACTCACTCGTTATTTGCCTCTCCTTTGAGTGAAAACAGTTTCACCTCCCTCGGCGTTTCACTGAAGTTGTTGTAGGCTAAAAGAGATTGAAATTTTTTGGCATAAAACATGACAAATATCACAATCGTTAAACTATATTATGATGCACATTATTGATGCAAGAGCCTAATAGTACTTTGTGTAATTAAAATCATTTCATAGGTTATGCTATTCTTCTCAATTTTCTAATATTATAACTATTATCAATATTATTATATGTGTTGCTATTACTAAATTATTATTATTATTTAGAAACATATACAATTTTACAATGCATAAACTAAAGACAACGGCTTCTCAAAAACAACGTCAGAATCGGCTGTGAATCAAGCAAAAAGGTCATGAAATTCTTAAAACTTGAGCTATATAAACAACAAAACGTGCACACTCTCATTTTAACTGGTATTACCATGTCATAAACTTTGATCTAAACGATATTTGCTTCTAGTATGGTATTCACTTCTCAGTCCACTTGAGAGACCGAGAAGAGGTCTTAGGTCTTCTCGGGCTCTCAAGTGGACTGTTACGTGGACAAGTCATGTGGACTCAAGACTTCCAGAAAGGTACAGAAAACTGGTTTCAAGGGGTTACACCCTGGGCTTGGCTGGCATAAGATTGGCTAATCATTTTGTTTCGCTAGTCAGCAGCACTGCTTAAATTAGATGCACAATGTGAAGGACCCCTTGCATGGCTACCATACAGTAAAATTGAACAACTGTAATAACTTGTGATCACCTGTTCACTATGACTTATAATCACACTGAGAGGTGTCAGTTTGAAATCTACAAACCAAGATTATCATTATTATTACTATAATTATTATATTTATTATCATTATTATTATCATGATGATTATCATTATTATTGTTATCATTATAATTATCACTATCATAATCATTATTATTAATAATATTATTATCATTTTATTAAAGTATTCAGTTAACTCACTGGGATGCTTTGAGTATGAGTTGAAGTAGAAGATGGATTCGATGAAATGGTTGAAGTAAAGACCTGGATGGCGGTGGGCAAGAATGTGAACCATACTGAAATTTGCTACAACATCAAAAAAACCGATTACAATATCACAACTCAAATAGTCATTCATTGCAATAATTAACCAAATCACAATGCAATAAAACAACGCTCAGAAGTGCACACGAGATCACGCAATAGAACATCGTTAGTGCTGGGCAGCTGAAGGTCAAGGACTATCTTAGGGATTTTTTCAAGGACTTCGTGAAGGTCCCCACCCAGCAACAGCCTTAGACGAAGCTCAAACCCACACTCTCCAATGCTCTAACCAATCCGTTGCCATACCCCAAATATAAATTATCATGCAGAATACTCAACCCCAAACCTACAAATGCAGCCCTCATAACATTCCCTAAAGAATTCCCCCTTAGAAGTTGTTGCCAGGGTTGCACACCTCAAATAAAATGGGTGAGCAGTGCATTTGATCTCCAATGCTGAGTCAGAAGATGACAAGTTTTGGAGCATAATTTTCAGAATGGCAATAAACACAAGTTGAAAAGCAATGACTTATAGCTACTAGCTAGATGTAAATGTTTTTCGTCAACAATAAAACTAAAAACATTGGACATAAAAGGTATCAAACTGCACGACAAAACTAAACACTGCACGATCATTGCTATTACCAAATTCCCGAACACTTTGAACATCATCGACGGTAGACAAGACAAAACGGAAAAACAGCGACTCCTTCCACTTTATGTAATCCTCCTGAAAAAAACCCAGTGTTGTTCAGTTACTAAGAAAATAGTTGTTATAAGAATTATTGATATATTGCAATAATGTGAACCTGACTGACAAATAGCATTTCTACATAATGTCTATAATCACTAATCACTGTTATCACTAATCACTGTAATCACTAATCACTGCATTTTAAGCATGCAACTTCAGAAGCATCCAGAAATTTAGAAATGCCTTTCAAATATCTGACAATAGCACAGACTGCAAAAATTGAAATGCTGTCACGGTTGTATCGTAACATATCAAACAACTTCCACTTCCTCTCTAAGTATACTCTAACAAGAGGCACTGCCAGCATGTAAGACCGTGAGAAAAGAAAAGTCTGAAGACAACGAGCAGACAATAATGACCACAGTTAGCAACACATTGCGAATCACAGAGATGGTCATCCAGGGTGAATGACCAACAGCAGCATCAGCATGATGCTCTAGGGAGGCTCCTTGAACTAGAGCTGTACCGATTAATCGGCCGACCGATATTAAAAATTATTTTTTTATTTTATAGTATTATTTTCAGTCTATAAAAGCAAAATGGCGACAGCAACATCACTGGGTCTGTGAAGGACGGCATTTCGTTCCATTCCCATATCGTGTCGTCGAGCCAATGGCTTCTCCAGACCAGTGGTGAGACCACCCAGTGCACTAGTGTAGACCGTGGGAACGTGTCAACACACAACACGTGCAGAGTAAGTCATAGTGCCTGCTTAAAGGTCAAGGAACGGCTGGCCAATTCAACAGAGAAACCAATGAATATACATCATGGAGGCATGCATAACATTGCATAATGAATACATGCTAGCTGGCAATCAGATCTCGCCAGAAACATTTCAGTTGCCTGAGACTAGATGGGTGGCTGTGAATTGCCAGCCATTCCTTGGCCTTTAACTACCCAGGGCACAGTTCGACAGCGGGCGGTGTGTCTAATCTGAATTGCCTGCCTAAGATTAGTCCCCAACTTCATGCATACGTCTTCTATGGAGCAAGTGTTTTGCTTGTGTCACATCAATAGGCAGTAGCATTAGGTCTATCTTTTGCAACTGGACATCTTGGGAAGCACAATGAAATAATTGGCAAAATAATCGGCTAAATAAACGATTATTGGCAAATGAATAGTCTGCAATAATCGGTATCGGCATAATCGGCAAAAAATTATATCGGTACAGTTCTACATAGAAGGGGCGGTGTATAAATTCTCAGAACAAGTCATCATAGCCTTTTTCAACATCACTGTCACCATCATACTCATCATCATTGCAATTAAATAACAACGGACTTCACAACATTTGGGTTATTACTAAACAGAGCCAAACTGTCATTCTGGCACATGGACCCAACATCTTCCATCATGTAATCAAACAGAATCAGCTGTCTTCAACAACAATAGGCATTCCAATCATCTGACCTGTAACAGGTGAGTCAAGTTACCTGTAACAGTTGAGTTAAGAGGATCAACGTCTGTCGTCGAATCAGAGCTGACTCATCTCTCAAACACGCTGAGATACACTTAATGTAACGATCGACAAGTAACGTATATCTGTATCAACGAAACAAGACATGAATGGCGCTATTAATCTATTAAATGATGTGACAAGTATATCACACATTGTAAATCAAATGCTGACTTAGTGAGCCACACAATAAATATTAGTTCAACAAACACCATTAGTGTATGTAACAGCGGAAGAGCGTATCCAAAGGTGGGGCTAACTATGCAAATCAAGCAGGAATGATATATAAGCACAGAGATAACCTGTGCAAGTCAGGTCGGAATGTCTAGTAATAATAATAATAATATTATTATTAATAATAACAATATTTACATCGGCTAGCAAATTAATAACAGTAAAAATAACTTCTTAATATTCTTTCACTCCGAAACGATAATTGACACCTCAGGTAAAAATTACAACACTGTTACACACTACTTTCCAGACAATTCCTTTTACTCAGGTTTAATTTTCGAAACCCAGAAATCTTTGCCATATCGGTTAATAGTAACGATGAAGTCGAGTTATATATTGACATTGACCCTTGACCCCTACCTGATGCACAGGTCACAAAGGATGATGACGACGTTATTGCGAACCGAGATATCGGGCGACGTATCCAGCTCACGAGCAAGAGCTGGGACACAGGCTTTGGCGACATCCTCGTTTTGCAGGCAGAGCTTTCCTACATGACAAATCAGATACAAGCCCAGGTCTTTTAGATAAGTCACCATGTAGAGGAGCTATGGGCCCTCATGCATTCAGCCTCTGTTCCAAAGGAATAGATTTGACTGTCACAACCTTTTTGAAGCAACTGAGTGTGAAGGATTTGCTCACGGTCTTTACTCAGCAACTGCCTTGGGAAGACCCAAACCCATATTCTTCTCATAACACAATAACCACTCTAACCAATTTACAACCATTCCTTCACTCTCTCAAAAATTTATGTAGCACCCTTTCAGGGTAACTACTCAAAATCGCTCCCAACTCCTGTCTGGGCAAAAAGGTATGTTTTCAAACAGTCATAAAATGAACTCTACATAATTTAGGGACAAATAATAACAAGTCCTCCATGAATATACTGGACTAGCAATCAGTTAAGATGGAAACACCGAGATAAATTCTGTTTCTTAACTGACCGAGACTTATGAAGGCAACGGCACGAACTCTCGGCGACATATTCGAACCGCGAAACTGTGAGAGGACCTGAACAGATCCTTGGCTGCTCTGGGAGTCCGGCAAGCAATCGGAGAAGGCACCTTAGAAGACAATCATGTGAATAAACTTATGTCAGAAAGTTAGACAGCAGCATTTTGTATGTATTAATAAAGTTACAATTTATAGCTCTTATCGTTAGCAGTCTTTCCTGTTTTGAAATACAACATTTTTATCCTACACTGGGTTCAAGGTTCAATTGTTTGATTATAATCTCCCTTTTCTTAGCTGAGAGTAAAGATTCAGTTCTTTACTTGACAGTTTCAAAGGTTTTTGCCAACAGATTAAATTTCTTCAGGATTAATCTTTTAACAACCAGAGTGTACTAAAATGTATGGGAAAACATATGCAGCTGGTCGTTAAAGGGTTAACACTATAACAAGATATATTGTTTCCCAGCCACTTTAAGTATAGACCAATCGCTAAAGTACTAAATGTTGATTTCACTCAATAATGAAGTTTCTGAATGTCTATGTTTGACCATGTCTATGTTTGACCATGTCTATGTTCGACCATGTCTATGTTTGACCATGTCCATGTTTGACCATGTCTATGTTTGACCATGTCTATGTTTGACCATGTCTATGTCTATGTTTCTGCGTCTCTGTGAGTGCATGTTCCTGTGTTGGTCAGGCTGTAATTCATTACCATTTAACGTAATCGTCGGCGCAGCAATCACGCTCTGAACCAGCATGTGAACTCTCTTTGGGGTCTTCTGGGGACACAGCTGGGCGATTTCACCGAGGGTGAACAAGTGCTGAACAAGGCGCTCCTCATCCATCACGACAGAGTCTAAAAACAATCAGTAGCACTCATTCACAAAAGGCACATTGGGGATTACGATCAATGTAATACGAGTTGTAATGTAATCAAACATTTGCACAGTGCTACTCAAAATCAGTAGTGCTCTTAACTGGAGTCAGTGCCTTGGCCAGCAAACAGGAAAGTCTTGAAAGTCTACTGATATCACAAAGCAAAGTTACCCTTGTGTGTTGCAGTTGTCCCCTTGTAAGATCACAAAGAATAAAATTATCGGGGCACAATGAAGACTTGCCCAGACTTTCATTAAACAACTACAAAACTACATTAAAAGGAGCTCATCCGAATTTTCATTAACTGCTACACAAAACAGTCTACAAACAGACCTGCAAGGATTTATCACTAAATTGATGTTACACGTTGTGTCAAAAAAGATGGACACTTGGATTTTAAATAAACTATTAGGAAATTACACAAGGGGACTTATTAGAAAAAACAGGTCACTTACTCTGTCTCTTGCATTTGAATACAATTTTTAAAATTATTCATACAGTGCTAAGATTAACAAATTTGTGACTTCAGTTTATTGCAATACACCACAAAGACGCTACTCTAGAACTGTAACTTGTTGATTACAGTGTGCCAAAAAAGAGGTTAACCTGGATTTTCGCTCAGAATGATGCTGGAGAGATACTGATCGCATATTTTAAGAACATCTCCAAACCATTCGTGTAGTCCCTCCTTCAGAGCGGCATCTGGCTCTGCAATCTGATCATGGAAAAGTAAACGTAAATCAAGTAATGTAAAGTAGTCAGTCATTCATATGCCTTCAGACTCAGTAGCAATTATTATACAGTTGCACAAGGTTAAAGGAGTGTCACGATTGAAGAACTAAAAAAAAATAGGATTTAGGCATAAAGAGACTGAAAGATACAGAGACAGACATACAGACAGACAAAGAGGCAAACAGACAAACACACATAGAGAAACATAGAGAGAAAGATACAGAGACAGACGGACAAACATATAGAGACAGAGACAGAGAGACACAAACAGACATAGACACAGATACACCACCCTGATATGGCACAGCATATAACAATGAGGATCAAGTTTGTCTCCCAAATACTTCGGAGACCGGTCCTTTTGGGTGTGAATGATAAATACCACACTCACAGGTTGCAATTTTTCCGAAGAATTAGGGGGAAAAACCTTCGTGTTTAAGCGTGAAATGAAACACAATTCAGACAGATTTCAATGAGGATCAGGTTTGGTTCTCAGGTTTGGTTCTCAGGTTTGGTTCTCAGGTTTGGTTCTCAGGTTTGTTTCCAAGATGTCTGAAAAACCTGATGCAGAGAGAGAAAGATACAGATGAGAGAGAAATACACCCCACAGATAGGGCACAGTATATAACAATGATACAAAGAAAGACATAGAGACACAGAGAGATATAGGGAGAAATATACCACACAGATAGGGCACAGCATACTACAAAGAGAGGTTGAGATGACCGTCGACTTACCTTGTTGAGTGCGATGATAATGGCCGTCGTGAGATCCGGTGGACATGTAAACCTCAAAACCATTTCCTTCAGATCATCTGAAACAAAGGTCAACACTCCTTGATTGAAGACAATGTAGGATATCAGTCATGTAGTAGGTGACAACTAAACTAATTCACATGTAAAAAGGTAACTAATTAACATGGAAAAAGGTAACTAATTCACATGGAAAAAGGTAACTAATTCACATGGAAAAAGGTAACTAATTCACCTGGTAAAAAGTAGGGCATAACCGAGTAGACAATTTTCACCGGGTACCAAATCAGAGAATTTGGATGCACTATTTGCTGGATCTGGGTACGAACCGAATAGCAGCGGTAAATCTGGTCAGTGAATAGTGGTGGAGCTGGCCTTAAAAATTTGGTACGCAATAGCGGAAATACACATGTTCTGCTCACGATTTTCATGTAAAACATATTGAAAGATGTACCAAAAACTTATCTTTTATCTTTCTTTTGGTTCGCAATTACGTATTTTGCTTTCATGCAGTGCTGTCACTACCATCCGTAGGCAAAGGGTAGTTAACCTGCCAAGTGCACAGCTACATTGAACTATCTATAGTCAACGCAGAGCCTATTGCAATATCCTTCCTATAGCACTCTAGGGTATAACAATATATTTATTACTTAGTAACTTTATTTGTGAAAAACTGTAAAACCTTGTTATAAAATTTGAAATATGAAGGTATCAACAACTCTCTACTATTTACCGGATAGTGGGTGATTTGGTTGCCACACCTGGTGAATGCAACCAAAAGAAATTAAAATGTATAAATTAACATCATTATTCCAAAGAAAATTCAATTGAATGTTAAGTTCTAGTTTAATTAATCAATAACTTAGAAGTAAGTCTGTTAGTCCTAAAATTATTTGATGAAAAAATATTATTTTTTTAAAATTATTATTTTTGGAAAGTTATTTTTAGCTATTTGCGGGTGTAATATTTGCCGGGGCAAATACTTCCGATTAGTTCAACATTCGGCCGAGGCGAATGTCCGAGGCGATTTCCGATTATGCCCTAGTAAAATGGCAACTAATTAATCCATTAAAAGGGTAACCAATTCACCAGGAAAAAGGCAACTAATTCACCATGAAAAAAGGTCACCAAGTCACCAGTAAAAAGGTTACTGATTCACCAGGAAAAAGGTAACTAATTCACCAGGAAAAATGTAAATAACTCAAGAGTGAAAAGGTAACTATTTCACCAGTTACAGGTCTGAGGTGATCACAAGTAACAGTAAACTCGATCCTGGCAAAGACGGCTGTGCTAAAGTCATCTGCTCTTCATAATGTCAAACGGAAATCAGTAAAATCAACCTAAGATGCCAGACGCTTTCTCCAAAACGATGTTCTTTGCCACACGACCGAGAACGGAGATGACACGAATAAGAACGCTCTGACTGGACTCAGTTGCTGAAAAACAACATCACTTTCAACTAATCAGGAGCAGGTAGACATTCGTTGATTAATTCAATCAGCCTTTCATTCATTTCCTGGCTTACTCAATAACTCTGTCATTCATTCTCTCATTCATTCATTCTCTCAATCATTATCTAGCTGACACATTCATTACCTCATTCGTTTTATAGCTTAATCATTCAAACCTCAATTCATTCATTCTCTCATTCATTCATCTGCTCATTCATTCAATTCCTCAATCATTCATTCAACCATTTGCATGCTTATATCTCTTGCTCACTCTCACAAATCAATTCTGCAGAGATTCAATCCATTTTAACATCTGAGTGCAACTGACGTAATAATACGTCAATCATTTGACATCGCAGCATGCGACTGACGGTAACTGGCGTCATTCAGCATGCCCAACTACATTGCTATAAAATTGGCTAATCAGCGTACTGGGAATCTTTTCTACTGCGTCTCAGATGCAAATATAACTGCCTGGTGCATAACGATGCATGCTGCTATTGTAACCTGAAGCCATATATATATATATATATATATATATATATATATATATATATATATATACATATATACACACACGGTCTCTTGGCAGCCTCTGATGAGGCGGTCGGGGAAAGTTGTACCAAGGGAAAATATATATACATGTTCAATGTATGTATGGATTGTGTATGTATATAATACTATGTATATGCTCATACGGATAATACGTATATGCTATGTATGCATTGTGTATACTATGTATATGTATATATTAACGGAAAGTTCTTCAGGTGCTGGACATGGCTACGAGCAATGCATTTTTGCTGTACCGCAAGTGTGGAGGGAATCATCGCCAGGTCTGGCTTCGTTCTCAATTCATTCGCAGTCTCATCTCAACCGATGATCGGCCAGCTGAAGCTATGGTTGCCCCAAGGACATTTTTCTACCACAAATCGTCTGATCTATCACGACTGGCAGGACAACACTACATGGACATACTACATGGACATACTACATGGACATACTACACGGACATACTACATGGACATACTACATGAACATACTACATGGACATACTACATGGACATACTACATGGACATACTACACGAACATACTACATGGACATACTACATGGACATACTACATGGACATACTACCGCCCACTGAGCGCAAACAGTCACCAAGTCATAGATGTGTTGTGTGCTACAAACGTGGACAGCGCAAAGCGACATGCTATTTTTGCCGCATATGTCCTTCTAAGCCTGCACTCTGTGTCGTGCCATGTTAGGAGGATTATCATTCAACTGCAGACTTTTAGCCAGGTAACTGTAGAGTAGAGTAAAGTACAGAACAGTACAGTAACCAAGAGGTACTTTACATTTATATTGTTTTACATTTTCATTTTCAAAGTATCTATAAATTACAAATGCTTTCCAATATCTTCACATTGTTGCTTAAAGCTGATAAAGCTGCTGCGTGCTCTCAATAATTTACGATAATAACCGCTAATAAGGCTGCCGCGTGCGGACAACAATTGATCCCGCGGTCAATGTGTTAAGTTAATTAATCGTTAATAACCATTCGCACAGCCCAATCAACTAATCTGACTATCATCCTGGATTTACCCAGTATCGAAAGAACATCCAAAGAACGAGTTCTTACGCTGTTGTTGCTTTGCGTGCGTTTCCCAGTAATCGAGCAGGAAATCGGTGTTAAACTTTGGTAAATATGCGGCCACTTCAGACAACAGAAGCCATACAGCCTGATGACACAAAGCAAACAAGTTCAGGCTATTATATAAGCAAATAATCACAATAATAAAAATAATATTATAATAATAATAATGTGTATTTATTGCAAGGCAAATGAGCTGTCACAATGTAGTTCATAACATAGTCATACGATTGGCCGCAGATGTCTTGGAGATGGCTAAAAGAACAAGATTTTGGACCTTCATACAATTGAATTGCAAGTAGGATCATGCAAGCCCGCTCCAGCCCGAAAAATAAGCATCCCACCGAGGAGTTGGAAAATGTAATTGTAAACGTTATCTGTAATGACCATACGGCTTCAACCCCGCTCATATCTTAATTAATTTATTGGGCATCCCCTGCTCACTTGAACGTGGGCCAAGCAGACGTGGACTGCTTCAGAGTGGTAGATTTTAAGCAGGACAATGCAGGAACCGTAGACAAAACCAAGACTAGAATGATTGGGAAAGAAATTTGGAACATCCAACGCTTCAGAAGGGTACGTTGCCGACGACGACGATGGGCGGAACCTCCCGATTATTGATACGACATAATGGAACGACCATCGATACCTCGTTGTTTTCTGTTCCGATGTGAGACTTGATGGACTGGGTGAGGTTCCTCGGAATAGACCCCGCCTTTCCCCAATGCTGACATGCCTTCTGAAAAAACCTCCTACAACAAATGAGATATCAGCAGATTAAGTAAGTTCTGCTCTGACAAACCACTGGAAAATAGACGCAAAAAGCTGGATGTATGTCCAAACCTAGTGATGTCTGATCCAGTCAACTTAGCTGAAGCATTGGTTACGATATATTGGAGGATGGATGGGTGATATCAGCTAAAAAAATGCTAACATCAGATGTATTTATGATAGGGTATTGAATAAAGTTTTACCCTTACTATTACACTTTGGTACAGATTCATTTCTATAATAATAACAATAATAATAATTTTAATCAGAGCGGTTCAATGAGGTGGCTTTCTGCAGGACCTTTGCAACACTGGATCTCAACAACAAATAGATGTCGTTCCAGACAGGGTTCATCTATTATTCATAAACAATGTTTAAGTCCATGAGGGATCCTATTTACCTAGGGGCATAAAAATAATAATAACACTAATAGCAATAATGTACATATAGTGCCAAAGCAAAGGACATTGTACAACGTATAAAAGCTAAAAAAATCAATGACATTCACATAAAGATGTAAATATGAGCCTCAAGCCGTAATTCTAATGCATCCAAAGATTGTGCATTCTTCACATAGTTGGGAAGACTGTTACAGGAATGAAGACAAGGTTTTACACTGAGCCTCACCCTACCAGCTTTACTTCTATGCCTCAAAGAAAATAACTTTCTCCTTTCTGGAAATTTCTGCAAGTCTGTAAACAAGAGGGGAAACCGTTCGTTCACCTTTGACTTCAATGATGGGAGCAAATAATTGTGTGGCACGGTGGCTGATTGGTTAGAGCGGTCGGCCAGTAACGTTGACCAAACGGGTTTGAACCTTGTCCGAGGAGTCACTATGTAGGGCAAGTATAGGGCCCTGAGCAAGTTCTTTGCGCACAATTGCTCAGCAGTACAACTGCAATTGCACCGTCAAGACATGTGCACTTCTGAGCAAAAAAATGTTCGAAGAAGGGCGGTATCAAGTTTTAAAAAATAGATAAATAAAATAAAATAACAAATTGATCTGAATTGAAAAACCTTTGCTGAATAGAGAACGTGCAAAAAAAAGTCGCCATTCTGTTGGCTAGACCGAGTGACCATAGAAAGTGACTGACCTGAAGTCCATATTCTCCGGAGACACGATGATCTTGAGCAGACTCCAGATGAGCAGCTGAGCGCTGGTGCTCTCGCGCTGATATGGAACGACATGATGGAAGATCGTTTCCTCGAGCATCTCCAGACACTTTGCTTGGACGGTGGCCTCACCATCAGACACCATCGGCAACAGACCACCAAGCCATGCCCTACACCACACGTGTAAAACATTTTTAATGGTGGGCCATTGGCAACTTTATCTGGCAAATGGTGGGCCACTTAACAAAATAGGAGTAGGGATCTGGGAGAGGGCTCAGATAACACATTCCAATAAAATTTATGCAAAACTAAATCTGAAATGGTGCATTCTCAAGCATTCAAACAGTTATATCAGGCTCATAAAATCTAAATTTTGATCATCATTAACAGTCACATACATCACAAAAATCTCGTTAAGCCATAAAACTACATTGAAATTTTTATTCTCAAATTGAGTAGTCTTAAATCAAGGCTCCATCAAAACTTCATTGGCAGGTCAGAAATGGCCCGCAGGCCGGCCCATTGACACCTCTGCCCTACAGGAAACAAAATATGCCCAGGCTGTGGGTATAGTACCAAAACAATAAGCACTATAATATAACTTCTATTTATAACATACAATAGCATTTGACACAATACAATACAACTGCACTTCATACAAAATACAATAAATGCAAAAACGTGTTTGATCTTCCTTTCAATGAATTGGTTGAAGGTGAAACTG
Organism: Bimastos eiseni; assembly: GCA_959347315.1. Lineage (NCBI taxonomy): Eukaryota > Metazoa > Annelida > Clitellata > Crassiclitellata > Lumbricidae > Bimastos > Bimastos eiseni. Next base: position 3,710,342 of record OY365807.1, on the reverse strand, counting down.
AGTCCATACCTCTGAATTGACGGACTGTCGGGAAATTCCCGAAGAAGGGTCGTCAGACTCTGTACGGCCTGTTTTCTGACGGAGAGCGCCGAGTCTCGGCAGTGCTCCTCGATCACCTTCAGATTCTGCAGTTAAACGATAATTATCCCATAAATTCAAGACCCTGCCTTCAATGTTCCCTCAAATTTTTTGGAGACAGTGTAAGAAAAGAAAAAAATTGCAACATTTCATAAATGGTTGACACTTAAGTGCGCAGGTCCGAGCTGATTTGCAGTCTTCTATTCTGCCCAGCAAAATATTGGTTTACAGTTCATCTAAATATTTGTTTCCACAAGCACACAGCTTAGAGTGAACATTGTCTGCCTGCCATTGCAATGCGAGAACAGTCCAAACAATCTGGAGTCTTCTAGACTCGATCCTCTCTGAGACTTGGATATGTCTCGTAAGAGCAAAACCCCCATTATGTTAGGTGATGTTATGCTGCGGACATCGGCTGCTTACCAAAGGATTGAAACTGTGGCCCTCGAGGCGGATCACCATTTCCATGGCAGCCAGAGCGGATTTGCGAACGTGGATCTTGTCGTCGCAACATCTTCTCCGAAGCATTGAGACGACTCCATTGTTATCCGTCAGAGCTGAAGAGAAAAATGTGAAATAATCATAAAGACTTTAAGATGCTCCTTAGGAGTCATTATGCTCCTAAGATTTAATGACTTTATGGTGCTCCTTTATATAATCTGTTGCTTGACAACATTGTATTGCACTTTGTAGTAACTACAGCTTAACGACTTTATGGTGCTCCTAAGTCTGATGACTTCTTATTGACTTAAGGATGCTCTTTCCTATTCTTAAAGACTTTATAGTGCTATTTTGTTTTGTATAAGGCCCTTGCTACTTTTATGATGCTCCTTTCATAGAAAACAAAGCCTTAGACTTATACATAAGATATTGTCAGATAACTTATTAAAACCAGCAACATGTCAGCAATTGACTTCAGATGTGTGTTTGCATTGCTGTGTCAGATTAGAGATTAGATTAGCAAATCTTTTAGACTAGATTAGATTCTTACAGATTTCATCAACCACGGGCGTCAATTCAACTGGATTCATGTGTGGCACTGGTTCCCTTACATCCATATTTGATGGATTCTGCTCCTGTTCAATTGTTCGTTCATTGTATTCTACAAACAAGGATTATACATTAGACATTTCTTTCACAGAATTGACTATAATCCAGACGTCTGCTGATATTTCCTCCCCATACAATCTTATATAAATTCTGAAGCCAGCTAGAAAATTATCTAAAAAATGTAAACTTGTGATTGCCAGTTTAGCAATTATAAGAAGTATTGCGTGATGTATTTATTTGCAAGACATCATTATTCTCATTATGTCAGATTATGAGGTTCTTAACGGGTTCTATAAAAATGTTCCTAAACCAATTAAATGAATGTTCATAACAGATGTTTATAAAAGGGTGTTTGTTCACAAACGATTGTTCAAAAACAGATGTTCATAAACAAATGTTTACAAAGAAATCTTCACAACACACAACCTTTCGAGTAGACACATGGTTCCGTCAAAATCAAGACCTCAATTCAAATAATCATATCAACAAAGAAAAACCAATATGAAGATGCACACCAGCTGAAGCCTCATCCCCTGTGGCAGGATTAGTCTGGGCAGATGACAGAGGGTTCTCTGGACCTCCTGGAGTCCTCACAAAACGATTGGCCACCGGACGAACAATGGTCCGTGGAGTGACAATAGTACAGATTGCATTGACAATCGATGGATCTTTCGACGACGAACAACTCATGAAGACCAAAAGCGCACGAGAACGCACGCTGTGAACGTCAACAAGAATTTTTTGAAATGTCAGCAATTCTAAATAGCACTGATTAACCTGCCCTGTTAAGTTTTATACACAGTGGCGCCCTCTATCCAGTGCTTACAGAAACACCCACTCTTAAATTAAGATAGTCATTTTTGTGAGGATATTTTCATTATTGAAACTTTTTTAGAGTTAAGATTTAAATACAACATTGATATATACTTTTGCTTGTATGATAGAATGAAATAATTAAATAACTCAAAAAAGATTAAATTATATATAACAGCTTCTAACAAAATTAACCATATTAAGTCAATCAAAGGGCAGGTGACATTCACGTAAATCCAAACAATTATGGAAAGCAAACTGGATCAGGAAGAAAGGAGCTAAAGAAAAGTGAAAGCAATATGCGCTCATTACCTTGGCGAAATGTCCGAGCAACGCGCGACGACAACTTGTATGAGACATTGATGAGTCACGAAAGGCCGAAGGTCATCAGATAAAGAATCAACATCTGAAAATTCACAAATCATATCACTCAGGACAATCAAGTGTTGATAGATTAAATTACATTACTCAATAGATGAGATCACATAACCCGTTAAAGAATATTAGATCATTTTGCTTACAATACATATTATAATCGATTAAATTATGCTTAAGATTAAAAATCCCATAACTTGCAGAACAGATTGGATCACTTCTAGATTAGATAACATTACTCCTTAGAATCTTAGATAGATAAATAAATTATTCTTCAGAGTGGTTTACAGTACATTTCCGATTAGATTCATTTACTTTTCTAATAATGTTACTCTTACACCAAATTACTCTGACATTAGATTACATTATGGTCAGCTGTAACAAGACTGAAATACAAAGAACCTTACGCTAAAATCAAAGATAGTCATAAATCCAGATTTCCAACTGCATCATTTAAAAAATTTGAGCCAAAATAGAGCACATGCAAAAATTAATTAATATGAAACAACTTACAACATAAAAAAATGACTGTTAAACAAACACCTACCATCGAATTTAATTTGTTGCTCAAGAATACCAGCTATCAAGTCAAGGGCAAAAACACGGTAGGGTATCTAGAATAAAGATAAAGGACATGTCAGTAGAGAGAACATTTTTTAAAAGCAATAGCAAATCATAAGTGGGGTGACAGCACCCAATTGGATAGAGAGCCAGCCATGCAGTGTGTTACACGGCTACAATCGTCACATGCATAGCCTTCATTCACACTTGCTCCAAGTCAATGATGTTCTTCTATCTTATGTAATGTAATACTTATATAGCGCCACTCGATACCAAAGTATTGAGTATTGTTGTCAGTGCAATTCTGAACTCTGTAAGGAAGGTATTATAAAAATAAAACTGCTATGAATATTTAAATAATTACCGAAATAAGTGTCACAAAAGCGACAAAACAAAACCTTCCATACATCGTCTATAATAACTGATGCACCATGTGATTTTTAGAACAAATTCTTCCAAAGACTAGAAATTTGTGACTGCGAGAAGAGGCAGAGAAAGACAAAAACTACCTTTGCATTTTTCGAATACTTAACAATCCATTGGACGAAGCGAGCGTAATCAACAACTGGCATCTCCTGAATGATCGCCAGAATGGCCTACAAGCAGAACACAATCAAAAGTAATTGCAATTAACATGCAATTAAGGTCACATACTCAGCACCAGCCTCCTACCTTCAATGACTACTAACTCATTGTTGCGTCACATCGCGTTGTCTGCGATCATCAAGTACAGGACTTTTAGCTGAGCCACGATGCAAGGTTGCACGCATTCCACGCCTCTGACAAATCCGTATCACAAAGTAACACACAAAAGAGAAGAAAAGCTCGAACCTGCGATACTTTTGCCCGATAGTCTGTCTTGTCTGGAACCTTAATGCAGAGATTCTGAAGAAACGTTCTTATGATGCTCATGACTCCATCAATCTGCTTACTCATCAACTGACTAAGAAACAAAAGCAATAGTCAACTTTAAACACAATCAAACACCTGGCAAAAAGCTACCACTGGTATTAACAAGTTATCCACAGTTGAATAAATTTTCAGGTATTTGTCAAGAGTCGTTAAAAAGGAGTTATTACACACTTCATGACAACTATGAAATTCACAAGTAAAAATTCGAATTTAGAGACCACCCATTACATGAAAACACTGCAAATAGGAAAAATAAAACCAAGTCCAACACAAAAGCATAAAGTATCTTAGCGTGCCGCCGCTTCTTAGTTCCCATTAAACTGATTTCTGTTCTCTACAGATGTTTTACTTGTGAATTAAATGAAATAAAATGAAGACATCATTTAGAAAACTAAGAGGCAACAAACCTGACGAAAGTGACGGTGTAGTCGCGGATCAACAACAACGACTGAGATATCGTCTGCGCAACAGAATTGGAATTTTGTCCAAACAACATCAAAACATTCGGCATCAGTTGTCGCAGCATCTGACAACAGACAACAACAACAACAACAACATAATAATAACCTTCATCAATAAATTAACTTCAGATGACACACCGCAGTGGGATTACAATTCATCTATCTCACTTTTGTTAACGAGAACAAATCCCAAAATATTCCTTAAAATTCCATTCCTGGTGAACTTCATTCTTGATGGCCCATTATTAACAATATTGATAATGATATGAACAATAATAATAATAATAAAAATAGTATTAATAAAAATGTCCATCATCTTCCCTGTTGAACTTCAATCAGATACTAGGCAGAAAGTTTCACACAACCAACTGTTAAATTATTCATCAACAGATGGCAGATGGCAAATGGTACTTGCAATGCGTAATTCGGAAAGCACAAAAGACATTTCATAATTATCTAGATCACATTTGATAACTAGATGTGTTATTGGTAAAAGTCTACAAAATGAATATAGTGTTTCACTCATTTTAGAACTCAGCTGTGAACCATTTAAGAATCAGTTCATTCTCAGAATGTAATAATTTCGATGACTTACGCTGGTGATGATTTCCAGTTGGTCGATCCTATCCGTCAAATACATAAACCTCAGACCCTGTGACACGAAAAACAAAGGCACATTTAAGCAACACAAAATTACAAAGAAGCTTAAGAGGCAAAAATTAAAAAATAAAGGCATATGTATTTGAAGAAATGTAAATTTGTAAAATAATGGCTCATTTACAAACCAAGGACATGTTACGATAAGACAGCAAAATAGTCTGATGCGAGTTGCACTTACCAAATGTTCATTAAAATAGTAATAATGATTACTATAATGCTACTTCCAGAACACCCCATAAGTGGTGTGTTTCAGAGACCAGACAATAGAAAATGACAATTTAATACAAGTGCCTACTGAAAAGACGTAAGGAAAGATCAAGGAGCCCGAGTTGCGTGTTACTGAGCACATTAGGAATATTTTGGGTACTAAACCCCTTACTGACATAATATTACTGACCTATTTAAAAATCTGACCTATATCTGACCAATTATGATCTTAATCTGACCTATATATGAATCTGACCTACTTAGGGATCTGTCCTACTTAGACATATGATCTACCTACAATTATGATATAATTACAGCAATCCAAACACTATAATAAACTTACAGCAAATGCCAATTCTGGAATGCTTTTCATATTTGCAATTTCCCTGAAAATCAAATAAAACAAGAAAAAGATTAGCACAGAAGTTTACATCAACTTAAATTTATTTAAATGATTGAAACATAAAAAGTTTTTAAACGCACTTTAAAGCGGACAAACAAAGTACCGACATAAGGCCCAATCCAAATTTTACATATGCAAAGAAAACGAATCTTCGGACCCCTCTATTGCACCGTGTACATTTTGTTGGCCCCTTCCCCATGCGTACGCACATCTGAACTCTAATCACCCCCCTCACAAAGGTTAAATAGCCAAAAAAGACATTGATTTGACTGTAGGCAATTTATTTTTGTTAAGCATCAATTTTCACAACTTAAGCTAAATTTGTAAACTATTATTAAGAAATAAAATACTTACAATACTTACCTTTAAAAAAGTTTTACTGCTACAAAAAAATTATTAAGTGAGAATAATGTATGCGATTGGGTTTTCATTCAGATTTTAATATTCCATAATGTGGATGTTGTAATTAGACAGTCATATTTGTGTACATATTGTTGAATGCTATAACTGAGAAAATGATTAAGCTCTAGGGACATGATAAAAAGATCGATTTAATCATTTATACACAAGTTATACATAACCTTCGTCAGCCAAGAAGACAGCAAAACGACACGAAAGTCAAGAAACTGCTGACGGTCGACACGCAGACAAGACAGGCACAACATCAACACGGTTGTCCTCGAAGGAAACGGAACCGCGAGAGAACGGCGTACATTAAACAGGGAAAGTCCCTTTCTAGCTTAATGACTAACAACTGAGATTCAGACAGTCGCATGCAGAAAATCAGCAACGGGCTGAACGCTCACGACCTTCCAAAACAAGCATGACTGTCAGAACTCCCTTACAATAATGTGTTATATTTGTAGAGAAGGACACTCCTATTTAAACTTTACCCTCCATTGCACAGAGCAGAAGAAAGAGAGATCCAAAGAAAAGGATGTCCAATGAGACAATCCCACATTCATACAAGCACAGGTATAGACCACCACGGTAAACTATAGGGCAGGTTATACACGTGTTCCCAACAATATACATTTTTCTAGAGCTATCATTTATGAGCATCAGAAAGTTTGATACCTACTTCAGAAAATAAGACATGTCAATCTCCCAAAAATTAAAAGAAAATGTTGGAAAAAGAGTAAAATTGATTCTGTCCCATATGAAGAATCTTGCAAACCTGTTTTCATTAAAGACTCCGTCGAAAGTGTTTGGATCTAGAGTCGAGAGTCGAATGAGCAACTGCATCGAGTGCACTGCACCGACATCATCCAACTGGTAGGACTTCAGGAGGGCCACAAAATCCTAGCAAATAGTTTCATCAATGTATTAATATCCGATGAAAAAACTCAACACATAAAACGCCTTGGATAACTGATTGTCATGACAAACTAAATGTTATTGTCATAAAGAACAAGTTAAATCAATAAGTGAAAAATTCCGAGATAACTCGTTGCCTACGATCATCGTAGTCGTTTAGCTAAGCCACGATGCAGAACAGTCATGGAATCTCGTGCATTCCATGCCTCTGCTCCTAAGGAATGGAACCAAATGCCACTCTCTCTTCATAGCTCAAATTCACTTCCATCCTTCAAAGAGCAGCTAAAAATCACTATTTCTCCTTGGCTATAAAGGAATTGGAATTCTAAGTGCATTTTCTCCTGGCAACTGATTATTCGCCTCTCAGATTTTCAATTTCGCTGTGGCTTGCATGCGTAACAAATTTAATTAATAAATAATAGACAAACAATAACTAGAGTCATCACTGGTAAACTTCCTCGAGCACATACAGCCCAACTGAGGACAGACACGATGTCTGGAGTTCCTGGTTTATGTATCATAACAGAAGATCAAAGAACAATTTCGTGAAGATGGTTGAATTGATGGGTGACGGTTCGTAAGCAGCTGAAGGTTTATGAAGTAATTACCTTGAGCAGACCGATTCTTGTGCTGTTCAGGTGACGCAATTCCTGCGGTCCAACCACCTCCTCAATGTCTTCGTTCTCTTCCTATGGAAGACACACACAATACGTCAGCCACAACAGCATCAGGCCCACAACACAAATAATAATCTTTGTTTATTAAATTCAAACCGACATACCGTGGTATCAATACAAAGACAGCATGAAAGGATGATCACAAGTTATTACAGAAACTGTACGGAAGCCATACAAGGCGCTCATCGCGTCTTTTACACTTTGCACCATAAAACTGAATTACAAATTGCAACACACATGCAATGATGTAACTGAATTACACATAATATGTAATTTAAATAAGTAAATTTCAATCATGTATTTTCAACTACAGCCCATCCCTGACAAAGTGCTTCAGTATGTACTTTCGCTCATCTGACATATCTAAATATATCCGTAGACAACCTAATTTGTCATCATTTACAAAATCAATGCGTTCATACCTAAATGATAAAAATAAATAATAACAATATGATATTCTGCTTTACTAGTCAGGTTATTGTCTTCTTTAACTTTCTTGTTCTGTTCCAGTCATGCTTATGCTTCATGGTTCAGTTGGATCAATAATTGGCCAATCATTTGTCATTCTGCATTTATTTTCATGGTACATAGGTGACTTTTGCACCTTTTAGTTTAATCGTGTGGGCCTTCACTGTGGAATTACCTTCCTTCACCTATATGTAGCGACTTGATGAGGCTCCTACTTCATCCCTCCGCTGTCTGTGACCTTCACATTCCCTCAGAGATGCAATGATGAGAAAGCCACGGAATAGCGAGCATTGTGAAGTTTTATAAATTCTCAGATACGATCCACTCGTGTAGATTGCGGATGTTGTAGTCGATACAAGGCTATGCGTGCATTTTGCAGAAAAAATACTGGCAGTCAATTGATTCTGGGAAAGCGGTTAAACAGTTTAAATTAAACCTCATCGCTTGTTGTCGGTTCAACATCCTGTTGTACTCTTCGTCGCTTTGACTGGCTTCTGCCCTGGGGCCCCTTCGGTCGTTTCTTTTTACCGCCTGCATCTAGAACATGCATCATAGTATTAAAAAACTTCAAGACTTTAAATTCATAAATCTCTAGTTTCTAAAGCAAATGAACAATGTTCTAGAATATCTTTGCTTCTGTGTAAGTGGCTTCAATGGAGGAAAGTTTGAGGCTCGTTTTTGTAACAACCGCATGGGCTCTGTACCTTCAATAAGAAATTCCACCAAACCAGCATTTAAATATGAAGCCAGTTCAGACAAATGAAAGAGGTTTAAGTAGAGATAAAAAAAGTAAGACTCTTCTAATTCTTATTATCTGTGCAAATCACTGTCCACGACTGGTACATCTCCAGAATACATCCACGAGCCATACATTCAGGTCTCCGCAAAAGATATACTTTGCTCGGCAATGTGGAATCATCTCATAGTTGCACACCTCGATACGTAAACATCGGGGTTTTCTCAGTCGTTGGATCGTCATAATGGAAGAAATTTCCCATTGAAATTCACTCAACTACACTTATCGTGGACTGCACTGCATCTTTTCCATCTGACCACTAGCTGAGTGAAGGTGACTCAGGAACTCTCTAACACGCACAATACAAGTATTCTGTCACATCACATTAGCTTTCTAAAGGCAACTACTGCAGACTTTTATTTCACGTTCATGCCATTCAAAAATTGTTGAAACACGACTTGTTTAAGTTTTTAGTTGGTCTCCTATCTTCTTCTCTTCGTTGCCTGAAGACTTTCTCATTTCCTCTGAGTTCTCACACTAAGAGCGCTTATGAATATCTAGTACTGTCAGAAGTGATATATAAATTCTCAGACATGATACGATGAACAAACTTCTCTAAAATCACCGTAACCTGATCTTGACAGAATCAAGTCATACCAGTACCTGAAGGAGGAGTGGCAAAGACGCTAAGCATGGCCATTGCTTTATCAAAGATGCCATTGTTGAAAACTTTGTACGCACGGCTTCCTATTGTTGAATGAACACAAAGAAATTTAGATTTGATATCAGAAGCAAATTCAAAGCAAACACACGTCCGCAACAAATGTACGTTTCGACAGCATATCACACTTGTAATGTAATAAAGCATTTCCATGTAATGTCAAGTATCTAGTAAGCCACATGTAAAGTACCAGAACATTATATGTAGATGAGAACAGGGGTCAAGATCTGACCTATAGAATTAGAACAGGGGTCAGGATCTGACCTATAGAATTAGAACAGAGGTCAAGATCTGAACTATAAAATGAGAACACAGGTCAAGATCTGACCTATAAAATGAGAACATGGGTCAAGATCTGACCAATAAAATGAGAACAGAGGTCAAGATCTGACCTATATCATGAAAACAGGGGTCAAGATCTGACCTGTGACACGCAGCAGTAGGAAATAAACGGCGCTTGCAATGCTTCCCATTATCTTCTCATCCACTTTCGACGTTCGCTGAAAATTAAAGCTCCAATTTAATAAAAAGATCAATTTAGTTTTAGTGGCTTAGGTAAAATTCTAGGAATTAAACTTAATTTAAAAATTAAAGCACCAACACACAGAACATAAAGTTGAGAACAGGGGCCAGAATTCATTTAGCCAATCGTTAACTTTGGAACAATTATATTATTTAAGGATAAATCTTCTAAGGCTTAAAATTCGACAAGCAAAAATTTTACTTCTACGACCGAACCCATAAAAAAATTAGCGCGTGAAGACGTCTGCACATGCGGGCTGTTAAAAACATCTCAAATTTGTAATCATGTGTCGTGAGGGTCGTTTAGGGTTAGATTAGGCATCATGAGGGTCGATTATAGTTAGGTTTAGACATCGTGAGGGTCGTTTAGGGTCAGGATTAGTAACGGTTTTAGACACACACAAATAACTTTCGGCCGCAGAAGTAATTTTTTTACATTTGTAGGCAGAATTTTTGGCCGCAGAAGCTCCATGCATTATTTAATTATGAATTTGCCAAACACCATCATCTAATGACCAACGAACAGCACTTAGCGACTGTAAGAGAAGTTTTTGCACAAGGTCCCTACACAAGAAACAACCAATCAGAGGACCAGACCAAACCAATTGACTGCCATGTTAAACAATTTGGCCATGTCTGATTAGAGGCGCTTTATAAATCCGTAAATAGAATAGAAAGTCTGTTCTAAGGACAGCTAGAAGTGCTTCTAAGAGATTCTTAACATCAATTATAACATGAATACAAATTTAACTGTGCTTCTATTTCAAATCAATTCATTTTATTGATGCCATTGTAGAAGAACAGAAAAAACAATTCTTTACAGGACCAGCTTCTGAAAACTCACTGCCTGTGCGTGGCTGATGAGAAGAAACAGAAACGAAACGATGTTCTTAACTGTCACATTGTTTTCCGACAAAATGGACCACATATCTACAACAGAAAGTATTCAGATGTAATTGGATTATAATTGAACGCTTACAAAAGCGGCAATCAACAATTCATAGGCACATCAGAAAATCTCAGAACTTTTGCAGAACTATTCACATTAGGTCAATAAAATACATCATGGGATAGCTGTATACGTGATGTTAACATAGTTTCTCATGTAGGGTGAGTAAGGCAGAGTATCGTAGTACTTGGCTTGACTCGAACAAACCATAGGTCCAAATATTAATCTTTACGATTTTCTGTTTTGAAATGAAAATCGGATTTATTAATTTACAAAATGACAATTTTCAACTTGACTAAAAACACAAATACCGTTATATTTATTTACAAAACGACAATCAACCTAATTAAAAACCTAGATACTGTTATTATTAGTGCTTTTTAGTTACAAGTTTCTGGTGTAAATTAAGGAAAAGCAAAATAATTAATAAAAGTTGTGCAAACTGCAAAACTAAAAATCTGGAGAACAAGACTTTTTTTAAATATTCTATATTCGGACTCGGCAAAATTGAACTCGCAATACTCGGTACTCGGCAAGAAATTCAAACTTGGTTCATCCCTACTTCATTTGTGAGGTGACTTTCATCAAATGAACAGTAGAACGTGATGGGCACCACGCATGGCTGCCATACAGTTAAATTCGACTCCTATAATCACTTGTCATCATCCATTCATACAATGACTTGTAATAATTCAGTAGTCTGTTATTTTGAATGCAATAAACAAAGAATATGAATATTTAAGTTTCAATTCACCCTGCCCTGAGGGCGCTGCTTCTCCTTCTGCCCAGGGCTTCAGTGCATCGTGCAGCTCAGATAAGCAGTTGCTCAGCTGAATTCGATTTCCAAGGAACTCTTCCATCTCCAGAGGAAGGCTCGGAACATCGACAAAGTCGTTCTCCCAGACGCTCTGAACCCATTCTAAAATAAAAAAATCAGTCGCAAGTTAATAATTTCATAGAGTAACAATAGACCAAATCATTTTTTTAAATATATACTAATATATGGTACAGTGACTAAACATACCTCTGATTCACATATCTGTGTGAGCCACTGACATTGCATGTGTTAAAATATTTGTAACAATGACAAAAATAATAATAGTTAGGCCTGTCACAAGGTAATCACTCTGGTCATCATGATTCATATGCTCGAAACATAATCAAAGAAGCATTAGTTTGGGTAGATTACCGTGAAAGAGCAGTTTCTGTCAGTTTTGAGTGATGTAATGCAATGTAATGAGTGGGTTCACAATTGGATGTGACCTGTGAGCTCAAAGGGTAACAGGCATCGGGTTGTGGTCGACGATTATCAATGACTGAAAAGCATGGATACAAATTTCAAAACAACTCAAGTCGTTAGAATTAGTGTGCTGTCATAGTGGTGGGCTGAAAGATATTGTGGCGTTGAGGTTGAGATGACACGCTCAAATAACCATGAGCTAGATGTTTGCCTGCAACCAGTGTTGTGTGCAAGACTTGAAACTTCAAGACCAAGACAAGACCGAGACAGTGATGTACCAAGACCGAGACACTAGGTTCAAGATAGTACGAGACAGTAAAAGACAAGTGACCCTATATAAAATGCTGTAAAATGCTAATGTATCAGTTTTCTGGAATAATGTTTATTTGTAATTTCAATTTGAAACTTATAATGTATATAGTACAAATTCCTGAGAACAGTTTTTATATTGCCGTGCAAGATTTTAAGACAGTTCACGCAAAACTTATCTAGACCGCTTGTTCGAGACAGAACAAGACATTCACTACAAGACAGTTTCTAAAAATGCGAGACACTACGTCGAGACCGAGACACTAAAACACTTTCTCGAGACCGAGACACTGTCTCGAGACTATACAACTCTACTTGCAACTGAAAAATTACTTCTGTGGCTAAAGATCCTTCGCAAATGTCTAAATCCACACGAACATTAACCCTGACCCTAAACAACGTCTAACCTGACCCTTACGATGCCTAACCTGACCATAAACAACCATCACAACTCATTCAAATTTAAACAGTGCGCAGGCGCCAAAGGCATAGGTCTTCACCCGAGGAACTTTTTACGCAGTTTCGGCCGCAGAGATATATCCTCCGTGATGCATACGGATTTCAGAACCACCTTATAAAAACACTGCAACCTTAAAGCGGCAACTCTACTCAATCACTAAATAACAGAAAACTAAAAAAATATAATCAATAATCTGAAATTATAGGTATTACTGTGTGCATGTTATCATTGTACTACAGCATTTTACCATTCACCTTGCTGATTGTGTGCTTGGTAAAATTGCTGACGTATCAGCAAGTTCCGATCAGCATTTTGGGATCAACCCGAATCATCGAAACCCGAATCCCCGAAAACGCTGAAAAGGTCAAAAAGCCCGATTCCCCGAAACAGCAATGTACTTATTCAAAAACGCATAAATATCTCAAAACAGCGTAATTCATTTATCAATCTCTTTTCTGCATGAATTCTTTTCATCTATCCAACTTCCATTTCAGCGGAATCATTTTCATTAATCCAGCTTCGTTTTCGGGGATACGGCGGAAATCAGTTTCGGGGATTCGGGTTTCGGCGATTCGACACGCACATCAGCTTTCACCTACCTCGATCAGCAAATCAGCAGAACAACAAATCAGCATTTTACCCGTGCCCTTACTGTATGTAATCTGTGTCCGCATACAAGCCACGCCCCAGATATTATGCGTAAGTTTGTGTCCTAACTAATATAAGTAAGTCCAATAACCAATTATTTTATCAATACCATCGGGAAGGCGATTCAAACGTAAATTTAAAAGAGATTTTGTAGTCAAATCAACATCAGCCATCTTTTTAAATTTTTGCGCCAAACATGTAAGCTCAAGTTGTCTAAAATGAGTCACGCCTGCAGTTAGTAAGGTAGTATGGCGAATTCCGCAATGCTTCATGAGCGACATGGCAGATTAATTCTAACTTCACCAAATGATAAGTAGGGCTGCAAATTTTTCGCGGTCATCGCGGGATTCGCAAAATTCGCGAATTTTGGATACTACCGCGAATTTGACAGTTTTTTCGTGACGTTCGTGTTTTTGATGTGACAAAGGAAAAGGTTCTAAATATTAGTTACGATTTCGTGTGCGAAGATATTCGGTGGCTAAAGGAAGACATTCAATTTAAGCCCTGTATGTTTCAGGTGAGTGGCGAGAGGCAATCTACTATTTTGCAGGACACGCAAATGATGCAATGTGTCCGTCGAATTTAATCGGAAAGTTGCACTAAGCGACTGGATAGGTCTAAGCGCTGTTCACAAACGCAGGCCTAAAGCACAGAATATCGAGTGTGGAAAGGCGAAAAGATAAAAATTGCAACCTTCAGCATGCTCTTTCAGCTGTGTTTGCATAACAGAGCAGACATAGCAGCAACAGCACCCGCCATTAATAGCATGAATGGTCGTTGATTATATTCAGTTATTGATTTATGTATTGTGTTACACATCTGACCGCCAATACGCCGCGAATTCTGTGTTTTTGACCGCAAATTGGACGCAACGTTTCAATATTTGACCGCGAAAAATTTATAGCCCTAATATTAAGGTCCATTCGGTCTTGTGACAAATATTTTCTAACAGCGTGACGAACGTGATATATATGGTTATTGATTGCGATGTGATTTAACTTGTTTCGGACACATTGGCGCTGTTAGGTTTAAAAAAAATTAACATCGGAAGTGCTAGAGATTTAAAATTATACATTAATGTATTCAAGTTTAGCCCATAGCTCTGCTCAAACTCCTTGATTGAATTACATCTAAATATTATTACTATAATAAAGTTGTTATTAGGTAAGAAATCAGACAGTGCATATGAAGACTTAATTGTGTGCGCTCATTACTCTGTGACCCATAGTTATTTAATATCTAACCAACCCTCACAACGCATAATTATAAGAAATTATGGGTTTTTAGAGTGCACATGCGCTAAAGGTTGCGCAGAGGTATCCATACAAGCCACGCCCATAACATTATGCGTGAGTCAGCGTCCTAAGTACTATAAGTAAGTCGATTCCATTCCCGAGACGCTGAGGCATGGAATGCACGAAAGCTCGTTACTGTGCTGCATCGGGGCTCAACTAAAAGACCCGTCCTTATTGATCGTCAGAAATGAGGAGGGTTGTAAAGAGTTAGTAGAGCATGAATATATGTAGGTGTACTGGTGCTGAGGGCTTTGTGGGTGAAACAAACCAACTTAAATTTTATTCTCAATTCAACAGGAGGCCAATGCAGCTGGTGGAGTAGGAGGACTATTGAACATGTTTGTTGTGGAACACGCAGCACTGCTCTAGCTAAGATGTTTTGGATGCGTTGCAGCCTTTAGAGTTCAAGATCTGAGAAACCGGCAAAAAGCAAATTAACATAAAAAACAATTTAGCATAATAATACATATAATATCTAATGATACTTAATTTCATTATGTTCAAAGGCTGCAAAGAGAATATGCGACATCGTCTGCCGTTCTGTTGACAATCGCCTCTTTTCACCGGCATCTGGCTACAGACCATCGAAGATGATCCTGATGTATGTTTCAGAGGGTATGTGTAATATCATTCTGTTGTTTATTAGTATTCTAATATGGAGAAAATGAAGAAATTTGAGTCCGGTTGGCAGAAACGTCAAAGAAAACGCGAACTTGAAGAGGTAGGCAAACAGCAACGTGGTAGTATTGATAAATTTCTGGCAGTAAAAACACGAGAAGGGCCGCAATTTATAGATGGTGTCGACTCAGCGTCAGAAGCTGGATGCAGTTCAGGCTTAGGCCGCTCGGCAGTGTCAGCACTAATGCCAACAACAGACACCCTTGATTTCAGCAATGATATCATTGATATGCCTAAATCTGAAACTACCATAGATCTACCATTAAAACAAGAGAATCAATCTGTTGGAAACGTGCCACAAACAGATGCTGCTCTGTGGACTATAAATGAAGATTTGGTCAGTTATTGGCTGCAGATGGGACCTGAACCATGTCGCAATCAAGATGGCATGTACTCTAAATCCATAAAACAACATGGAAATAAAGTAAAATTGAATAGTACCAAAAGAAAACTAAACGATTCTGCTTTTTTTACGATCACACCAAACGGGGAAAAAATTCTCAGACATTGGCCCTTGTATTCGCCATCAACTGGGCGCTTATTTTGTTTTGTTTGTAAACTTTTTATTTCAAGCAGCGCAAGTGCTCTTGCAAACCAAGGTTTTGATTCATGGGATCATATAAACAGACTTGCACATCATGAGCGATCAAGTGAGCACAGACTGGCACTAACAACTTATGCAACACGTCTGTCAAAAGTACAGATTCTTGATAAGCATATTGTTCAACAATTTGAAAATGAAAGAAGTTATTGGAGGGAAGTTTTAAGACGGGTTGTATCAACGGTTAAATTTCTTGCCTCACGTGGATTGGCACTTAGAGGATCAACAGAAGTATTTGGAAGTCCTGATAATGGTAATTTTTTAGGCTCGCTTGAATATCTTGCAGAATATGATCTGTTCATCGCTGATCATATTAAAAAATATGGAAATTGTGGTCGTGGTACAGCATCTTACTTATCTTCTACAACATACGAAGAATTCATCGCTCGTATGGCTGGAAAAGTTATGAAAACAATAACATCTGAAATTCAAGCAGCTAAATATTTTTCATTCAGTGTCGACTCAACACCAGATATTTCTCACACTGATCAGCTAACGTTCACAGTAAGGTATATACAGAGCAATGGTGAACCAGTTGAACGATTTTTGAAATTTGTTCCAATTTCATCTCATACTGGTCTTCATATGTTTGAAATCATTTCAAACACATTTCATGATATTGAAATTAATATGGATGATTGCAGAGGACAAACATATGACAATGCGGCAAATATGTCAGGAAAATATTCTGGAGTTCAAGCACGTGTTCTGGGAATAAACAAAACAGCTCCATACATTCCCTGTATGGCTCACTCGCTAAATTTGTCTGGTACTGCTGCTGCCGAGTCGTGTACAGATGCACAAACATATTTTTCACTTGTTCAAAATTTATACACTTTTTTGTCAGGATCTACTTATAGGTGGACTGTTTTGAAATATGCAGTAGAAAATGAAAACACAACTAGGGGACAAAATGCACCAGAAGATAAAAGTCGTGCACGCCTTCCAAAGCGTCTAAGTGACACAAGGTGGTCGGCACGTGCGGATGCACTTCGTAGTTTATCGCTTCACTACGACACATATAAATCCGCACTGCAAACACTGGGAAATGACAAATTGCAGACAAATGAAACTAGAACAGATGCTGTAAATTTGGTTAAAAAATTGATAAAACGTGAAACTGCCTTCTTAACATCTTTTTTTGAGCACCATACTAGAGCGAATAAATCAAACATCTAAACTTCTTCAATCAGAAACAATAGATCTTGGCACAGCTGTAGCTCTCTTAAAGTCACTGTTGGAATTTCTAACTTCGCAGAGACATAATTTTGAGCAATACAATGACCAAGCCAATAATTTCTGCAGTAAAACTAAAGACTTTGAAGAAAAACGAGCACGCCGCCCTAAACGTAAAGCTGATGACAGTGATGAACCAGCTGTTGTTTTGACAGGCAAGGACAAGTTTAAAATCGACATTCGTCAGGCAAAATCGGCATCATAATTGATGCCATCGTCGCTGATTTGAGCCAAAGAATACAAGCCTATTCAGAAATTGATCGACGTTGTTCGTTTTTTATATGGTGATGATAGCAACAGCACTGAAACAACAGAGTCAATAAATTAATTTGTAGAATTTTATACAGCTGATGTAAATAACGAACTTTTCAACGAATGGATACAATGGCGCTCTTTTTTAAAACAACTTCCATCGACAGAAACCGGTACAGCAGTTACTCCACAAAAGATGCTGAATATAATGTACCGCTATAATCTGAAAGACGGCTTTCCAAATGTTTGTATTGCACTACGTATTTACTTAACTTTGCCTGTAAGTAACTGCAGTGGAGAAAGATCATTCAGTCATTTAAAACGCATAAAATCGTCTTTGAGGTCAACAATGGGCCAGGACAGATTGGCAAATTTAACTCTTTTGAACATTGAGTCGGAAATCTTGACAGATCTTGACTTTCAAGATATCATTGATTCTTTCTCTACTTTAAAAGCGCGAAGGAAAGACTTTTAAACTCGACGAACATTTTTGAACAGTTGAACTGTAACAAGTAAAATTAAAAAATCTCCTATGATCCTATCACAGCTTCATTTTGTGTTCATAAATTATTAAAGTATGTTTTTGTATATAATTAATTTTTTCCCCATTTTTTTTGATAATTTGATTGGATAGAGGGACTACTTTAGTTTTGTTGCATTGTTTGCGCCAGGCCTCTAAAAAGTTAATACGGCACTGCTGATCAGGGTCTACGAACGAATGAAGACTGGTGGACTAGAGGTGTTCCTGTTGCAGGATCCTCTGAAACCTGTCAACGAAGCAATAAGCAAATCGCCCTATGTGGTTGTTGATCCTGGTGATCAAGAGTGTGAGTATAGTTGATACAACCTAATACAACATAATTTCATTATGTTCAAAGGCTGCAAGGAGAATGTGTGATATAGTTTGCCGGTCTGTTGAAAATCGTCTGTTTTCGCCTGCATCAGAGTACAAAGCATCTACATAAAGAAAATGAAGAAATTTGAGAGGGAGTAGGAGGACTATTGAACATGTTTGTTGTGGGACACGCAGCACTGCTCTAGCTAAGATGTTTTGGATGCGTTGCAGCCTTTTGAGTTCAAGATCTGAGAAACCGGCAAAAAGCAAATTAACATAAAAAACAATTTAGCATAATAATACATATAATATCTAATGATACTTAATTTCATTATGTTCAAAGGCTGCAAAGAGAATATGCGACATCGTCTGCCGTTCTGTTGACAATCGCCTCTTTTCACCGGCATCTGGCTACAGACCATCGAAGATGATCCTGATGTATGTTTCAGAGGGTATGTGTAATATCATTCTGTTGTTTATTAGTATTCTGCAAAAAGCGCTATATAAATCTAAAGCTGCGTTCTTATTGATCAAGCCAATCTCAATCATAGTAATTTAAAAAAAAATCAAACTGACAGACCATAGTATGATTGCAAGTACAGTATGGACGAGAGATGACAAGTTATTACAGGAGTCGAATATAGCTGTTCGCAGCCATACAGGTCACCCATTAGGTTATTCTTCTCTAATTTATACCCTACAACAGTGAATAACAATGCATTAAAGATTGACGTGAACATTTGAAACACTCTTGTAGCATTTTAGCATAGATTTTAGTGACTAATAGCCTAGAAAAAGATTGACATTACTACGCTTCCAAAAAATAAGCACTAAAGTCATGTCATGCTTAGCTCCACTTTTCATGAACTATTACTGGACTGCTTGTATAATCTGTATAATGGAGATTAGTGTGATTAATGACCCTTCGAACTACTGTTCTTTGGATATGGACACAGAGAATGTTGTTTCAAAGTTGTTTGTCTTATCAAAGTTAACGTTTTTTTTACTGTGTATTAATAATTTTACCATGCAGTTTTACGTTGATGCAGCATTCTACTGAAACTGTATCAGCAGTGTATTTTGACCACGTTGCAATCGAGTGCACTTCATTGTAGCTGAGCACGCCTCTGTTGCCAACCTGGCTGGAAAAGCAATTATGAAAAGGCTGAAGAAACAGGTCAATGACCTGCCGGTTCTGGACCTCTGTGGTGCATCAGTTGCAGACCAGGAACTCTTCATACTCGAGGTATGTCTGTTTTTCTGTCCACTTATGCCATGTTAACTCAACCAGTAAACTTGTCATTTGTAACCACAGGATGAAATTGAATTTGTGAAAATCTTTTGCAGAATTCCAAAGATGTGACCTAAGATGATAATGACTGCATGGTGTAACATGTTATAACAAAAAAATGCAAAAATACATTCGATTCATATAATTTCTTGCCAGGAGTAGAACTGCACTAATGAATTTTTTCTCTATTCTTTGTTTTCCTACCGATTGACTCTCATAGTGCCATTCCCAAGACTGGGTAAAAGAGGTGGGCAGCGCTAATGATCTTTGTTATCAAACGGTGTCGTTAAACTGAAACTACTACTAATGTAGAAGATTGCAAGATTTATATGTTCTAATATCAACTAAATGTATTACACTGGAATTTGTTACGTTCTCATTGTTTAATAAATTTTCAGGCTATCAATGACAAGGCCCTCGGTGTGGTGTTACTGCATGTTGGGGATTTTGCCCCCATCCTTAGTGATGATGCAGTTGAAGATGGCTTAAAAGTGCAGGAGATTATCAGGTTCATCGAACGAATGAAGTTGTCTGCTGGGATGGAGGTGTTCCTGCTGCAGGATCCCTTCAAACCAGTTAATGAAGCAATCAGCCAGACGCCATACGTTGTTCCCAATCCTGGTGATCAAGAATGTGAGTATAGTTGATACAACCTGGTTTGCTTATTTCTTTAGTTTGAATAAGGTCATCTGATTTGCATTATTTTGAGGTTGTCTAGTATCCAGAGCACAAGGAACGAGATGATGTTGCAGATAGCTGCTTCAACAAATAGTCAGAGATATATCTCGGCGCACTGCGCAACTGGGCTTTGGAGACCTGAAAGGCTATCTTGTTATTAAATACGCATAGTTTATGATTTTATCAATTTACTTAATCTTTAGATCTTTGAAGAAAATTTACCATGCTAAGTGGCAATATTACAGTTACATTCATGGAATTAATTACATTTGATACATATAAATACGATTACACATGACATTTCGACCCTTGTCTGGGGAGTCACTGTGTAGGGACCTTGACGAAGTACTCACACAATTGTCTGCAGCACAACTGCAGTTGCACTGTCGAGGCATGTGCACTTCTGAGCAAAAACTGTTGGACGAAGGGCGATATCAAATTTCAGTTGTATTGTATTGTATAAATGGAGCCGATAACTATCTAGCAATATGCCTCATTAATTAATTAATTGACCTGAGTGTGACATAACTACGAGTGGTGTGCAGGGGTATAACAAGCGGGGGGGTAGGGGGGCACCGGCTCCCCAGTTTTAAAACTAGGGGGGGTGCCCCAAATCGGTTCTTTTTTATGTTTATCCAATGGATTTTTAAGAATACTTTTGTTAAGATAATTTGTGCCCCCATTTTTCAAATTGGGGGGGGGGGGAGGAAGGGCAAAACACAAAAAGTGGGATGAAAAATTTTTTTGGGCGCTTCTCGCAATACTTTTTTCAATTATGCCCCTCCACTTTTCAAAGCCTTGTTACACCTCTGGGTGTATGTACTATATAGAATGTAGATGTTCTAAATCCTGGCTATTTTTCACATACTTGTGCTCTTGACTCACCTTAGTATACGAAATGTTTGTGTTGTCAATGCATGATGTCTTTATTTTATGATCTGGAAACTCTGCATTGACCTCCATCGAAGACCTTGAACTTACAGTTTTCTAACTGAACAGAGATGTTTTCGATGCATTCAGTGCTCTTAACCCATTACGAAATGTGTTACAAGTTATGTTAAACACTGTTTGGTAATTCTGTTCGTCCCAGCGCAATTGACTGTCAAAAACCATGAAATTACTTTCGGCTGCGATAACAACAGTCGGTCAAAACTGTTAATGAAAAAAGCTGCATATACAATCCAATTCTGTCTGAGTCTATATGTTGCAAGTACCGACATCAATTGGGGAGGGGGTGTAACACAGGCTTACACAGCACCCGTATTCGGTTGGATCGTGTTTGCGGCTTAGCCCAAAATCTCTGCCAGCGGAACAACTCTTGTGAACGTTGTATATAGAGTGTTTAGGCTTCCAACGAGAGGAGACCTTAGGTTAGATTTCACCGTATAGTGATTTATTTGAATACTCTGACATCTGGTGGCATCAAAGGTCAATAACGTCGTTTGAAAAAGAGTCATACAAACGTATTCATAGATTCAGAGTTTAACGACTTCTTAGGACAACTAGGGACATAATTGACGTCGACAGAAATTATTTCATAAAAGTCTTCACAGTGACGTTCATGATGTAGGCCTATACATAGGAGCGCCGACTACTGAAACGAAATGAGTGTACTATTGTTATTAAACGTAATTCGGGCTAGGCGTAATGTAATGTCAATGGAAATCTTCGAAAATTTCTCTGCGCCCGCAAAAGCCACGTCATATCTACTAAGGCTGTTGACGTCGACCTCAACTTGCAATATGTCTGTCACGAAGGCAACTGCTACTGTTTACTGTGAAGCCAAGCTTAGGGCATCAGCTCATTCACGAGCGCTGGTGCACTCGGCTCTCATGCAATAGTATAAGTTCATGCAGCGACATGGAACAGTTACCTCTAACCGTGCGCAAGGATACTGTGCGCATTCAGCGGCTGTCGGCTTCGATCGATTCCTATTCGCTAACAGCCATCGACTGCGTCAACCTTTGACAGCATACACCAATTATTATTCGCTTCGTCTGTAACCATGGCAACCACCGTCCGTTGGTTGGTGTCCGTCTGCGGTTGCGTCCTTGGCCGTGGCTATCGATTCTTCTTCTACTGGTTCTCTGCCTGCCTCTTAGGCAGGTTCAAGTATCCGACGTCGCCACTCCTCTCGCTGCTGTGCTTCTTCTTTAAACCGTCCATATCCTCCTGTCAGCATCCAATCCAGCGTCATCCGTCATGGTTTCCTCTTGTCCGCTTCCCGCCATTGGCCGTTCCTAGTAGTGAGTTTCCTCTCAGCGTATGCCCAGTCCATTTCCTTTGTACATTGTGTGTATCCGGGATTTTTTCTTCAGTCATTTCCATCACTTCTTCATTTGTTCTATGTTCCGTCCAGCTGATTTTCTCAATTCGTTTCCATGTCCACATGTCGAAAGTTTCGTCTTCTTATGTCCGCTTTAATCATGATCCATGGGACCATGTCTATGTTTCATAATAACACTATCTTTTGGGCAACCACTCTGGTTTGATGCAGCGCACGAGAATAAACTGGTGCCTCGAGTGGCGCTTTAGAAGATTGGAGATTCGCCAAATATCCGTGTACACGTTTACTTTTAAACATAGATGTCGCCCCAGTTTAACTTTTGCTTCTAATTGAAAAGATGTGAACATTTCTTGCTCTCCATCATCGCCCATAAACAAGTGACAAGACGTTACGTAAGGACTTTCCAGTCCTGTGCATTATAGGTCCTTGGTTTTCATCCAACCAGTGTTTGCAACCTCTTCCGCTCTCTCCGAGTCGTCGTCCCTCATTAGATTGCCTAATTAAGAGACAACAGTGACTACAAGTGTTGGTTTTTATTAATTAAAAAAGAGAACTGTTACTTTCAACTACTATACATGTAGAACGTCATGTGAAAAATATGCCTAAACATCAATGAAATTATGAATCTGTAAACACTCTCTGTGGGTTTAACACAACTGGCGTAGTGGCCATTTTGCAAAACAACATTCGGTGTGAAATGCATAACGCAGTAAACATGAACGTTATAAACGTTGAAGCGGAGTGTTTATCAAAAATCGTGTGTGAAAGCGTTTTACAGGTAGGTCTCCACAGTGATCGTTATAGGCGTTCTAGCAACATTACAAAAGTGCCTACGAAATTGAAATGCACAATTATTACAATCACACTATTCTACAGATTGAAAATTTATTATTTGAAACCTGCTACCGAATCATTTGAACAAATCAGAACAATAAAAGTCATCAAACAGTGAGAAACTCGAATAGGCCTACAGTAACCTAATTGCTCAGATAAATATAACGACCAGAGATTTTAAGTGGGAACCAGCGGCAACTCTGCCAAATGCAGAAAACAAGATCTCTGCAAGTTCAATTCACTGTTGACTATTCTCTAGTGCAGTGGTTCCCAACCTGCGGGTCGCGACCCCCACTGGGGTCGAATAATGATTTGCGAGAGATAGGCTGGAACCTTCAAGGATTTGTGAAATTAGCAGACGTCAGCATAGTCTCTTTTATAAACACGTAGGCCTACCTCGATCAGCAAATCAGCAGAACAACAAATCAGCATTTTACCCGTGCCCTTACTGTATGTAATCTGTGTCCGCATACAAGCCACGCCCCAGATATTATGCGTAAGTTTGTGTCCTAACTACTATAAGTAAGTCCAATAACCAATTATTTTATCAATACCATCGGGAAGGCGATTCAAACGTAAATTTAAAAGAGATTTTGTAGTCAAATCAACATCAGCCATCTTTTTAAATTTTTGCGCCAAACATGTAAGCTCAAGTTGTCTAAAATGAGTCACGCCTGCAGTTAGTAAGGTAGTATGGCGAATTCCGCAATGCTTCATGAGCGACATGGCAGATTAATTCTAACTTCACCAAATGATAAGTAGGGCTGCAAATTTTTCGCGGTCATCGCGGGATTCGCAAAATTCGCGAATTTTGGATACTACCGCGAATTTGACAGTTTTTTCGTGACGTTCGTGTTTTTGATGTGACAAAGGAAAAGGTTCTAAATATTAGTTACGATTTCGTGTGCGAAGATATTCGGTGGCTAAAGGAAGACATTCAATTTAAGCCCTGTATGTTTCAGGTGAGTGGCGAGAGGCAATCTACTATTTTGCAGGACACGCAAATGATGCAATGTGTCCGTCGAATTTAATCGGAAAGTTGCACTAAGCGACTGGATAGGTCTAAGCGCTGTTCACAAACGCAGGCCTAAAGCACAGAATATCGAGTGTGGAAAGGCGAAAAGATAAAAATTGCAACCTTCAGCATGCTCTTTCAGCTGTGTTTGCATAACAGAGCAGACATAGCAGCAACAGCACCCGCCATTAATAGCATGAATGGTCGTTGATTATATTCAGTTATTGATTTATGTATTGTGTTACACATCTGACCGCCAATACGCCGCGAATTCTGTGTTTTTGACCGCAAATTGGACGCAACGTTTCAATATTTGACCGCGAAAAATTTATAGCCCTAATATTAAGGTCCATTCGGTCTTGTGACAAATATTTTCTAACAGCGTGACGAACGTGATATATATGGTTATTGATTGCGATGTGATTTAACTTGTTTCGGACACATTGGCGCTGTTAGGTTTAAAAAAAATTAACATCGGAAGTGCTAGAGATTTAAAATTATACATTAATGTATTCAAGTTTAGCCCATAGCTCTGCTCAAACTCCTTGATTGAATTACATCTAAATATTATTACTATAATAAAGTTGTTATTAGGTAAGAAATCAGACAGTGCATATGAAGACTTAATTGTGTGCGCTCATTACTCTGTGACCCATAGTTATTTAATATCTAACCAACCCTCACAACGCATAATTATAAGAAATTATGGGTTTTTAGAGTGCACATGCGCTAAAGGTTGCGCAGAGGTATCCATACAAGCCACGCCCATAACATTATGCGTGAGTCAGCGTCCTAAGTACTATAAGTAAGTCGATTCCATTCCCGAGACGCTGAGGCATGGAATGCACGAAAGCTCGTTACTGTGCTGCATCGGGGCTCAACTAAAAGACCCGTCCTTATTGATCGTCAGAAATGAGGAGGGTTGTAAAGAGTTAGTAGAGCATGAATATATGTAGGTGTACTGGTGCTGAGGGCTTTGTGGGTGAAACAAACCAACTTAAATTTTATTCTCAATTCAACAGGAGGCCAATGCAGCTGGTGGAGTAGGAGGACTATTGAACATGTTTGTTGTGGAACACGCAGCACTGCTCTAGCTAAGATGTTTTGGATGCGTTGCAGCCTTTAGAGTTCAAGATCTGAGAAACCGGCAAAAAGCAAATTAACATAAAAAACAATTTAGCATAATAATACATATAATATCTAATGATACTTAATTTCATTATGTTCAAAGGCTGCAAAGAGAATATGCGACATCGTCTGCCGTTCTGTTGACAATCGCCTCTTTTCACCGGCATCTGGCTACAGACCATCGAAGATGATCCTGATGTATGTTTCAGAGGGTATGTGTAATATCATTCTGTTGTTTATTAGTATTCTAATATGGAGAAAATGAAGAAATTTGAGTCCGGTTGGCAGAAACGTCAAAGAAAACGCGAACTTGAAGAGGTAGGCAAACAGCAACGTGGTAGTATTGATAAATTTCTGGCAGTAAAAACACGAGAAGGGCCGCAATTTATAGATGGTGTCGACTCAGCGTCAGAAGCTGGATGCAGTTCAGGCTTAGGCCGCTCGGCAGTGTCAGCACTAATGCCAACAACAGACACCCTTGATTTCAGCAATGATATCATTGATATGCCTAAATCTGAAACTACCATAGATCTACCATTAAAACAAGAGAATCAATCTGTTGGAAACGTGCCACAAACAGATGCTGCTCTGTGGAC
Source organism: Bimastos eiseni (assembly GCA_959347315.1). Taxonomy (NCBI): domain Eukaryota; kingdom Metazoa; phylum Annelida; class Clitellata; order Crassiclitellata; family Lumbricidae; genus Bimastos; species Bimastos eiseni. The sequence continues at coordinate 3,684,049 of OY365807.1, read as the reverse complement.
TATAAATGAAGATTTGGTCAGTTATTGGCTGCAGATGGGACCTGAACCATGTCGCAATCAAGATGGCATGTACTCTAAATCCATAAAACAACATGGAAATAAAGTAAAATTGAATAGTACCAAAAGAAAACTAAACGATTCTGCTTTTTTTACGATCACACCAAACGGGGAAAAAATTCTCAGACATTGGCCCTTGTATTCGCCATCAACTGGGCGCTTATTTTGTTTTGTTTGTAAACTTTTTATTTCAAGCAGCGCAAGTGCTCTTGCAAACCAAGGTTTCGATTCATGGGATCATATAAACAGACAGGCTATCAACGACAAGGCCCTTGGTGTCGTGTTGCTCCATGTTGGGAAGTTTGCCCCCATCCTAAGCTATGATATAGTGGAGGATGGCCTCAAGGTGCAGGAGTTAATAAGAGTCTACGAGCGGATGAAGACTGGTGGACTCGAGGTGTTTCTGTTGCAGGATCCTCTGAATCCTGTGAATGAAGCCATTAGCAAATCGCCCTACGTGGTTGCTGATCCTGGTGTGTAGATTGTGAGTATAGTTGATACAACCTGGTTTGCTTATTTCTTTAGTTTGAATAAGGTCATCTGATTTGCATTATTTTGAGGTTGTCTAGTATCCAGAGCACAAGGAACGAGATGATGTTGCAGATAGCTGCTTCAACAAATAGTCAGAGATATATCTCGGCACACTGCGCAACTTTGCTTTGGAGACCTGAAAGGCTATCGTGTTATTAAATACGCATAGTTTATGATTTTATGAATTTAGTTAATCGTTAGATCTTTGAAGAAAATTTACCAGGCTATGTGGTAATATTACAGTTACATTCATGGAATTAAATACATTTGATACATATAAATACGATTACACATGACATTTCGACCCTTGTCTGGGGAGTCACCGTGTAGGGACCTTGACGAAGTACTCACACAATTGTCTGCAGCACAACTGCAGTTGCACTGTCGAGGCATGTGCACTTCTGAGCAAAAACTGTTGGACGAAGGGCGATATCAAATTTCAGTTGTATTGTATAAATGGAGCCGATAACTATCTAGCAATATGCCTCATTAATTAATTAATTGACCTGAGTGTGACATAACTACGAGTGGTGTGCAGGGGTATAACAAGCGGGGGGGGGGTTAGGGGGGCACCGGCTCCCCAGTTTTAAAACTAGGGGGGGGGTGCCCCAAATCGGTTCTTTTTTATGTTTATCCAATGGATTTTTAAGAATACTTTTGTTAAGATAATTTGTGCCCCCATTTTTCAAATTTGGGGGGGGGGGCAAAATTCAAAAAGTGGGATGAAAAAAAATTAGAGAGATTCGTCGCGTCCAGGCGGTATTGTGACGTGCAATATATCTGATCGGAACAGGCAGAGCAAGACGCGACGTGAACGTTACGTTTAACAACCTCCTCAAGGTAATCAAAGTCGAGAGCGAAGAATCAAATACCTTTCAAGACCATACAGAGGCTGTTTCGCCGTTTCTCCAGATCGAAATTTACCCATTTTAAGACTGCCTCAAACACAAACCTCTCCGTGCGCACCTCTATGAGGTCGCTCGTGACGTACGACAGCAGCCGAACGGCGGAGAGCTCGAGAAACTCCTAAGACTCGCAGCCGAAGGCAAAGTTCTCCAGCACAAACTTATGCGCCTCTGCCTCGAGCTTATCACAAGAATGCAGGTGGGAGAACTCCTCGATTCCCAGGCAGTTCGAGGGATGCAGGTGATTGTCGAGGAACTGGCAGCAGAATTCCACCACCTCTGAATAGTGGAAGAGGCTTGCACCGGCCAGCACGTCCTGCGCGTTGTCGACCGTGACCTCGACGCGACCCGTGTAGACGTAGTCCACCACCTGGCGAAGGGTCTTTGGCGACAGCTCGTTGAAGGATATCCGCCCCTCTCGGCTCTCTCGATGGTCGCTAGAGTACATCACCTTGAAGTAGGGACTGCTGACGGCGAGCACGTTCCTGTGACAAGGGATCTCCTCATGCTCCACGCTCCACTGACACCATCCTACAGGATGGTGTCAGTGGAAACGGCCTCCGTCCTGAGGGCATTGAGCCTTCGCAGGATCTCCAGGGGGTGGCCGTCGTTCTGCAGGACCTGGGTCACCTCAACCGATGGGTCGCTGCATCGGCGCTGATCCAGCGTCTCCATTCCCCGTCAGCAGCGGCAGAAACGGTTTGAAGCAAACTGAAACACAAACAGAATATCCTTCAATCAAATCAATCAAAATAAGTTTATTGAAACCATCAATTTGTAACAAAACAGATCATTAAACTATTATATGAATTTGGCATATTAAATCAAACATGTAGTTATTTAAGGATGATGGACGACAGGAGTTTCCACCCAAGGGGATTAGTCCCTGCTAAGTAGGGACACCTTAACCCTTTAACGACAAGCTGCATAGGTCTTCCCATACATTTTAGTACACGCTGGTCGTTAAAGGGTTAAGCTCACACGTATAAATCGGCTATTAGGCCTACAATTTCATTAGCAAGTAATAGCCTTTATTTATAATTTTTATATCTTACAAATGAACATAGAATACATGGAGCAATCAAAATACACAAACAAATAAAAAGTTTTTATTGTCACAAATTTTATATACATCAAATAAACGTTATGCAGAAGAAGTTGACAACAGGGAGGAACAGAAGGGATATAATCTTGCTGTTAGGGCCATCAAATTTCATCATCTAACAAATACAGCATATATACAAATATACTCAAACACAAACAAACATACATACATACATACATAACGTAAGATTAACAGCACTTATTAAACAGAGGCTAGTGTAAGGCAACAATGTCATTTAAAAACAACTACATGATGGAAATGTCTTTATCCACCAGGACCCCACCATGCAATTTCTCCTCCACTGAGCCCCCATTATGCTCTTCATGTGATTGCACCAGGTCCTCTGACCCGGTTTACAATAGTGCAAAACAAATGCCCATTTAATTAATTATAATCATCATCAGACTATCAACAAGTGAAAGAGGTAGTTGCATGGTAGCTTAACTTAGGTGCTATATAAATGCACTTCTCTCTCCTACGTCCTTTGCTCCACTCCTCCCCATTTAATCATCCAATCCCTCCTCGTTTGGGTTCTCCTTTTACTAATAGTCGTCCTCGTTTTTCTCCCTTCATTTCCAACTCCTACCCGGGATACCCTTTTCCATGTTCCTTCTCTCCTCATAATCATCCTCTCGCTCCTCCCGGTCTCCTTTTCCCAAAGCTTCAAACATTCTATACTGTAGGTATTTTTTTAATCTGACCATCCGTCGGCTAAGTCACCTATTGTCCTCGCAACCCTCTTATCTTAACCATCTCCACCGCACGGATCAACCACCACAGCGCAGCGTATCGATGCAGCAAACCCATAAATTGGCCAAGGAACACGAGCCAACGCTCCGAGCACTAGATGCCGCCCATGCCGACCTGTTAAGGACCAGACCCCCGGCATAAACTATAATTCAAATGACGTCATTGCGCCGCGCCCTGATATCAGGTGGCGCCTAGAGCGGTAGAACCGCTGTAATGGCCGCCCGAGAGTCGCCGATATCGGGCGCGACACAGCCAGAGAGCCAAGCGTCCTGGATGGCCGTCTGCCTCGTTCTGATAGCCATTAGCCACGCTCGCTCTGGATAAGTCCAGATTCTTGGCTTACACTCGTCGACCCTTACCCAATAAACGCCGTCTGAAAAATCCCCGCGGGCATTGACGCGGTGAATGTTCAGTGGTGGGACGTGAAAATCTGCGAGGAGAAAATCTTAAATGGTGAGAAAATCTGAGGGATATGAAAATCCTCTTTTGTAGAGGAGAAATGGAAACATAAGACTACCATACCTCACCATCCTAAACCTATTTTCCGCCTTAGAAATTGCTTGGCAGGTCTTTTGTCTCAGAAATACACACCATCACACTCATTTGGTACACTCACCTTAAGCACATTAACTGACTAGTCCTTAACTCACAACCAGGGCCGTACCGAGCTATAATTGCGCCCTGTGCCTAGCATCAATCTGGGCACCCCCACATTTTTAAAATAGTGCATTTTATGAAATAATAAGTTATTCTATCCTAAAATTTGCGCCCTTCCCACATTTTTGCCCTGGGCCACGACCCCGCTGGCCCCTCCCTCGGTACGGCCCTGCTCACAACTGCTCACAGTGTGCTCTGTGTCATTGACTGCTGTTGCTTGGTCATTAGATAGTGATCAATGCTAAAATCCAAAATAATAATAAATCTAATAATAATAATAAATAACCTCCTCTGTTGATCACTTCTGCGTCCTCATTTCAAAGTGCTTCTGCTCATGACCAGTTCTTTATTCGGCTGATTCGTATCTTCTTCCAAATGAACCACATGTCCATTCCAGGCATGTCTCCCTCTATCTCTCTCGAACTCCATCTCTCAGTTTCATCAGATATTTTATAGTGAAATATATGTAAAACAAACCCACACAACCAAAAACATCATATATATATAGACCTCACCAAACCATTAGATATACCTCACAAAACCATTAGACATACCTCACCAAACCATTAGATATACCTCACCAAACCATTAGATAGACCTCACAAAACCATTAGATATATACCTCACCAAACCATTAGATATACCTCACCAAATCATTGGATATACCTCACCAAACTATTATATATACCTCACCAAAAGCACTCAGATATACCTCACCAAACAATTACACACAGTGTTAACCAACACATTATAATTTATATATACTTCACTAACCCATCAGATACAATACACCATTATAGAAATATACCTCACCAAACCACACAGACTACTAGGTATACCCATTATCTTAAAATCAAAACAGACCACCAAATGAGGGGCAACATCGCAAAAACAGCTGCGAGATAAAATAATTCTTCTCATAACCTGTGAAACACAGTTAAACAACGTTGTATTTTATGCGTAGCGTTGGTGCAGTGAGAATACATAACACCAACCGCCAGAACTTACACTTAAATCACCAATCGTATTATCTAAACGACCAGAGAATACAGCAACATAAAAAAGATAAGATTGCATTCCCAGTTCAAGTTCGTATTCCATGAGGATATCAAAATGGCTGATTCAAACACTTCAAGACAGGAGAATATTTAGAAACATACTATCCTTCCTTCTTTAGAAATTAGAATGCTTCAAGATATAATACAGTGGTGTCTACAGACACTGTAATTCAGCAAATGTAATGTACAATGATGTCTATAGCTTGTCTGATGTAATGTATCTAATGACTTCTATAGCTAACTCATATTGTGCACTTATGATCATACAGTCAAAGAACACATCAAGTAAAATCACAATAACAAAGTATCCATAAGAGTCGAAGCCAGGTTGAAATGCAATTAAAAGACAAACTGCAATAAAGACAAACTGTATCATAATTAAAGCACAACAAACATTCATTACTACCAGATCATTTTGTCTAATTGGTATTTCCTATTTCCCAAAAGGACATTAAATAAAATAATCTCCTTTGTTATGACACATTCATGACACCCACATATTCCCTCGGCTCGACCTCCCCGGATTTTGACTGGCACCGGAACGAAAAGCTTAGCTATTGCAGACTTGATTGGTACAGTGCCAGTGAATAAGCTGGTCTCTCTGACATGGCTTTTGTGGATGCTGATAAATTTCAGAAGATTTACAATACATTACATTCACTTTTCCTCGCTATAGAAGTCAATTGCTTGGTCTGGTGTGATTGGAAATCATCAAAACCACCAATGGTATCACCCCATAATGGTACGTTATCAATAATAACAGATATATACTGGGCCAATGTCTGGTAATGACATAATTATACTAGACTCCTAAAGTGATGACTGGACGCTGTGGGAGCCCGAGTGCCGAGGTTAATAATTGTCTGATTACAATGACTACGGTTCTTCAACCAGTGCTGAAAGATATTTCAAGATTTCCATTCCAATTGTACACTTGGCAAAGAAAGTAACTTAGATTAGTTACAGTCTATACACTTTGAAGGATAAGAGAATATGACAGATTGGTGAGTATGCAAGCAAGCAACAGCAGAAGTAAGTACATATATTCTTTATTAACCATTGCTAATTGCACCTAACGTGCACAGTTAAAAGTAATGTAATGTAAACAATATATCCTAACAATAAATTATCTGCACATCAAGCTGTGGGCTGGGGAGATTATGGGGTCATGGGCGGCACAGGAATGGAGAGAGTATTGGGTGAGTTTGAAACCAATGGATTGATAGATTGACTTGCCGACTGATTACTGACTCGCTAATGTTTAAATACTCGGTGAATGACTTGCACATGAATAGACACAATGACTGGTGAACAAATTTTTACAACAATTTAGAGCTGCTGACAGAAATTCCTGGCCCTAGGCAGAGCATATACAGAAATCCGGGCCCCTAGTAGGCATGGTAATCACAGACCTGAAAACTATGTTTAGGATCAATTAAAAATTGAGCATGGGCTCGGCCCAGGCATCTGGGTATTTGCTCACCACGACAGAGTTCTAATTCACATTCCATTAATGAAGCTATAAAACTCAACCGTCACGAGGTCACAGCCGGGGCAGACCAATAAAATGAATTTGCTAAAAACATTTTCACAATCAATAAACGACAGCTCATAGGTCAAACATGGAAAAATTTTCTAACGCACTCAGACAACAATAGCACATTAACGAACAAAGAACATGACACATTAACGAACAAAGAACATGACACATTAACAGACAAAGAACTAAAAAACACACCAAAACATGGATTCTTCATTTTACAAGAGATTCCACCTATGCTAAATATAACAGTAGGCCAAATGTACCATGCTCTGGAATGCAAAAATTGTCAACATGTCACCTGCATTATGTACCTCTGAAAGCTGTTATTTCAACCGTGCTTGGGCTGGGATCGTCTCTGAGTGAATATATTAAAGAGGCGCCATACCAAGTGTTTGTATTGATTGATTGATTGATTGATTGATTGATTAACTGAAAGGCAGCGGAGTGAGTAGTTGGGATCAACCCAAATCGCTGAAACCCGAATCCCCGAAAACGCTGAAAAGGCCAAAAAGCCCGATGTACTATTGAAAAACGCTCAACTGTCTCAAAACAGCGCTATTCGTTTATCAATCCAGCTTCTACGTGAATTCTTTTCGTCGATCCGGCTCCATTTGAGCAAAATCTTTATCATCAATCCAACTTCGTTTTCGGGGATACGGCGGAAATCAGTTTGGGGGAAATCGGGTTTCGGCGATTCGCTACTCACCCGAGTAGCATGGGGTACGATTTCTAGAAAAGGTAACACTAGTTCTCAATGAAAAGCCTGAGAGGTGACGGATCAGACAGAGGAGCTTCAGACATAGCCGTTGGACACGTAACTGGTACACAGGCATTGCCATCTACGTGCAAAATGGCAAATCGAGTGAGCGATGAGCGAAAACTGTCTAACAAATCGCCGAATAATTTAAAACTGACGAAATAATCACGCACGTATACGTACATAACTGGCTTGCCGTCCGGAAACTTAAGATGAAGACGCCCAAAGGCCGCAGACGACTGCGAATTACCGCAACGGCATGGCATCGAATTTCATAAAATTATATCCCAACTTCACGCAAAAGGAACGCATAGTACTATCTAGAATATAAACCGCAGCTAAACCATTCGTTGTCGCACACAACACAACTCGTCCATCTTAGTGATATCACAGACTATATATATTAGCGCGAAGAAGACTCGCTAGCGAAACGCTCAGCGAATCGACAGCGATCATCGAAATACTATTTCGTACCATCGAAAGAATTTCGTCTCTTGAAATTGAATATAAGTTAGATTTTATTGTATCAAATTAATAACCCCAGTGTGTACTAGAAAGAAGAGCGTTCTGGCAAACCGATTCTCCAATTGGATTTTCTAAAAGCTTTAATTTAGATATTTTACATACTTTCTTTAATGCAGTAATAGGATTATTTATTATTACCAATTCAATTGTTTCACTCTAAAAGTGAACTGTGCTGGGGTAAAGCGAGTGAACTTTACTATTTTCGTAATCGTACTTTTCTGGTCAGAGCTCAAAGAATGGAACAGTTTTGCAACTTCAGTTCGTCAGTGCACAACAAAGACCCTACTGTTGCTCGATTGGGACCAATAAACAATATGGCTAAGGCTATATGGCTTTAACTCAAATTGAAAGCTCATCAAGTTACATTTAATACACCATAAATAACTCACCAAAAACGTATCGCAACTTCAAAACACGCGCTGTATATTTTCAGTTGTGATTTATTGTAAGTTTCCTGATTAGTCCCAGTAACTTCAGGGAGCACTGTTTGGATTATCTCATTGCGTACTCGACGCCTAGTGTGTCGAATCTTTTTGCAATAAATCATGCAGTCTCCTTGCGATGTTTTGCGTCATAGAATATATATATATATATATATATATATATATATATATATATATATATGCGACGTTGTGTGCCTAAGAAGGTGCCGTGGAGGCTGCTCACCTAGCGACAAAGGTGTAAAACGTCGTGCTTACAGAACAGTGAGAACACATGCATTGCGCTTTCCACTACATGAAATTTTATTATCTATTATGCGTTTTTGTCAGGTTATTATTACAAATAAAACAATGATATATGTATTTAATACATACATATCACATTTCATCGAAGTCGTCGCTTATGGTTTAGTGATACACATTCATTCATTCAAATATTTATGTTGCGCCGTATGCAGTAACCACTCACACGCACACCCAACTTCAGCCAGGTCTAAAAGATAGAATTTTAAATGGCCATAAAATGTATCACTACATGATTTAGCCTCATCACAAATATCCCAGTAAACCACTACCCGGCGGTATGAAAGAGTGGGATGAAAAAATTTTTTTGGCGCTTCTCGCAATACTTTTTTAAATTATACCCGCCCCCCCCACTTTTCAAAGCCTTGTTACACCTCTGGGCGTATGTACTATGTAGAATGTAGATGTTCTAAATCCTGGCTATTTTTCACATACTTGTGCTCTTGACTCACCTTAGTTAGCATACGAAATGTTTGTGTTGTCAATGCATGATGTCTTTTATTTTAGAATATGGAGAATAAAATACTCCTTGACCTCCTTCGAAGACCTTGAACTGACTGTTTTCTAATTGAACGGAGATGTCTTCGATGCATTCAGTGCTCTTTACTCATCTGAGGTGGCTTACGAAATGTTGTGTTACAAGTTGTGTTAAAAACTGTTTTGTAATTCTTTTCGTCTCAGCGCATTTAACTTTCAAAAACAATGAAAATACTTTCGACTGCGATGAGAATAGTCGTTAAAAGCTGTCAATGCAAAAATCTGCATATAAATACTGACATCAATCAGAGGTGAATCATTACGCTACCTCGTCAACGATGGTCAATAACTGGCACGGAACCTGTGAAGTACAAGCGCGTCATCATTGTTGCAGTAGTCGTCAGCATCGTCGTCAGCATCGTCATCACCAGCAGCAGCATTGTTACTCTCATCATCATCATCATCCAATCGTTCGAATCCGATGCTTTATTACTTATAGTTAACTCACTTTGGATTGTTTTTTCGTTTTTTATTTTGTTAAAAAAAATCTCGTTTTTTATTTTTCGGCACGTTTTTCCGTTTATTATCAATATTTAGGTTCATTCGTATATTTATTTGCTTGTTGTTATTTTGTTAAGATTAATTGGTCTCAATAGCCTCTACACAAATCCACAGATAGGCATACAATTACGAAACCTCGACCGGGATTTCTGGCACTGTAGGGTCTAAGAATACGCATACGGGACGTGGACCAATATAACATTTTTGAGTGGACGTCGGAATCCTGCCTATTTGAGCGATTATATATGAAACAGTTTTCTGTGAATGATCTGTGGGGACTGGGGAGACAGCAGGAGGTAAGGTTTTGCAGAGTTTGCAGGATGGATCAGAATCAGATGTTTGTTGTATTACTGGAGGGAGTTTTTAGTGATGAGATGAAGGCTAGGCGGATAAATATTTGATAAGGTGTTCCATTTGAGAATATTGGTCACTAGGGGTCTCACGTCACATTTTATTGGCAGATCAATTCTGTCTGAGTCTGTATGTTGCAGGTACCGACATCAATTGGGGAGGGGGTGTAACACAGGCTTACACAGCACCCGTATTCGGTTGGATCGTGTTTGCGGCTTAGCCCAAAATCTCTGCCAGCGGAACAACTCTTGTGAACGTTGTATATAGAGTGTTTAGGCTTCCAACGAGAGGAGACCTTAGGTTAGATTTCACCGTACAATGATTTTATTTGAACACTCTGACATCTGGTGGCATCAAAGGTCGTTAACGTCGTTTGAAAAGGAGTTATACAAACGTATTCATAGATTCAGCGTTTAACGACTTCTTAGGACAACTAGGGACATAATTGACGTCGACAGAAATTATTTCATAAAAGTCTTCACAGTGACGTTCATGATGTAGGCCTATACATAGGAGCGCCGACTACTGAAACGAAATGAGTGTACTATTGTTATTAAACGTAATTCGGGCTAGGCGTAATGTAATGTCAATGGAAATCTTCGAAAATTTCTCTGCGCCCGCAAAAGCCACGTCATATCTACTAAGGCTGTTGACGTCGACCTCAACTTGCAATATGTCTGTCACGAAGGCAACTGCTACTGTTTACTGTTAAGCTAAGCTAAGCTAAGCTTAGGGCATCAGCTCATTCACGAGCGCTGGTGCACTCGGCTCTCATGCAATAGTATAAGTTCATGCAGCGACATGGAACAGTTACCTCTAACCGTGCGCAAGGATACTGTGCGCATTCAGCGGCTGTCGGCTTCGATCGATTCCTATTGGCTAACAGCCATCGATTGCGTCAGCCTTTGACAGCATACACCAATTATTATTCGCTGCGTCTGTAGCCATGGCAACCACCGTCCGTTGGTTGGTGTCCGTCTGCGGTTGCGTCCTTGGCCGTGGCTATCGATTCTTCTTCTACTGGTTCTCTGCCTGCCTCTTAGGCAGGTTCAAGTATCCGACGTCGCCACTGCTCTCGCTGCTGTGCTTCTTCTTTAAACCGTCCATATCCTCCTGTCAGCATCCAATCCAGCGTCATCCGTCATGGTTTCCTCTTGTCCGCTTCCCGCCATTGGCCGTTCCTAGTAGTGAGTTTCCTCTCAGCGTATGCCCAGTCCATTTCCTTTGTACATTGTGTGTATCCGGGATTTTTTCTTCAGTCATTTCCATCACTTCTTCATTTGTTCTATGTTCCGTCCAGCTGATTTTTTCAATTCGTTTCCATGTCCACATGTCGACAGTTTTGTCTTCTTATGTCCGCTGTAATCATGATCCATGGGACAATGTCTATGTTTCATAATAACACTATCTTTTGGGCAACCACTCTGATCTGATGCAGCGCACGAGAATAAACTGGTGCCTCGAGTGGCGCTTTAGAAGATTGGAGATTCGCCAAATATCCGTGTACACGTTTACTTTTAAACATAGATGTCGCCCCAGTTTAACTTTTGCTTCTAATTGAAAAGATGTGAACATTTCTTGCTCTCCATCATCGCCCATAAACAAGTGACAAGACGTTACGTAAGGACTTTCCAGTCCTGTGCATTATAGGTCCTTGGTTTTCATCCAACCAGTGTTTGCAACCCCTTCCGCTCTCTCCGAGTCGTCGTTCCTCATTAGATTGCCTAATTAAGAGACGACAGTGACTACAAGTGTTGGTTTTTATTAATTAAAAAAGAGAACTGTTACTTTCAACTACTATACATGTAGAACGTCATGTGAAAAATATGCCTAAACATCAATGAAATTGTGAATCTGTAAACACTCTCTGGATTTAACACAACTGGCGTAGTGGCCATTTTGCAAAACAACATTCGGTGTGAAATGCATAACGCAGTAAACATGAACGTTATAAACGTTGAAGCGAAGTGTTTATCAAAAATCGTGTGTGAAAGCGTTTTACAGGTAGGTCTCCACAGTGATCGTTATAGGCGTTCTAGCAACATTACAAAAGTGCCTACGAAATTGAAATGCACAATTATTACAATCACACTATTCTACAGATTGTAAATTTATTATTTGAAACCTGCTACCGAATCATTTGAACAAATCAGAACAATAAAAGTCATCAAACAGTGAGAAACTCGAATAGGCCTACAGTAACCTAATTGCTCAGATAAATATAACGACCAGAGATTTTAAGTGGGAACCAACGGTAACTCTGCCAAATGCAGAAAGCAAGATCTCTGCAAGTTCAATTCACTGTTGACTATTCTCTAGTGCAGTGGTTCCCAACCTGCGGGTCGCGACCCCCACTGGGGTCGAATAATGATTTGCGAGGGATAGGCTGGAACCTTCAGGATTTGTGAAATTAGCAGACGTCAGCATAGTATCTCTTATAAACACGTAGGCCTAATCATGATTATTGCACTAACTGCTAATCCTTAGCGACTTAAATTAATTAATTCCTGTACTATGATTAATAATTTTAATAAAATAATTTCCAAGAGCAAATTATAAATTCTTAATTAATGACCGATCATGCTGTTATCCACGAGAGGAATGAATTATTTTACAATTGATGGAAAGAAGTAAAATGCATGGTAGTAAAAACGCGGTGAATGTGATTGCTGGAGTCTCCACAGCTTTGGAAATATTGTCAGAGGGTCGCCGGACTAGAAAGGTTGAGAACCGCTGCTCTAGTGTATACACTACAGATTGTAATAGCCAGTTACAATCATAAATTGTTAGACATATAGGCCTACGTATACGATTTTGCATAGATTTCTGCGTGTTGTGATATTCATTGACCGTAGGTGTATACCTTAAACTGTAAGCCCTGACTTTACTCTTTCAACTGAGATGTTTGACAAGTCATAAGAGTCTTTTGACTCAGGCCTATCTCAGTTTCTGTCTAATACATTGCGCCATTGAAACGTGACACAGGTAGGCCTACTAGAAAAAAAGTGAAGCACATGTAGCATCATGTTGTTTTGCGAGTCATTATGGACTATAGCGAAGAAAACCAGGTTCCGTTTTTGGCATGGTAAATCAGAAAATTGCCAAATTAGTAAGCAATCAGTAGGTTTTTGAATCATGTTAATAATGAATATTGACACTTTCTAAAAGTTTCTTTGCATATTAGCATTGTATAGCTGAATAGAGAAACATAATAAAACTTCTTGCATATAGATACGAGTTGTCCCTTTGTACAAATATCGTACCTTTCTGCAAACGTAACTAACACAAATCGAATTTATTCTACTTTATCACAATTCGTCAACAAAGTTATATTTGATGAGCATACAAAACGCAACTATATCTGCCCTCAAAACAATGATGACGATGATTATGACAAGGATGACTCAACACAATGAGGAGGAGGATTTAACACAATGAGGAGGAGGATTCAACACAATGAGGAGGAGGATTCAACACAATGAGGAGGAGGATTCAACACAATGAGGAGGAGGATTCAACACAATGAGGAGGAGGATTCAACACAATGAGGAGGAGGATTCAACACAATGAGAAGTATGAATCATAACTATGAGGAGGATGACTCAACACAATGAGGAGGAGGAGGAGGATTCAACACGACGAGGAGGATTTAACACAATGAGGAGGAGGATTCAACACAATGAGAAGTGTGAATCATGACTATGAGGAGGATGACTCAACACAATGAGGAGGAGGAGGAGGATTCAACACGACGAGGAGGATTTAACACAATGAGAAGTGTGAATCACGAGTTCACGACTATGAGGAGGATGACTCAAGACAATAAGGAGTACATAATTGTTGGATTCTGATGACCATTGTGGTGACAACGACGACAACGATGACGAACCATGATAATGAATAATGTTAGTGTTGACGACTACGAGAAGGAGGATGAGAAAAGTGAACGTGATTTCATACAAGTCACTAAGACAATGACTCTAAAGGTCACAAGCGTAATACAATATACATTAAGTGATGATCACGATCATGATTCTGATGCTGATGTCAACGACAAAAGTGATGATGATCACGATGATGAAGACGACGACGATGACGACGACGATGATGATGATGATGACGGCGACGCTGATGATGATGATGAACATAATGTTAATAGCACTAAGCAACTTGATAATAATAATAATGAGTCATACTCAAAACCTGATAATAAGATATGTCCCTTGCATATATGATAACGATAATGACGACGACGATGTCGCTGATAATGCTAAGAATATATTAATAATAATATTGGCCATATTTTCAGTTGTAGTAGTAGTAGTAGTAGTAGTAGCAGTAGTGGGTGCAGTAGTTGAATCGGCATTTGCATAGTGGCAGTGGTGGCGGTGGTGATATTAGCAGTTGTTGTTGTCATTGTGAGAGCAGTTATCATGCTCGTAAAGGCAAAATTATACGGCTATAGGCCTATTTATCTGAAATGACAAAAATGATGATGACAAAATGATGATGACAAAATGATGATGAAATCGACGATCATGATGAATGATATGATAACAATGTTAATAATACCAACGAAAATGGTATTAATTTTATCACAATAATATCATAATGATGATGCTGCTGCTGATGATGAACATCATATCATCAATAGCAACGAAAGCAAGCCATTCTATCATTATTCAAATCTGTTATTATGATATTGACGCTGATGTTAAAAATATGAACCATAACAATAATTATTACAGCAATCATCACGGTAAAAATACATCAAAGAGTGATAAACGATATGTCCCTTGTAGTCTATGCCCTCGCTAATCGACGGCGGCTACCTGTTAGCGTTCATTAAACGCTCATCAGTAGCGGATGAGAATGGATTGTCGGATGTAGTTGGAACAGTCGGGTGGAACAGCGATGAAGTCCCTCCATCCTCTTCCTCCTCCTCCATTCTCTTGTGGAACGTTCCGCCGTAGACCGTGTGTTTCGTACGAATGATGCTGCAGACAACACGTGATAATTACTATGCGCCATACAGGATTTTTAAGTAATTTCTAAATAAATCAGTCAGTCAACCAACTAACCAAAAAACAAACCAATGAATCAGCCAACCAACCAATCAGTCAGTCAGTCAGTCAGTCAGTCAGTCTGTCTCGATCGTTTGTTTCAATTGGTCTCTCCTTGTGGAGTGTCTTTCTCCATCTGTTCGCTCTAAAATTTCTAACTGGCAATCTCTCATCCTCTTTAAATTTGCTTTTCTCAAAATCTACTTCTTCTCACGGGGCCTTTATTCTGCGTACTGGCAGCGGTTATACACGATTCACCCTACTAGAGGCGCTCTACAAATGCTTAGATACAATACAATACAGTATATACGTCGAATATATATTGAAAGACATGAGTCTTAAGTTTAGACCTGATTATCGCCAAAGAATTGATTGACGGAACGAATTGAATCGGGTAACGAATTCCAAGGCTTTGGACCAGCCACCGAGTAAGCCAGATGGCTCACCATTAGGCCTATTAGTGGCCTCAGCACCCATGTACATCATATACATAGCTACTCTTGCCATTCACCGACATCCGCTTCATAGATTTCTAACAAGCATTCGATATGGCAAGACATTATAATGTGCATGGATACAACCAGACTTCGGCTGTCAGACTACAACTTTCCCGAAGTCCTTCTGGAAAGCTTAGGATAGTTTTTCCAATGGATTTTTCTTTTGTCTATTAAAAATCTACAACTCAGACTTATATGCATAATTTTGTCTTATTTCCTAGGATAATGTTGCGATTTAGAGCTATTTTTATCCGCTCCTTTTTCTTCAATAATGATCCGATGTGTGTCGTCCAATGATCACATCCATCCTCAGCTTCTTTCTAACAGATGGTTGTTTCTCTGAGTGCTTTGCTAGCTCACACATTGTTTAAAAGCCACGAGTATAGGCCCATCTATCCACCGACGATATTTCATAACAAGCTGCTGCAATTTCTCCGCCGCCTCTGGAACTCCAATTCCGTCTCCTCCCCTTTCTCCATTTCCCCTTCCTCTTACATACCCTCCCCTCCTCCGCTAACCAGGCTTCGTAGCCTAGACCAGGCTAGTGGCGTTCTTCATCTAACTATTATTACAACAGTTTTATATAGCGTCACTTCTAGGTCTTCTACTCAGAAGCGCTCCCAGCCCAACCACGGTCGAAATAATGACAGAGTGAGGATGACGAAACGACTCTACGTCATATCTCCGCTCTAGTGTATTATTAATTAGTGCTTCTAGTACGGCGGGGTGTCTAATGCACAGGGTATCAAATGATGGCGCACCAGAGGTGGGTCGGTCCCACGAGACAAGGAGGCGACACGTGGTGAATAATGCATTCGTACCTGGTTAGTTTTTAGTTGAGCCGTAAATGACACAAGCGATTGAGCAGATCGTGAGCAGATACAAGGACGGAGTGATGCATTGTACCCAAGCATCTATGAAGCGCCTCTAGTGGCTTCAAGCAATCATCGATCGGAAAAGAGCGTTCACGAAGAAGGATTGGAGGTTAAAGCAGTGAAGTAAACGCGGAATCTCTTATAATAAGCATTTGCACTACTTTTAATCAAGGTGTATGCGTACCAGAGTGTGACTAGGCAACTGGCATAATAAGGTATTTACTTACTTATTTACTGCCAATGTATGATGGATCTTTAGGGTCATCCAGTTAAGTAAGACCTGTCTGTTTCCACTTGCTTATACATGCCATGCCCCCCACTACGCCTATCTCCCTCTGGATGGATATCTATTTCTTTAACGGATCACGATTAAATCTACGATTTAAATAAAATTAGTCCACAAATAAATCCGTTGTGCACCATAATAACGGAGCTATATAAATGATGGGCTTTGAATAGACCTTCTTACTCGAGACTGGACGTTTCGTCGTGTCCGGAAGCGGACGATGAGAGCTGTTGGCGTCGGCTGTGTCTCCAGACACGACAGTTGTGCAGCTGGATAACGATGCACCAACAGAGTCCAGGCAGAACGATGAGTAGACCAAACCCAATGAACCCTACGCCGATGATTGTGGCCGATGACCTCACTCCGAGGGACATTGTTATGGCAACGGGTACCATGCCAACGATAGCAACGCTGCCTCCGATGCCAACGATGACAAAAGGACCACGAAACGATGATATCACAGACGATGGCATCCGGACTGTTACAGGACCACGTTACTATGGTAACATGGCAGCCGACGGATGGCGCTATACGATCAGCGGTAGACTCACGAAGTGGGGTGCCAGCGGATAATTCCCGCTGCAAGGTGTTAATAGATGATACTATTAACTCGTATAAAAGCTTATGACACCAGTCGACTAATACTTCGTCCGCAGTCGAGCAGGGTACCAGCTTATGAATCGTGATCTCGCAGTTGCATAGGATACGAGATGAGATGAGGAATAATTCCTTTGCAGAAGTTCCAATCGGCCAACTGTATCTCGCATACACGTGGTACAACTTTGTCCAATTCTGCTACGGCATCAATTCCATTCAGTTGGGGAAAGGTTGGTAGCTTGACTGGCTGTTCAGATGTCTGGCTGACTGGTTTGTGAATCGATTGGCTGGTTTGCTGACTGGTGCAATAAATGGTTTGACGGCAGATAGACTGGTTTATTCAACGCACCCACATGTATATGGGTATCTATAGATGGCTGGCTGGCTGGCTGGCTGGATGGATGGATGGATGGGTGGGTGTATGGATAAATAGATGGATGAATAGATGAATGAATGGATGGATCAATGGATGGATGAATAGAATCAATGAATGAACTGATAGATGGATGGATTGATGGATGGATGAATAGATGAATGAATGGATGAATGAATGGATGAATGAATGAATGGATGGATGGAATAGATGGTTGTTTCCCGCTAATAATAGACTTCTCAGCGTTCTTTGAATGACAATTGGGAAGAAAGGGTGAAGGAATGAAAGCAATGCAAGGTCAGAGGTGACGGACGTTGAGGCGGGGGTTGTATCGTTTATCCGGCGTTCCTTCAGTCCTCAGAGGTTGATTGGGTTTTCCAGAACGCAGCGAGTGAGGGAATGGAGGGAAGGGAGGCTGGATCGATCGACCGGACAATGTTCGTATCGGCGGACTAATTGTCTTCCGGTCCCTGGGGTAATGTTCACCGGCCGCTGCCCCGGGGGTAAGGGAGGAGGGGTAGAAGGACTGGGAGATGGACGAGGAGTGGAAGGAGTAGGAAGAGGAGAAGGTGGATGCCGAAGGAAAAGGCTGCAGGGGAGCTTCAGTAGTCACGACATCGTCATTCTCGTCAGCAACTGCGACAGAGAAAAACAGATTTATAGATAAATAGATAGACTGTAGACGCATGGATTGAGAGACAGACAGACAGACAGACAGACAGACAGACAGACAGACAGACAGACAGATAGATAGAAAAAAAGACAAACGGACCGATATACATATAGATCAATACCTGTATCAAGTATTTTGATTGATTGATTGATTGATTGATTGATTGATTGATTGAGATAGACACCGTCTGCCTGTCTGTCTGTTTCTTACCATCTTTCTTTCATTATTGCTCAGTATTCTTAGAGTCTGTCTGACCAGCTGCCTGCTCGACATGATTGCTCAGAATGAATATATTAACATGAAATATATATATATATATAAAATATAATGGATTCATCAGTATATTATGTACATTTGCACAGATGTAAGCACCAGTTCCAGCCAATTCATATTCATTGCACAGTGAAAGCTTCGTCTGAACAAATAGTTGCGCTAGATAAACAAGACAGACAATTCAGACACGACAGATAGTAGGCTACTTCAAGTCACTTTTGATAGGATAATCATCATCATCATCATCTCTGTTTGATTGTATTCAAACTGACACAAACGTAGAGTATGATTTCTGCGTTCTCCATGAGCCTCGACGAATATCTGGATCATACTAGATGTGTGTCCTCTTCTACCAGTGAAGGACTATACTCGCCAACGACATCGTACCCTCTGGGGTCCGTATCTGGGGGCGATGTCTACAGTCGTCTCTTTACCCTTTCGACGCAGCTCGGCCAGCTGTCGACGGGAATCCGTTGTTTGGTTCCACGCTTGTGCGTAGGCCCACCATTGGCGACTCTTTCGGCTTACTGTGCATTGCTTTGCTAACGGATGCATTTTATGTATGAAATAACAAATAATTATTGAGACCAGCGCAGTGAGCGCTTCTGTCTAGGTATCTTGAAGGAGCAAATGATCAATTGCATTACATTACATTACAAGTATGGTATGAACGCACGAACACACGCCATTGCAGCCTTACGTATAGTCGAATTTGACTGCATTGCAGTCCATCACGTTATACATACTGATTAACCAACGCCGCCTAGCGAATAAAGGATTAGTCAACCTTATGTGCGAATCGAACTCGCAAGTGTGTTATCGATTACTCTACATCACTGACATCACCAGACATCACTGTCTGCAGAGGGCTCTCTGGCCTTTCTCCATTGCTACAAGCGAAAAGATAAGGATCGATACAAACTAATACAAATGTAAATTAGAAGTTAGCAAGTAATCAATCAAGTAATTAGAATCAATATTTTATCTTAACGAACATACACGCAGATTCGTACACACATCTACACACACAATATATTGCCTGCATTTATATAGGCCCCTACACGCATTTATATTGATATGAGCTTATATGCTTATGTTATGGTGTCTCCCTGCATTTCTCTGTCTACGCACGTGCCACTGTCTCTGTCACTACCTCTGGTTCGGGTCCTCTCAGTATCCATAGCCGTCAGCTTATTCGCGAGTGCTGCGTCAGGTCAGAGGGTGGTTCAGTGGTGTAAAGTGAAGATCTAAATATAGCTGCAACGCACTCATGACGGAGAGGTTGGATGAGCCCGAAGGCATGCTTTGAAGAAGTACAATTAGGCATATAGGATTGCTCACCTGTCACGTGTCTTCGATTAATTACCTGGCGACCATGACAACCTGTATTCATAGGTGCATCACGCAGTTAATAAGAGACTCAATAAAGGACGAGTTACTTATCGGAATCAATATATCCGAATTACTACCAGAGTATCGGAATAATAATCGTATTATCCGAATAAATATCCAAATTATGTGCAGTTGAATCACTATCTATCCATCTGTCTTTGAATCCATCTGTGTCTCTGTCTGTCTGTCTGTCTGTCTGTCTGTCATTTCTTCTTTCTTTACTTATCCGAATAATCATCGTACTATCGGAATTATTCTCCCAATTATTTATTGTGTATCTGAATACCAATACGGATCATCATCGGAATTAATATCCGAAACGGCATCATAGTTAATAGAGGATTACGTGTGTAGATCATTAGCACCACGGACCAGCCCTCAGAGTTAAGTGTACTTTATTCTATAGGAAAGTCGTCATTTTCTTCCTCATCGATGCCTGTCGTTGCAATACCGTCGTTTCTATATACATCATCATCAGCTGAATCATCACAATCAACAGTTGTCATCATCATAACCTTCATCATAACTCACCTGCCTACTCTTGCTCATGTTAAATCCGTTATTTCATCAGCACAAATTTCTGTCTCTTTCCTTTGCACCGTCTCCCGTCCGTCCGTCTGTCCTACCGCTATCTTTTCCTCAAACGACTCCAGGCACCGTAGTTGTTCAACGCATCGACTGCAGCTGCTCTTCCAAGCTCAACCCTCGCCTGCTTCGATCAGCAACCGACCCATACAACGTAGCCTATCGACGCGAAAGCACCGCACGCCTGAATTGTCTGTCGTCTGCTACTGACCGTTTGGCGCGCGCTCGCTCAGACGCGCGTTCAAGCGGACGTCGATTCATCCATGAGGAGAGCTGTCTATATCCGTGGACTGCTTGATGTCAGCAAATGAACGTGTCCTCATCGAAGGCAGTTAAACGTATGCCTGTGTTTGGTAGAGCGTGGCTTGTTGGTGCTATTACTACTACTACTACTTCCCCTACTACCCCTGTTGTTAACTGGTTAATCCGGGAAATGGGAATCGGGAAACTCCAAACCCCCGAAAATCGGGGAACTGAGAAACTTTTTTATTTCTGCAGATCAAGTCAATATTTTTACAGATTTGGCATCCTGATGTCATGGACATCGCCATGACCAATTTTGTTTTGCAAATTTCTGAATACTAGGAATGTGTTTCTAGGGCGTAAATCGGGGGCCTGCTGTTCCATCGCACTACAACAACCTACGAAGCGCTTTTAAGATTTAATGGGGAACCTGACTTTTGGTCTGAAATCGGATCAGCTCTAGGCCTACCATCATAGTACCGTGTGGATGTAGCAATGCAAACTAGTGATATACCGCCCGTAACACAATAAACTTGGCAGGCCCACGACGACGATGTTCATGTTGATTATTTTTGAGGATAGAGATGATAATGACATAATGACAATGATGATTATCATCATGTTTATGAGCCAAGTATGAAAATAAGCAAGTGACTTGTCTTTACTTCATTTTTTTAAAATTGCTAATTCTGCAAGCCCGAGCGGACCACTTAAAATCCACCCACGGACCGCATGCGATTCGCATGTTGTACAGCACCGCCACAGCACTACGATTTAACACTACCTGTCAAACTTCTGCTTTGTAACAACTTGTGTTTTTTGGCTGATCGGAGGTTTTCATTCAACTTCTAGCCTTTCTTCCTTTGAACACCCTGGCAAACAGCCGAAGACCCACTCTGCTGAGATTCCCCAGAAGGAAATGTTACGAACCAGCACGCCCGAAACGTAGTATGCCTTGGCTGTTTTATTTTTGTTTTGAATTTCTCCCTCAGTGGGGACCCTGGGGAGTCCCCATCGTCTCAAGGCCAACAACGTACTCTAACCAGGGAGAGCGGATCAGGGATTATCTGATCACCAGCCTAGGCCGAGAGCCAGTAACATCGGCGTCACGCAACCGTGGTTGATGTAAGTATCAGGTATTAAGCTGACAAGTAAGCACTTTAATTTTAGCCAAAAGGCCAAGAAGCAATAACGACGTATTTATTATCCAGAGGTCTTTTATAGCGTGTTTGGGCATCTAAAAAAAAGTTTTCAATGACAAATCTTACTAACGGTAGTAACCATTTAATTCAGTCATTCACAGAAAAGTTACTTCGAAATATGAAAGTATACAATATAATGCAATGTATAAGTAAGTCACATGTCATTATAGCATAATAGAATATAAAATAACTATGTTTCCCATATAAGCTTATGTAATCATAGTTACCATGTGCCGCCATCTAACGACGTCGTTATTAACTGTCACAATACAGGGTGACCATAGCGCTATAATAATATTACAGGTCTGCATCTAATTTAACCAACCTCGCCGCCTAGCAAAAGAAAGTCTGGTCAATTTTACCGGGGATACGGGTTTCGAACTTGATTCCTCAGCTATGCGCCCCAATGTTTTATCCATTATACAGGCAGGGAATAAGGTGTGAGCGGAATGAAGAAGGTAAGGGCAACGAGGGATGGAAGGCTAGAATATGGAAGTGGAGAGGATGGTAAGGCAGGGCAGAGGTCGGTAATGGGAAGAGTTGAAGAGTGGGTTCTGCTTCGTCTTTACTTTGACCTTTCGCTATGGGCCTGTCAGGAGATTATAGGCCTACGCCATATATACCTAAGAGTAAATGCTCTATTCAAGAAGAAATGTGGGGAGGGGATATACCATTGTTAGAGGAATTTTAAAAATTATGGGAGTTTAAAAATGGGAAGGAAGCAAACAGGATAAACACTTTGCTTGGGATGCGAGGATTTTGACGAGCAATCAGGATCAACGGGCTTGTCGCTATCTACCATTTAATATAAGGAGCAAGTACAGCGTAAAAGGGTGTCTAAGGGTCTACTCGTACTCAACATCTTATTAAACGAGATCGCCGCCTCTGCCTCTGAACATAGCAAAAGTGGACCATTATTACTTATCATCAGGAGAGCTGCCCAGAGAGACCAAGTGGATGTCGAAGCCATTACCACACTGTCTCAACCTACTGCATCTGATCTGATCCTATTTAAACGGATAAAGGTCGTTGCCTGACCCATAGTTTCACTTTCCCTTGAGGTCAAACTATACCAACCTCTCGGTACCGACCATATGGCCACGCTCAATGAGCTCTCGTGCACTCGCATACGTTTCTGTTGAGGATCGACATTACTTTTGAGACCGTGTTCTACCGCTGGCTATTCCGCTTTGAGACGATACATTACAGGTATTACAACAGTTACATGAGTTCAGCGAGATGCATATTTATCGTTCTTGATGGAACTGTGAAGAGGACGTCGGGGAGTTACGACGGTCTGCGTATAGGCCTACTTGACTGGATAAGGGATCACAGGGCTCTGCAAAAGCCAATATATATCGGTTTGGTCGTCTCTTTTGTTTATCGCTACAATCGTTGGTAGGGTATATGCTGTTCGTAAATCGCGATTCGCATTCAGAAAGCATCGCGTGAAGTGGCAAGTGTCTAGGAGGAGAGTACAGTGAGTGTGACCTGTAGCCAATCCCGATTGTGATGTGTTGAAGATGCTAGACAAAACTCAGCATCAGACCTGTTATAACAGTCATTACTGCTGTGAGTGGAATTTTGGCCCTAATCAAGTTTTCGCTGGCATCTGTAGAGATATTTTAAAAAGACGAAATATTATGATGAACCAACGGACTTACCCATCGGCCCTTATTTTCTATTCGATTGACCACCCCATATCTGTAGGTTCTAGCATGTGCCTCTGCAGAAGTTGGCGGAGGTTTACTAAGCGTTGGGAAAACAGCGCCGCTTGGCTTTATCTTTAGATTATCAGCATATTGTATTAAGCAAGTAATACACTCATTGAAGCGGAAACTTCCACTGCATGCAGCTCAGCAATGTCAATCCCAAGCCTGAACAACGGAGGAGGTCGACACTAATGATCTTTTTTATCATACAGTGTCGTTAAATTTAAAAACTGTTACTACAATCATTCAACGATATGCAGCATTGTATCATACGAATGGTAAGACCTGGTCAAAATAATTAGACACCTCTTTTAGGTGGGATATTCGCCTAATAAGGGAAGATAGGTTTGTTTTCTGTGTATTGAGTCAAATAGGCGTATACGCAGACCGTCGTAATTCCCGACGTCCTCTTCACAGTCCCAGCAATGACATTATACTAGCACTGTGTTAGTGCAATGGCACAGCAGTTTGATTTAGCCTGACACACAATGAAAAATGAAAGATTTGAGTTGTTTCTTTAAAATTGTGTAGTCTAAATTTAGACAAGGCTCTGCAAATTAGAAAATATCGTCGGCGGACCAAAAATGGATCTTAAGTCAGACATTTGTCAACTTTTGTCTTATGAAAGAAATGTGGTTTCGTCTGAAACCAGTTTGTGAAGTTCTCACCGCTGCTAAGGCAGTAGACTTCCAGGCGTTTACGAGGAGTATCTGAATCATGCTATTATAGAATAATTATTAATCCACAGTTTAACGTCGTCATATGACATCTATGGCCGTTGACGACAATTTGAAACATTTACAGTACAGTGCAAAGAAATTCATAGCGTCCGAAAGACATAATTCAAAACTGTCTGAATTTTAAACTGTCATTAGTGTTCATTGTTTTACAACATAAATAATAATGGCATTAATAACATCAATAATACATGTAATATAGTATTTCATGCAAATGTAACAATATTTGCATTAATATTTGCATCAAGAAATGTTCAAAATAAAAAAAATTGTGTATGACCAGTCTCTATGTACATTATGTAATCATCAAACTTTTATGATCCTGTGGGGCGCCAAATAATCATGCTTGGCAAATGATTTCCTATGCTCTATAAAATATAACTATATACCTCACCTTTTGCATCGACTGCTTCTTGAATTCCTCGACCTGGTCTATCCAGCCAGTGGCTAGTCTCTTACCGTTGTCTCTTTCTCTGTCTGTTTGTCTATCTGTCTGTCTGTCTGTCTGTCTGTCTGTCTCTCTCTCTCTCTCTCTCTCTCTCTCTCTCTCTCTCTCTCTCACCCCTGTCCTTCTTGACTCGACAGTCACCTCTCTTACAGACCCACTTGTAACCCAGCTGCCCACAATGACTGGTGGTCATCCAGCCTCGTACTTGATGTTTTCCTCATTCTTTAACCCTGGCTCATAAACCCCAAACCCTCTACGCTCTACGACCACCGCTTTACTCCAGTTCTTATCGCGCAACAATCTCCAGGTATGTCATTAAACAGGCATAATGCCATAGGCTTTCTCTTTAGTTCTGAGAGGAACCCACTTCCTTACAATAGTATGGGAAAATTTGAATGAAACAATTACATAGCAACCTTATTCATGAGACTATAAAGGACAATGTCCATGTTTGTTGTGAAGTAACAGAAATTCCTGTAAGACGGAACTAGTAAATAGGAAAAATGTAGTTAGCGTGAAATATTGTTGCTAACTTAAAACTACTTGATAAAAGTAGTTATAACTATTTCTTTAAATACTTCTTAAAAACTAGTTATAACTACTAGGCAACTACTTCTATAGTAGTTATAACTACTAGTTAATAACTACAGTAGTTTAAGTGCCCATCATAGCTGTTTCCCAACGCTTCGCAGCCTCGCCGACTGTAGGAAGACACCTGATACAGCTGTGGGGGTCATGTATCGCACATGCAGTCGAAACTCACAGAAGGACTTGTTCATCATGATGTTTCGCCTATCATTACCGATGCCTGCTAAAACTTACTAACACGTCAGCGGACATTTCCACTAGCAGTCAAAATGACTGTCACAACAAATCTTGCCCTGAGATTCTGAGTTTTGCCTAACATCCTCAAAATACCACAGCCGTACTTCCTAGACACTTCGTATCAGCAGATTCCGTATGAGCGCAAATCGCGATTTACGAACAGCATATATATATATACATATATATATATATACATATATATATACACACATATATATATACATATATATATACATATATGATATATATATACAATTGTGGCGATATGCACAAGAGACAACTGAACCGTTATATAGTTACTTTTGCAGAGCCCTATGATCCCTAATATATATATAGATATAATATATATATAATGTATATATAAATATATATATATAGCCAAGTATACGGAAACTGTCGCAATCCTCAAACGTCCTCTTCACAGCCGGCTGAAGTTCACAGTCCGACCATAAACGATAAATATGCATCTCGCTGTGTTCATATAAAGTCTGTAATGAATCGTCTCAAAGGCGGAGTAGCCAACGTCAGAACACGTACGGTCTAAATAGTGATGTAGTGATATCAAGTGATATCTTGAGCAGAAACGTATTCGATTGGAATACTATGGGACTAATATCATAATTATGGAGGGGATACCGAGCAGCGACTTGTCAGTCAATCAGTGATAGTCATATATATGTGATCGACTGCATATGAATATATTGGCATCTGGGCACTTGGAAGGATAACCTTGAACAGTCATATTATCGCCGAAAAGTTCATCTAAATGTAGGTTACTCCTGTCAATATAACCTTCTTTGGAATATATTTTTATTTATACTGCAGGTTCAAGATGTTAAGATGTTTGAGTTATTTAACAAAAACAATCGCGTCTGTTGATTTATCCTGCGAAAGTCCCGGATGTTGTCAAACACATCTAGGTCAATAACCCAGATTAGGTCGGTTTCATATGCCTTCCAAATTTGTCCAAGGCAATACTCAAATGCGTAAACTGTTTGACATCAGAGAGCACTCAGGGTCGCCGCGGACACATGTCTGCGCGAAATTACCATAAAGGCCGCATTTATCTCTGTCTGCAGGTCACACGGTACCACATAAATACTTTGCGGCGTCTGATGAGAGCCAACATTATTTCAGAGTCCTCTGCCAGCTTTTCCAATGGGGCTATGATGTTGACGTAAGTTGCGTAATTCAGATGAGCTTCAAACGGACCCCAGATGAGTCCAACAGCAATTCCATGTTCACATGCTAGTATGATTAGCGGAGGGTAATGGTCATTGCAAATTTATATAGCGCCATTTGAGGAGATGGACTCTTCAGAGTCGCTCAGGACCTGATGCAATAAAGCCACAATCGTACGCAGCATTTTCACTAATTCATTCAAACATTTACATAGCACTCTTTCAAGGTCTCTACTCGCATCTCCAACCCGGACAAAAAGGTTCTTAGGCAGCTTGAAGGGAGCACATCATGCGAGCCTTTATTTCGTTCAAGAAATCATTTTTGTTTTAGTTTTTATTTAGTTCGGTCTGGTTCATTTAAGTTTAGTTCTAATCATTTCCGTTTTAGTTTAGTTTTTATTCATCCAATCATTTTAGTTATGGCTTTAGTTTACGATTGTCTAATCTTTCGATCTTGTTTTAGAAAATCACAATAAATCAGACCCCTGTCATTCATTGTCCATGAGTTATTAGGAATGATGCTTATCGAGTATTCTTCTAACCCATTCAAATTTAGCCTAAACAGGCTCGCATTCCCAAACATCATAACTGCCTGCTCTGAAAGGTCTACATAAAGAAAAGATCCGTTCAACATTAGCCTGGAAGACAGGAGCTACGAGAAGATCTTCAACTAGAGGAGCTAAACGACATAAATTTCAGGAAGAAAAGGTATTGGTATCGAGTATCGCTGACAGGCTAAAAATAGGTAACGCGATACTCACTGCGATACTGACAAAAGTATCGCGATACCAAATTATCGCGATACTTTATCGCGATATTAACACCTCTGGTCAACAGTCTGTGATAACAGAGATCATTAGCGTCGTACTCCTTCTTTATCTTGGATTGGGACTGGCACTGTCAGAGTGCAAATAGTGGTAGGGTTTTCCATCGGAAGAACACAATTGACCGTTGTCTAACCAGGGCGTTGAACGAAATTAGTAGTTTATATAATCGTAAAGACACAGTTTGAATAAGACATTTTTTGAAATTATTTATTTTTCAATAGTTTTACGACATCTTATAGCAACACAGGTTGTTGACGTCTTCAGAATTTGTTACATTTCAGTTCTATTTCGTATATAGTTTCAATCCTTTATCTTTATGTTGTCTTTCTTTCTTTAGACCTTCTGTTTTATTTCTCCTTTTGTGTTGTTTTATTTCTGCATGACTGATTCCTGAGACAATTTTTGGAATCGTAAAATTGACGTTTAAATACTGAATTTATAGAATCGTAAAAATGCAATTTAAAGGTGTCTAAGCAGAGTTTTATATGCACTGATAAACACATTTCAGAGGTGGCAGTGGCAATTTCAGTATAACGAAACTGTGACTAACAACTGAGGAAAATGAAGCCGACGAAATCTGGGTCATTGACCTAGACTATGTTCGTGACAAAATTCGGGACTTTGCAGGATAATTTAACAGTCACGCTTGTTTTTGTTAACGAAATAAAACGACTCAAAATATAACGAACTTGTAATGCAACAATAATGTGTTGCACGGATTTTTTTACTAGAGCAGCAGAAAATTTAGATGACCTTTTCGCCGATTATACGTTCAAAGTTAATTCTACCGAATACACGGTGACGGATGTCACTTTATTCATTACACAGTCGATCACAGATTTCGCCCGCAATGTGTCAGAAAGACGATCACTGCTTGGCTGACACGTTACGACTTCATATCCGTCCCATTGAACGAAATTTAGACACCAGGTGATATCCAAAGTCACTAGCATCAGCCATATTCTTTTTCTAGGCTACGGACTGACACTTTCAGAATGCAAGCAGTGTAGTAGTTACTTAATATTTAAGTCGTCAGACTCGTCACCGTAGCATCAAATTTGGTGTCAACCTCTTAGTCCAAGAGCATTAGCTTAGAGGTGAAAATTTTTGATAACAAGCTGAATTTTTATAGATAGCTCCAGAAATGCACGTACATTAACATACTAAAAGTTCCCAAAAATCCCTCTGGGTTTCTTTCCAAAATTCAAGATGGCGTCAAAAATTACGGTTAATTTTTTATTAGCATTAACTGTATGACGGAAATAGCTCACAACAAGCTGAATTTTTCGGGATAGTTACAGGAATATCAGTACATTAACATACTAAAAATCCCTAAGAGGATTATTTCTAAATCCATGATGTCGTCCAAAATGGCTGTCATTTTCTATCGGCATTAATTTGCATAGTGGGAGTGGCTCAAATCAAGCTGACATCATATAACATGGGTCAGGTGTTGTTGCAAGTTTGACCATTGCATTGACTGCACATCGAGGTACAAAAGTGACCAAGTTTCTTGCAACTACAGAACATCAACTCTGCAACAGGGAACGGACAATTGCCCTCAACCAGACTAGCACAATTGCCCCCATCCCCGGTTTGAGCATAAGTTCGCCCAAAGTAGGCCTTTGTGCATGATTGTATGTGTGTATATATGATGCATAATCGTATGCAGGTATATTTGTCCAGCTGGAATTACCTACACTTTCTGCAACCACATGACACCATGCATGCTGAACAAAGTGTCAGGTATAGTATAGGGATGTCTTTTACAATGGTGTTAGATAATTAGATTTCCTTCCTCCAAGTGCCAAGTAGGGCCAACCCCAGTCTGTTTGAGACAAAGTATTTCCAATCAATTCTTGAACCGTTAAATCTGTTCTGAAGGGATGTTGTTTTGCTGCCGCAGTAGTTGATGGTAGACTTGGTAGCTGAAATGATGAGCTGACGAGACTGCGACAGATCACCTGACGTTTAGACGATTCTCAATTTTCTGATGATTTTTCATATGTTAATGTACTCTATGATTCCAGCCTATAGGTTTGCAAAATAATGATTATAATGGAAAATGTCGGTCATTTTGTTAATGAATTCATATTCCTGCATCGATCCTGAATCATTCAGCCTCGTATGAGCCATTTCCACCATACAAACAGAAATTCCCCGCCATTATTGAAGCCATCTTAGATTTGGGAAATATCCTCAGAGGAATTTTGGGGACTTTAAGTATGTTAATAATGTACTGATATTCCTGTCATAATCCCGATAAATACAGCTTTTTATGAGCCATTTTTACCATACAATCAATGTCAATAGAAAGTGACCGCCATTTTGGAAGCATTCTTTAAATTTTGAAAGATACCTAGGGGTATGTTGAGAGGTTTCAGCAAGTTAATGCACTGATATTCCTCTAGCTGTCCTAAAAATGTCAGCGTCGTATGAGCCATTTCCACCATGCAGTTAATGTTAATAGAAATATGACCGTCATTTTGGACGCCATCTTGGATTTTAGAAAGATCTCAATATGATTTTTTGGAGACTTTTAATATGTTAATTTGTACATATTATTGTAGCCAACCTGAAAAATCCAGCTTGCTATGAGCCATTTCCACCGTGCAATTAATGTTTATAGAAAATTTCCGCCATTTTGACGCCATCCTGGATTTTGAAAAGATCCCCAAGGGGATTGTTGGGAGTAGTTCAGTATGTTAATGTACTGATATTATTGCAGCTAACCAGAAAAATTAATGCTAATAGAAAAATAACGGCCATTTTTGGACGCCACCTTGAATTTTTGAAAGAGCCCCGGGGTTTTTTCGGGGACTTTAAGGAAATTAGTGTACTCATATTTCTGAAGCTATCCTGAAAAATTCAGCTTGTTATCAGAAATGTCTACCTTCCTTCACATTTTTGTCTAATGCTCTTGGACTATCCGGTAACTTAGCAATTTAGCGAATAATTAGTATTTATAATGTCGGAAAGACACAATTTAGAGGTGTCAAAACAATGCCTAAGTTATACACAAGGTAAACTTTCATATTTGAATCTTCACCATAATTTGATATCAATTCAAGATGTCGCATATTAGAGAATCTGATCCGATGATAGTTTCTTTAACGACGGTGTGTGACAGCATGGACCTTTACCGTCATCCACGATTATTTCAAAATTTCTTGCTTCGTTGTCTATGGCAACCAATTGCCTTTAGCCATGCAACGATACAACAGGAATTCGCACCCCATTAACCTACGTTTTCAAGCATTTTCTTTTTCAAAGTGAAGTGTAAACTCAAGGACTACGTATACCTCACTTTATGCAGCTACGTATAGGGTATATACCACTGCTTTGTCGACATTACCAAATTCGCCATTATCTCTGGCCTGATCCCATTAGGAAGGTCGTAAGTCCGTTACCTGACCCAGATCTCCTCTTTCCCGTTAGGTAAAACTATACCAGACTCCGCCGACCGTACGATCACACTCAATGGCTATCGTGTCGTATGCAATTGACACTCTCGTGTTTTATTCCTCGCAGCGTGTGCGCTTATGTAGCGCTGATTTACTCACATATTTATATGGCGACAATCCATCATCACTGAGACGCGGTATCGATTCGTTCATTCCCGTTCTCATCACGAACCGCCAAGACGAGTGTATGGCCAGATGCAGTCGATGGTCAGTGGTCATCAACGGGCTCTCAATAGTCTTAATGTCTTCCAACAGCAGC
The DNA here is from genome assembly GCA_959347315.1 of Bimastos eiseni. Classification (NCBI taxonomy): domain Eukaryota; kingdom Metazoa; phylum Annelida; class Clitellata; order Crassiclitellata; family Lumbricidae; genus Bimastos; species Bimastos eiseni. The sequence goes on along the minus strand of OY365807.1, from coordinate 3,652,517 downwards.
CACTAGTGTAGCTCAAAAGCTCGCAGATGTATCGCGCATTCACAGATGCCTTAGTATAGCCATCGTCTTTAAACACATACATTGAAAATTCCATTGTTGGTTTTCTCTTGTCATGTTCAGAATTAAATGTCAAACAACAAAGCAATTCCTCTTGACCACTGCAGTAACTGTCTTCGTCTTTTAGAAGATTTTGTAGAACAGTAAAAGAAACCTCTCGACTGTCTTCTCTTACTGGGCGAATATCCAACCTAAAAGAGGTGTCTAATTATTTTGAACAGGTCTCACCATTCGTATGACACTATAATTTGATATATTGCATGTTCTTGAATGATAGTAGAAGCAGCTTCAATTTAACGATTTAACGACACACTGTGGTACCAAAGATCATCAGCGTCGCTCTCCTCCTTGACCCATGATTGGGACTGACACTACCAAAGACTGCAAAACGCGACGGAGTTGTCATCTTGAATGTAACTTGCTACTCGTCTTGTAATAGGTTGATAATCTACCGCGTCTGCACGATAGATGCTGATTTCCAAGCGATTCTAGTGTGTTCATGTTATACAGATGTGATTCAAGGGTGTCCAATAAGAGCTTGACTTCTGCACTGTAGTTAAGTATTTAGGCCTTATGTCTTCACCGCCTCAAGTAGGCTTAATTAGCGATTGAACGGAATTGAGAAGTTTGTTGAATTTGAATCCCACAATTTAAGGGTGCGCAGATCTCAACTTGTGCACTGACTAAGGCAATTGATTTAGTTTTTCAAATGTACTAATTAGTCATTGAACGAAAAATAACATTTACTGAATTGGAATGACATCATTTAAAGGTGTCCAATTAGAGCTCAATTTAGGCAATTTGACAAACTTGCTTAAATCTTCACCGTAACATTTCATACGGATTTAACAGATCGTAAATTGGCGATTGAACGAAATAAGGAGTTTATAGACCCTTAAACATAGCTGTAAGTGCTGTAGTTAGAATAGCAAATTTCTGTCGACTGCAACGGCCATTGTTGCCAGAAGCGGTCATTAAACTCTGGATCCATCCATTTACGGCTAAGTTACGAGCGGCTGAAACCCATATTGGCACCAGACAGCAGCTGGCGAAAATTGATCTCTGTGCCCTATCTTTCCAGTTTCCCGCAGCAGCTACTCTGGTTCATGTCTTTGTTACCAGTCGCCTTGACTATTGCAGTATATGCTGGCCTGCCCCAAGTTCGGATTGGGCGTTTGGAGCGAGTTTTGCGTGCGGCCAGTGTTTGAATTGTCAAATTTGAACTGGGTGGGGGAGGAGGTGTGGGTGGTTAATACCTCTTTATTAATCCACAGTTTAACGTCGTCATATGACATCCATGGCCGTTGACGACAATTTGAACATATACAGTACAGGGCAAAGAAATTCATAACGTCCGAAAGAGACCATTCAAAACTGTCTGAATTTTTAACTGTCATTAGTGTTCATTGTTTTACAACAGAAATAATAATTGTATTAATAACATCAATAATACATGTAGTATGGTATCTCATGCAACTGCAAAATTATTTAATAACTAATACCTGGATGGATGGATCCAGGGTTTAACGACAGCTTATGACAACAGAGGCCGTTGCCGTCGACAGAAATTTGCGGGGCATATTACAGCACTTTGGAGGTTGCTCGCAAATTCTAACTAATACCTCCACGAAAACTACATTCTAAATAGCATTGTTAATATGCGATTTAAAGGTGTTTAAGCAGAGCCTCATTATTCGTCGTTAAACAATATCTTGCGGTTTGGTAGACGTTTACAGGACAAACCCGTACTCGCATAACTTCAGGGGCGTCAATCACTCCAGAGTGATGGAGGTAAATCCCCCGGTTCCAAGTGTCAGAAAGGCAAGCTAATCCCTCCTAAGACTAAAAAATTGTCTCCCCTACCCAGTGTCGGGCACGAGACCAAAACCTCGAGACCGAGACCAAGATTGAGAGGTCCAAGACCAGGACCGGGTGGTCCGAGACCAAGACCAAGACCGGGTGGTCCGAGACCAAGACCAAGACCGAGGGTCCGAGACCAAGACCAAGACCGATACTTTTTTATTATAAACATTTCAATTTAATAAGACGCTAAAACGGAATAACACGCTTAAAACATTAATTTTATTGCTGAAGAATATTAACCTTAATATTGGTCCAGAAAACAGTTTTAGTGGCTAGTCTGAACTTTTGCGGGTTCAGCTTTGGCTTCGGCCTGAGAATATCACACTATAAATTAGTTACAGTATACGATAGGTTCTAAATAAGACATCTGAACAAGGAGATTAACGTTCCGTTTGAATGGTGAAGGCCTACTTGAACTCGGAATTGTGGGTTAACATTGACTACATGTGGCTGACCAAATAATTATTAGATTGTAATAAAACCTTGACATTTGTGAAAGCAAATTTTGAAATGGCTGGCTCCGTTGCAAATGCATCTTTTTGCCGATAGTAACATGTATATATTTATAGACGGTCATCACGTCATGAATCGATAACAAGCGTGTAGGGCCTGAACATCCGGGTGTCTCGAATAATCGAAAATAACCGACAAATATCACAGAAATTGCTCTGATACGGCAAATGACCAAGAACACCAACCTAAGACGGAGACCAATCCCAAGACTGTTGCTTTAAGACCAAGACCGACGCAGTCGAGACCAAGACCAAGACCAAGACCGATGGTCCGAGACCAAGGCCAAGACCGATGCACTTCGAGACCAAGACCGCAGTTTTCCGGTCTCGAAACCGTCTCGAGACCAAGACCGCGGTCTCGAGCCACATTCCTGCCCCTACCTAAAATTGGAGGCATTTGCCTCCGGACCCCCTATCTGGACGCCTCTGGCCCTTGCGCATATGGAGGGTAATTATTATCGGCCCTTCTCAGGTTTGACATGTAAAATGAGAACGGGCGGGAGGTGAAAGTCCTTACATGTTCGAATGTCCCGACCACAATTTTCTATGTGACAAAACCAGTAATTTTTGGGTCTGAGTTGCGTGCAGTCTGTGATGTTAAGCCTTGTTAGAGATTATGTTCACTCATGTTGAAACTATTTTTCATCAATTGTACGCTGAAATAAAGTCGAAATGAACTTTTGACCAAAACATACTAACCTCAGATTGCACCACTGCATCTTGGGACGGTTTATCTTAAACTCCCCTCCCCGAATAACAAATAGCTGGGAATTAACCGGATGACTTGAAAATTGAATTTGGGAATGAAAGCTCCCAATCACCAACAAAAGGCAACAATTCCACCCCAGATGTTCTCTATAATATTTCTAGAATTGCCAGGAAGGATTTTCTTGTGGCTATAATTAATTAGCGACATTTTATCATTGAGCTTAGGCTTATTACTCTAAGGTTTAATGTCTTCCTATATGACATCAATGGCCGTTGACGACAATTTTAATCATAGGCATATAGGCCTAGGCCTAAGCTTATTTTATAACTTAGCACCTCTGAATAGTTATTCTTTGAGAGACGCTATATAAATTGTAAAGACACGATGATTCATAGAGTCCGAAAGACGACATTGAAAACTGTCAGCTAGTCTTCATTGTCATTAATTGGTGTTCATTATTTTACGACATATACATGTATATATCTAAGCACAACTGATTATTATCAGATTGTGTTAATTGTAAACAAACGAATAAAATTATTTCATCATCATGATACAGCTTGTAATGTCGGTTTGCGATATAAGTGATAGGTCCACATGCCATGCAGCACCTTTAACAAATTTAACAACATTTGCAACAATTTTCGTAGGCGTTATAGGCCTACAAGAAACGCTACGAGTAAAAATTCGGGATGACCAGCATTTGATAAGGGCATACATAGAGATTGCAATTCCGGAATTTCCGATTTCCGGAATTCCGCAAATAACGATTGCTTATAAATTCTGAATTTCCGGAATTTTTCAAACACGATTTCCGGAATTTCGGTGTTGAAATTATTGTTCTGAATGGCAGTTATTATCCTCATTATTATTATCATCATTTATGGAGCACACGATGTAGAAATTTATTTCATTTACATATGAAAATATGGTATAGGCCCCTAGCATATTTTATGTGTGGTATATGACCCAATAGACTAAGTGCTGTAAGATTTCTTAATTGCGCGCAATAAGATTCTCGTATTCTTCTAATAATGAGGAATCTGTTTTAATATCATATTTTGATCGAACACCTAGCAATTGCAGACTGTGTTGAAGCTGAACGGGCGTTTTCTGCTGTCGGTGTTTTCTGCTCCAGGTTAATTGCGAACCCGCGGTCTAGGCGATGAAACCTTGGACTCATTGTGTTTCCTCCGTTTATATTTTTAGAAGCATGCCTGATGCGTTATGAGTTCATTAACACCGTTGACTGTGGTCTCTGTTTTTAAAATTTGTAATTCTTTATCTATTTCTTTGACCATTGTCACTGAATAGCCTAGACTTATATTGACTGTGATACCGTCGACGCTACTGTCTTTCATGGCATAGACTAGTTAAGGAGACATAAAAAATTGCACTTGAATTTGTTCTGTTACGTTTGAAATCGACAGCAATGAGTCGGTCAATATGTTCACAATGGCAATTCCGGAATAATTCCGAAATTTTACCCAAAAATCCCGAAATTCCGGAAAAAAGGTTATGGTCCGGAATTGCAATCTCTAGGCATAGGCCCTACCACCAGAATTCTGGGTCATCATTCTTCATCTGTATAGGCCTACATAGATCTATATATCTGCCTTTTTTATCTAAACAGTCTGCAACGCATGTAGGCCTACTTTTGACACGAGATTCAGAAAATCTGATCATATCAAACATATATTATTATTATTATTATTATTATTATTATTATTGTCGTCGTCATCGTCGTCGCCGTCGCCGTCGTCGTTATTATCGTTATTATTATTATTATTATTATTATTATTATTATTATTATTATTATTATTATTATTATTATTATTATTATTATCGTTATTATTATTTTTTAGTGCCCGAGGTATTAATAATCCCTCAGGCAATACAAACAATATCCGGAGATGTGATGATTTTCTGGAACGGCAACTCACTCGGCAGTGTGTGGCAGGGCAAATGTGCCTCTGAAGGCAACCGCATTAAAGCGTTATATTGCGGTAGCTAGGCGTTGGAAAAGATAAGATGTCTCTCTAATATCTCCAGTGCTTAGTGTTAAACGTTTACCCAGATCCTTAATAAAGTCTAGTCCATTGATGTTAACGGGGCCTAGGGTCTCAAAAGCCACTGGTACAAAATGATGGTTGGTCAGCATATGGACGTACTTTGCATTCTTTCTTGTGGCCGCCAATTCCGCTGCTGCCTCTGCCGCGGCAGCCGTCGCCTGGATGTAGGATGGAGCAACCGTGTCTGTTATGGTGGCGTCCCATACGAGGCTACGCCCCTTCGCCATGGTATCCGTGTCAAGCCGTCTGGTCTTTTGCCATCCGTTCGTGAAAGTCCTGGTGGTTCCTTGATGTTAGGCATTCCAGCTTGCGTAAGACTTCGGCTTATGACGTCATTTATTGTCGCATGTCTGGCAATTCGGCCCATGCGAACCATCTGCCGTCACCCTCGACCCACATGGACACGTGTGAGGCTCGCATATCATCGATCCAAGTCTGAGACCCACCGCTACTCTGATCGTTTCGTCGTCCATTCGCAATCCACATGATGATATCGGAAGTGCGAATAGCCAGTTGCCTGCATGAGACCCTGCAGCCGCTTTAAGTCTTGCTTGATGGTACGTGTCGTTGCATGAGTCGATCATAAGTCCTTCACTTTCTTCACCAGCGGCTTGTCCCAAGAGGCTTGTTTGTATGCTGCGTGGTTGTCAGGTTGCGTTGTCTGTCCGACTTCGGTCCATCGTTGCAGCATCAATACCATCTGCTCATATGTGAATACTTGATCGTGGTCCAGCGTGGAGAATTGGAGGACGCGGGTGCCTGCAGCGAAAGCCAAGAAGGCAGGAAGCGCAAGCGAAGCAACCCGACGTATGCCCAGACGTCCTAATTTGACTGGTAAAGACACCTGTAGCCATTGATTGTCATTTAAATTGATGTTCAATATTGAAGAGAGGCCTTTTCTTTGTCTATCGTCGTATTTTTCCAGTAGCGGATGTTCATAGCAGGTTCTCAACGTGTACAGTATCTTCTGAGAGAAGAGGACGTTTCTTAGTAGGACCAGCGCGTCATGCTTAGCAACGTTTTCCAGTCTTGAGACTGCAAGTGCCAGTTCGGAACATCTGAATTCCAGGCATGTTGTTAGCGCTTCTTCCGGCGATAGCGGCGCTCCCAGAAGACATGCCTCCTCCGGAGAAACTTCGCTAAAGTGCTGAAGGGCCTGATGTTCCATCCATTCACCCGACCGTGTGATGACTTCACATTTTTCGTGATTGAGTTGTAGTCCAATCAAGCCACACTCGTGCTCTATCATTCTCACGTCCTCTGCTACCACGGCGGTTGCTCCTCCGAGCGACAGCTCGTCAAGAAAACCCAGCGTTAGGGCTGATGACAATCTCTGCATGATTGGTTGCATTGGCAGGCAGAACAGCAACGGTTCCAGTGGGTCTCCTTGTTGAGGACCGACATGCGAGAGCAGCGTGTATTTTCCAAATTGTAAGATTGTGGCTTCCGCATATGCGAATCGGCTGTATGGCGTCAACTCTTATTATTATTATTATTATTATTATTATTATTATTATGCTGTTATCGCCCATGATGAGCTAAGTGAGTGTTGGGATTGTCCCGAAGAGGCAGGCGGCGTTCCCACGCTGAAGAACAACCGAGATACGTTGGAACAGAAATGACGTCTTCATTGGATCGTGGGTTGCAGCACTCGTTCGACTACCCAACTCTGAGATGAACTGCAGTCCTTCACTGCTCCAAGCGCCGCCGGATTCCAAGTGAAATCTTGGAACGCAGGGTCATTGTTCGGCATCTGGGTGCTGTGACACGCGATTTCGCATTTGCTGCGGTTCAATAGCAATCCCAGATTCTTTGATTCCTGCTCGATTAATTGAACGTCGTCGGCCACTGTTTCCTTGTTAACTCCCAATGTCAGGTCATCCAGATATCCGATACGCAGATCCGAACGAAGCTTCATCAGAATCGGTTGCAGCACAAGACAGAATTCCAGAGGTCCCAAAGGATCGCCTTGCTGCGTTCCTTCTTCGGATCGAATTGTGTTTGAACCATAGCGCAACAGTGGACGGTTTGAATAGGCAGCGTGAGCAAAGTGGTAGAGCTCTGGGATCTCTCTAGCAACTGCCTCTAGAAGACAATCTCTGCGCAGAGTGTTAAAGGCATTGGCGAAGTCGAGCTTCACTAGGACGCTGTCCTCAGGCACTGTGGAAATCCAACGACGTGTCGCATGGACAGCTGCCTCAGCGCCTCCTGGAATGCCTACCCCAAGCTGAATGGGGGCGAGCAGTTGAGACAGCCTTCTTACCGCATGCGAATTAGCGCACTTTGCCGCCAGACGACGCCATGTGTAGCCCACGGCGATCGGTCTTATGCCTCCGTCCTTCTTGCTCAGGGCTAAAAGGTTTGCCCCATAGATGACCTCATTCACCTCTTCGGATAGACCTCCCTTATTATTATTATTATTATTATTATTATTTTTTATTATTATTATTATTAATCCGTGCAGGGATCCCCACTGTCAAAGAGCCGGTGGGCTTGACCCGATCTGATGATAAAAGACCAGAAAGACTCACTCATATACCATGGCGGGCGGGGCGGGGCGGTGTTTGATATGGGACGCGACAGTCTCAGATACAATGGCAACGTCGTATATGCCAGAAACCTCAAAACTCAGAAATACGCCGAGCTAGCCTCCACGTACGTCTTCACACCGGTGGCATTCGAAACCTTTGGCCCCATCAATTCCGAAGGCCAAAGCTTCCTTTCAGAACTGGGACACAGACTGAGCGCCGTCACTGGGGAGCAGAGGGAGACATCTTTTCTCTACCAGCGCATCTCGATGACTATTCAACGCTACAACGCAGTTGCTTTCAAGGGAACTTTCGCTGCTCAGGAGTCCAACGAGCAGGGCTAGTCCGGACGACATCACCATTAATTAACATTGAAGACCATAATAATGATAATAATAATAAACATAATAATAATAATAATAATAATAATAATAATAATATTATTATTATTATTATTATTATTATTATTCATCGATTATTGTAGTCTGGAATGGCACTACTCGTCGGTTCCGCAAATGGCGAAGAGTCTTTGAACGCTATTGCGTTATTATTATTATTATTATTATTATTATTATTATTATTATTATTGTTATTATTATTATTATTATTACCATTATTTTTATTAATATTATTATTATTGTTATTATTATTATTATTGTTATTATTATTATTATTATTATTATTATTATCATTATTATTATACATATATGTTTCACATTATGCTGTTATCGCCCATGATGAGCTAATGGAGTGTTGGCAATGTCCCGAAGAGGCAGACTGCGTTCCCACGCTGAAGAACAACCGAGATACGTTGGAACAGAAATGACGTCTCCATTGGATCGTGGGTTGCAGCACTCGTTCGACTACCCAACTCTGAGATGAACTCCAGTCCTTCACTGCTCCAAGCGCCGCCGGATTCCAAGGAGAGGGCTACGAAGTCGTGGGTGTTGGTTATGGTGGAATACTTGGCCCTCTTCGTCTTAGCTGTGCGTTCGGCTGCTTCGCCAGCTCTAATAGATGTGTCGACAAGATGTGACTTGGCGTAGGTGTCGGGCACTGTCACATCCCATGCCAGACATCGACCACGTGTCCAAGGAATGAGCGTGACGCCGTCCGGTCGCTTTCCATCTTCTCTTAGCAAGCCGAGAGGTTCCTTTTGCGCTGGAATCTTCGCCCTGCCAAGAGCTCTCCAGATGACATCGTTCAACATGCTGTGTCGTTGATGTTTTCCGCTGCCTCTTCTACAAATTAGTCCATGGAGCCCTTTTGCGTCGACGCTCTCTTGACATTGGTGACACAAATGTGGCTCGCAGAGCGTCGTTCCTAGCCTCAACCCGGCTGCCAGTCGTACATCCTCGTTTGAGAGGCGCAGGCCTAGGGCAGTCACAGGGGGCGCTAGCATCCAGTCTCCAGAATGAGGTGCTCGTGAGGCCAGCAGGCGAGCACGGTCGCATGGATTGTTATTGGAATCCAGCAGACCTTTCCATGCCTTGTCTGTGAATCGGAGGTCCCATTCTTTCTGGCGATGACTTGCTGCTCCTGTTGGTGGTTCTGCATCTGTCAGGGTCTTCCAAGCGTTGAGTGCTGAACTCGCAAGTTCATATGGTTCCTCAGCAGACTCTGTTGGTAGGATGCATGCCTGGAGTTCGCTTGTACTAGCAGCAGAAGCCAGAAAGGCAGAAAGTGCCAGCGTAGATGCACAACGAACGCCCAGACCACCATCTCTCACCGGCAAAGAAGCCTGGAGCCAGCGGTCATCGTCAAGGTCCACATTTAAAATGGTTGACAGTCCTTCTCTCAGCAGTTGATCAAACCGAGCCAAGCCCGGGCAATCAGCGCAGACGGCTGTGCGCAGACTGTACAAGAGCTTCGGTACACTTAGACTGTTTCTCAGCAGAACCAGAGCGTCATGTGTATAAAGCAAGGACAATCTTCCGATTGCCCTCTCGAGGTCATTGGCCTTTGAATTAACGACCATGTTCACAGCTGGACCTGAAATTAGAGGTGCACCCAACAAGGTCATGTCCTCGAGGGCTATGCTCGTGAAATCTTGGAACGCAGGGTCATTGTTCGGCATCTGGGTGTTGTGACACGCGATTTCGCATTTGCTGCGGTTCAATAGCAATCCCAGATTCTTTGATTCCTGCTCGATTAATTGAACGTCGTCGGCCACTGTTTCCTTGTTAACTCCCAATGTCAGGTCATCCAGATATCCGATACGCAGATCCGAACGAAGCTTCATCAGAATCGGTTGCAGCACAAGACAGAATTCCAGAGGTCCCAAAGGATCGCCTTGCTGCGTTCCTTCTTCGGATCGAATTGTGTTTGAACCATAGCGCAACAGTGGACGGTTTGAATAGGCAGCGTGAGCAAAGTGGTAGAGCTCTGGGATCTCTCTAGCAACTGCCTCTAGAAGACAATCTCTGCGCAGAGTGTTAAAGGCATTGGCGAAGTCGAGCTTCACTAGGACGCTGTCCTCAGGCATTGTGGAAATCCAGCGACGTGTCGCATGGACAGCTGCCTCAGCGCCTCCTGGAATGCCTACCCCAAGCTGAATGGGGGCGAGCAGTTGAGACAGCCTTGTTACCGCATGCGAATTAGCGCACTTTGCCGCCAGACGACGCCATGTGTAGCCCACGGCGATCGGTCTTATGCCTCCGTCCTTCTTGCTCAGGGCTAAAAGGTTTGCCCCATAGATGACCTCATTCACCTCTTCGGATAGACCTCCCTTTAGGAGCAGATTGACAAGGTCAGATAGATGTTGCCCGATGTTGTCATCTACTCCATAGGCCATCAGATCCTTTAAGTGTTGTGGAGTAATGCCATCTGGACCACCAGCCGAACCCGCAGGGAAAGAGGAGATTGCCCTAGCGACATCTTCTTTAGAAACTTGAAGCGGGATGAAGCGATCGGAACTGTCTGGATCACATGGGGTTCTCCTGTCCACTGGTGCAGGCGGGTGCTTTTTCTTAAGCGCGGCCAGAGTTTCAGGTGTGTCCAGTGCCGGTTTATCCTCGCTGCAGATGAGACGGATGGCTGCCTTGAAATTGCCTTCCTCCAGCTTGCTTGCAACTGTTGAGGCTAAATATCTGGCGTGGTCGCATTTAGCGGACTTGAGCTTACGACTTGACGTCAGTGGCAATTCATCGTTAGTCGACTGGTCTGGTCCCTGCAGTTCCCATTCAGTAATGCGGGACAAAATCATCTTGGTCATGTTGTGCTTTCGTCCACCTCTTCTTGGCTTCACTAGTACAGTTCCACCGAAGGCCAGCAAATCGAACCATTTTGCAACGCAATTTGGTTCTCTTACAATTGCTTGGATTATATCGGCCAGGAGAGCAGCACAAGATGGCCTTGCTGCTTTTGGGATTCTCTTAATCAGAAGACCGGGTGAAACAGGATGTGAGAGCTGAGAAGCGATCGGCCCAACGTCTGTCGACAGCTCAATAATAACAATATTATTATTGTTATTGTTATTGTTAATGTTATTATTATTATTATTATTATTATTGTTGTTGTTGTTGTTGTTATTATTATTATTGATATTATTATTATTATTATTATTATTATTATTATTATTATTATTATTATTATTATTATTATTATTATTATTATTATTATTATTATTATTATTATTATTATTATTATTATTATTATAGACATTAATTTTAAAAGGAAAGTAGGAGGTGAGGTTTGGTGAGTTCGTACGAGATGGTGCAATTGCTGAAATCCTAGCTATTAGGCATGGGCCTATGTGGCATCACTATTTTTCATCAATCCAGCGTCAACTTGGGTCAGAATTCTTTACATTAATCCATTTTGTGATTAAGCGACAGCTTTTTTTCATCGATCCAACGTCTAGTTTGCTAAGTTTGGTGATAATTCTTTATCTATATTCAATCAGGCTTAGGTTATGTCTAGGCACGAATTCTTTTCGTCAATCCAGCACCAAATTAAGAAGCGATGTAGGCCTATATTCTTACTTTTCCTCACAAGGTTCCATGGAGTGATCGAATAATGTTGGAATAAAATTAGGTATAGTACACATTTCTTGTTTGAGGAACTGGTTGCTTATTTTAAGTATTTCAATGTCGTCGGAGATTAAGAGAAATTCTTGGAGAATGATCAGGGTTTTCGCAAGTTTGTGGATGAACTATATATGAGTGAGGATTGACGGGCAGGATAGCATAGAATTGAAGCGCTGAAGGCCCTAGGGTGGCTGGCCTAGGCCTGCAATGGCGGTCCGTAACGCAGAACTAGGGCTCGAAAGGGGCAAATTTCCGATGGGTTTGGCTAATGCGATGATAATAACAGTTGCTATAATGGGTCAAAATGGCAGACAAGCAGCAAACACAAAGCGCGGGTGCGTTGGAAACGACGTTATAACAGTTAAGCCTACATGTTTTACCTCATTAGTCTCTGAGACAAAACGTTTTTCGTTTGAGGTATCGATCGCCAGCGAGTCCGTGGCACGAAAACTGCAATTGCAATTTTTTAAATTTTTATATTTTAGTGTCAAATTGCGCTTTCTGATATCAGCTTACTCAGTTACATCGATCCAAGAACTGCGCTATATAATTGAAGGCATAAATGCATTGCTACGTTGGCTATTTGCATGTGCACAGAACTTGAGTTTACTCTAGGTTCGATTAACTATCTACGGATAAACAAAGTTTTAACAGAGTTTTGCGGATTTTTTATCTATCGGACTGTCTTAATGAAACGCATTAAAAGTTTAAAATTAGGCAACGGATGTGCTTATCATTAACAATTAGTTGTGACGATCTTTTCGCAAGTGAGCAAAGGCTCGGTGAAGTTGTTTCGATTCTGTTTTCCGGTTTTTGAGTCTTTCAGCATCGGCGGCACTGTTTCTTTGTACAATGCCACGAACGTTCATCGTAGATGTTTCTGAAATACTAAGTGCCGCACAGCTTCGTAACGAGCACTGGACGATCGTAAGACTGGCAACACATTTAAACGATTCAGAGAGTTCTTTGCAGTGGTGTGCCAAGAGAAAACTTCTTAGGAATTCGATGCTGTGCGCCCTATGTAACGTTCATATGTCCCTGATTAACAGGAAAATAACTAAGGAAGGAAAGTTATGGAAGTGCAACGTTTGTAAAGGTAAAGTTAGTGTCCGCGACGGATCATTGTTCCAAAGGAGCCAGCTGACTATCCTGCAGATGCTATTGGTTATTTATCACTGGGCAAGAGAATTACCGCAGAATATCGCAGGGGAAGAGGTAGAAGCCAGTGTTGCAACGTTGACAGAATGGTTCAATTTCTGCAGGGATGAATGTGCGAACTGGCTATACAGAAATCCAATACAACTTGGTGGTTTCGATGAGGATGGACAACCATTAGTTGTAGAAATCGACGAAAGTCAGTTTTCTCGTGGGAGGCACTGTGGAAAAAAATACATCAATGACGGTCATCGAGTCTTCGGGGGCATCGAGAGACAATCCGGAAAATGTTTCCTCGTTGAATTAAATGACCGTGCTACAGCTACAGAAACATTGGAAGGGACGATACTTAAACATATCCTTCCGGGAACCCACATTGTATCCAGTGGATGGCGACTTTATTCCAACCTTGAAAACTTGGAAAGCGGGGTTTATATGCATTCAGTTGTTACGCATAAAAGGAACTTTGTGGATGCGGACGACGGCGAGGTTCACACGCAGACCATGCAGAACCTGTGGATGCGAATAAAAAGAAAAATGAGAATGCAGTTCGGCACAAGTCGCGATTTGTTTCCAAAGTATCTCCAGGAGTTCATGTGGCGATGTGCACTTCACAGCGAGAATGTTTTCGCCAGTATTCTGATATCCTTATCGGAATCCTTCCCAATTGAATAATCTCTTTTAGTTAAAAGTATTTTTACAAATTTGTTTGAAAACTGCCTGTCCTTTCTCATTTAATTTAATTAAGTTTTACTATTATTTTAACATTGGAGAGCAGCTCAGCTTGCAGCTTTTTATTCTCACCCAGTCTGTAGTAACATTTTTTTATACTTGATCAACAGCAGATGGGCTAAAGTTGGATTTTACCACCAAATCAACGTGGTTTTTGAAAACGATTACTTGACATTTTTTTTCATTTGTTGATTGTGCAAACTTTCACATACATTATTTTGTTAATTAAATTTTCTGTTTCTTGAATGGCTTTCAACAAACATTTTCAGTGGCTTACAAAAAGCATTGTAATCACTAGAGTTTTGCAAGAAAACTTAAGCAGTCTGATGTTTAGAGGCATTACTTACTGAATTTTTAAAGTTAAGAACAGCTCATGACATGTATCTACGGTTCTACTTGTCTTGTCTGCTATTAAACTGTTTGTATAGTGCAGCATGGTTGTATTTTGGGAATTTCTCTTTCTTTTGTATGTGCACAGATTTTTTATTTTGGCATTTCTTAAATTGGGACACAGTTTACAAAAGACTGAATGCTGGCCAACGACAGTATTTAAAGTCGGCCTTGCTTTCTATATCAAATGCACAAGCCATCAACATATGCTGGGCCATCAACATATGGCGAGCCATCGGAACAGTGTGTGAGCCAAGCCTTTCTTAAGAAGGATGATGCAGAAAAAAGTCTGCATTTTGGTCAGAAGTTCATGTATGGTACTGTGACGTTAACAGCTTTGAGGAACAGAATATCACTTCACATAGAGCAGAATAGTGCGTAAACAAGTACGCATTGTAGCCATATATTGGTTTTTGTGGAATCGGTTCTGTTGAGCCATTTGCAGGTCCACCATGCTAACCAATTGACCTCTACCTCAAATCCTTCGCAGTTTGTTTTTGTAAGAATTGATGTTGATGCAGACCATACGTTTATATAGCACTAAAATGTATTTATGTAGTGCCATATTTATTTAGCTCTATTATACTGCATTTATATAGCACCGCTTGGTGAATTGATCTAAAACAGATAATGTTGTGATCATGTTTAATTTGTCTGCTCTTTGGATTTCATGAATCACTATGCATCTGTTTTTCAAGAGTTTGCCAATCCCTTTCTCCAACTTCTTCACACCATTACCAGCATTCTAGCCATTCTTCTCCTTGTTTCTTCCTCCTGCTCTCTATCTTCATTCTCCTCCTCTTTGTCATCACTCATCATGACCTGAGTAGCAAAATGTCATTTGAATAAAGTTCGTAACTAGAAACTCAAATATTATGTCCAACCAATAGCTGAAGATTCTATTGGAAAGTGTAATCGATATTGATTATGAGTTGTTGGCCCTTCCATCTGGAACACACACCCCTTAGAGTTGCAACTGTTGCCAAGGAGTAATGTGCTTTGTTTTGCATGTTGCTTAAGACTGATTTTGATTGCCATGCTTGAGCTGGGAGCACCTCCAAGTAGACTTCTTGAGGGGTACTATGTTAAAACGGATGAAAGAATGAGGTGAGCTAATTAACCTATCCCCTCCAACTTTAAAGTGGAGGTCTGAGTTCACACTTAATGACTGCAAATACTATAAATGCAGTCATTTAAAAAATCAATTTTGCTGCAGTAAGACATAATCTCTAATTCAACTTTTGCCAACAATTGTACTTAGGGCTCAACTGAAGACGTTACGTGGTTAAAATTGCATTGTATCTGTTCATTAACATAACGCCAATCACAATGCGATATATATTTTAATTCCATTCTTTTTCGGTTCCTCCATATTAATTGCCATTCGCCCACCGTCATCTGCCTCAGGCCTATCACCGCTAGGTTTTCCCACTCAAAACTGAACTGCCGTATCCCAACATGCCCATACATTGACTCATCCGATCCTCCTTCCCATAATTAACGCTTTAAACGACAGTTACGACACCCGCCTTAACTACTCTGACCCTCTGACAACCGGACCTGGACTTCCCATAAACTATCCTTAAGGACAAACCCTCTTATATGACGTGTGCTCGTTAACAAACTAGTACCCTGCACTTGGCTTTCGAATCACGCTCTAAAAGTTCGGACATCACGATCTAGCTGAATAGTGTCAGCCCGAGAACTTGAGTGTAGGTCTCAATTTTTTAGTTTATTCGCTGTGTTTAGTTACGATAAAAAAACAAAACCATTGGAATTATGTAGAAAATTTCTGAATACAAAATATATTAATGCTTACAAGAATTTAAAATTTTTTATTGGGTTGTCCACACAAATTCTACAACAGACAGCATAATCGAGCAGAATGAATTCAGTCGCAAGGTGACTCCAAGCTGCTGGAGGCTGCAAATAACTTATCTGATCTGTAGTCGCTGGTTGTTGACATGGCTTTCGTGAAAATTAAATTTTAAATGTTATGGATATGAAAGACAACCAACATGTCTGTTTCTGATCCGTTGCTAAAATTGCTCAAAAGTAATTATGCTAACTTAATGCAGAGTGTATTTTACCAAGCCTCGGAGGGAATCGCTGTGCAAACTTTACAATAACATGCCGCAACCGCGGGTTTAAAACTCTTCAATCTCTTCACGTGAAACGCAATAAGCAGTGTTTAGTTCTCAACAACAGCTAGTCTTTTCTCTAAATTTCTTACACAAGGTTCACCGTGTCCACTAAGGCAGTGCTATTGCCCAGACGAAATCTTTAAAAGATGGTTCGCCCACGCAACTAATTATATGCACGCGACTGCTGTTTTTGAGGTAACGTTGCAACGATCCGGCTGGTGACAGTCGAATGACTTACATTGATTACAAGTAAAAACATATCGATTCATGGATATGAGACTGAAAGTTATAAGCAGTTTTGTTAGAACAGAGGACTTAACGGTGAACTATTTGTTATTCAGGTCACATTTACAATCTGACGATCTCCCAACCTGTCCCCGATAAACATCCGAACTTAAGACCATTCTGTGAAATTTTGGAAATCATTCTCCGGAAGGGTCTAAAGCGTATGTATGCATATTGGTTATGTTTTCTAAGTTTTCTTTTGTTGACTAACTTTCACATTTGGTTTATGGGCAGATTCCATTATAAAGATTTAAAATTGCCGTGTTGATGGTGGTCATGAAGGTTGTGGTGGTTGCCATGATGGTAGTTATAGTTGTCACAATGGTGGTTGTGTTTGTTGTCATGGTGGTTATAATGATAAGAGAAGAACATGTTGCTTAAGATTGGATTTTCCCATTTTTACAGAAAGCACTTCACTATTCGACTTTTCTCACAGGGATTACTGGAATTGGTTGGAAAACCTACGCCAGGTTATTCCGAATGGAGGACTTCGGTAATCTAATTAAGTACAATCTTATCTAATGCAAGCTAATCTAATTTTGTGTCAGTGTTATTGAAATGCGCAAATTATATTTCTGTCAGCAGTTGTGACATGTTAAATAGCAGTCAGGAACTGTAATCTCCATTGAAAGTCAAGCTTGTCAGAACTTTGCCTGGTGTAAAATATAGGTGAATTGGTCATTTGACGATTGAAGCGTTAGACTTCGTACATGTGTATCATGAGGACATTTTATATAGGACCATTACAGATTTGCTCCCTGGCCCTGATTCAATGGCAGTTATTTTCAATATTGTCGATTAAAGTTGAGATTTGTCAATCTTTTTCGGCTTCTAGTCCACCTTGAATCGTGATCTTGGTGTCGAAATATGCATATTTCGGGGCTGGGGTCCAATTCAACTAATTGCATACATTATCTACTCGAGATTTGGAGCCGTGGACATCCTTTGGGGAAGGTGGGATTCCTGACCTTAGCCCATGATGCTCCTCATCATTCTGCTCAAGGCTAATGTTACATCACTTTTGAGCTTTGACGTTGTTGGCTGTGATTTGCTGATGAGGTTTTAATTGCGGTTTCATTGTACTTTCAGTCTTCATCCATTGTTTGATATTGCCATTGACCAGGTGAAGGCATCCAGCAAGGTTAGAGTCATCTAAGTTTTTAATTGCAGTAGGTAAGATTACCCAGTCACTAAAATATGCCAATGGTCTACCTGGCCAAAGTTGCCTCCACTGCAGCAGGTAAGGTTAAATATAATCAGTGTTTATTGGAGAGCCCAAGTTCTGACTTAACTCAGGTTTATTAGTTTTGGCACCCTGACCGACTTGCATAATGTTGGTCGCTATGGATATGTGGCATATTTGATATGGCAAAGAAATTGTTTGAGATTATATTATTCAATATTTAATTAATTGTATTGAGTGGTACCAGGGACAGTGGGCGAACTTTCAGTGTTTGACTATGGCACGCGCATAGGTTGAACTACCTTCATATGATGACTCTATTAAGGATGAACAGAAACTCGACTCGAGTATCATAGTACTCGGCATTGCTCGCACGCTGACAAACAATGGGTCCGAGTATTAATAAATGTTAGCTTATAAAGCAAAATCGTAATTCCGTATTGAAAACGAAATTCAAATTTTTTGGCTACTTCCTGATGTAAACTTAAGCACAATATAAAAATAAAAATATTGTGCTTACAGCCAAAAAAAATCAAGAGAATTTTGACTTTTTTTAAATATTCAATTCTTGGACTCGGTATTATGCACCATAATTCTCGATTCTCAGCAGGAAATTGACATCAGCTTATTCTTAGACTCTTACATTGTAAGCTGAGTTGCAGTTTGTCAGCGGGATTCTGTATTAAATGAATATTGAGCCGATATTTGAACTGGCGACAGGTGACGTCCTCTCAAGGCAAAGGTCGATATTTCCTGAGGATCGCTCTTCAAAACAAACTGCTGCACAGTACGGTCGACGGGCTTCTCAAGAACCAAAACTTCCTTTATGTAAGCGAATTGTAATTGTAATCGCAAATTTATATTGCTCCACTGTTAGAGAGACTTTTCAGTGGCTCTCCCAACCTAACACAAGGAAACGGTAATCGAAGGAAGAGTTCGTCAGGTGACTGTGGTAATAAGGCAACATAAAAGGATAATATTAATACAGGGGATTCCAGGGTGAGTCGATTTTATGGGTGGGGAACCCAAGGACACAGGGAAATAGCCTATGGATGAAATGAATTGAAGAGAGATGGGTTTAAGTTAAGGGTAGGGAAGGCAGGATATAGAATGGTATTGTGTGATATGCTATGATAGAATGAACTAAGGTAAGTGCAGATAAGGTGTGCACCACACAATTACCCGCATGACAACACTACATTCTTGCCTGCATAAATACATTACATAATTACCTGCATATGTATACACTACACAATTACCTGCATAAATACGCTGCTACATAATTACCTGCACTCCTGCATAAATATATCTGCACTTGTGGTATTGTCATTGTAGACTTGGTATGATTCCTCCAAGTCCTTCTTTGCGAATGACATTCTTGCCGGTAAGATGCAATATTCAGAAGATCAGTCTGTAATGAGGCAGCATATGCAGATGAGTTGAATACAACGACTTCTGATTGGTCAGTGCTCTAACCAATCAGTAATCGTTGTCTGTAAACTGTTAGTTCAGGTTTTCCAACAAAGCCCTATAATGATCACAGTGTTGGGACCTCGAGTATGTCTCGCAGTTGCTTTGCTGGTAGGGATCAGGTAAATACCAATTGTCATAATAATAATTGATTCCTGTGTAAATGACATTTTGCTCCTGGTATATTTTTTTTATTCCCGAGAGATCGCTGTTACTTGGGGGTGAAGAATGAAGTAATAATAAAATAATGACGGTGAATTTACCCGCAATAAAAGACAATAGATTAGACAATAGATTGTGAGTTGTTGAGAGAAGTCATCTTCTTCACTAAATTATTGGCTTTTATTGTTCATTTTTTGACTGCTAACATTTTCATCATTTTCTTGTGTCGTTTCAGAAATTCTTCTTTCCCTCCTCCGTCAAGTTTCAGAACTTAACTTTCAACTTTGTCTTGAGGTTGGTTTTGAAAGCAAAAATTCTTGTGCAATATTCAGCATTTCTGTTCCATCTGTGTCTCCTAACTCCCAACTCAGCTATGATGAGTACATCGACCGTACACTGTTGGTGAGAGATGAGGCGGCAACGGAGAAGACTCGCCTTCTACCTCTGTATATGTCAAGGTTAAGAAAATGAAGTCTGTAACAATTCATATTTAGGGCTTGCTGAAGGGACTGCTCTTCTCATTTTCTTGTTTATTTTATACCTGACTGTTCTAAAGGGGTTTCTACGGGAACAGAGATTTTGAAATGTCCTTCTGTGCAGCTGGGAACAACTGTTCTTTCACATTTGGTGTCACTACTTTGGAAAAATGAAGAATATTGCATGTACCATATTTGGTTCTGCTTTTACCTGTATTACTGTTACCTTTGTTACTGCTACCCATGCTGATGTAGCCTGTGTTACTATTGCCTGTGTTACTGTTACCTGTGTTGAAGTTACCTGTGTTACTGTTACCTGTCTGATGGGATAATTTTTCAATTGTAGAATCACTCGTTTCTTGATGACACTTGGCGAATCCCGGTAACATGACTTTCATTTTCTTACCATCTAATTACTGAGAAGGTGATATTGCCTTAGATATTATGAAAGTTTTCATTTCTAAATGATAGGTCTTGTTGCCAAAGGTAAACATTATGTTCTCAGGGAGCAATGTTCTCAACAGGCAACATAATGTTCTCAACAGGCAACATAATGTTCTCAACAGGCAACATAATGTTCTCAACAGGCAACATAATGTTCTCAACAGGCAACATAATGTTCTCAACAGGCAACATAATGTTCTCAACAAGTAATAAAAGTTGTTTTGACAAGACAATTTAATTTTGTGTAAAGGCACCATAATGTTGTCAAAAGATAATATTTCCAATGGCACTATAATGTTTTGCACAAGGTGATGTGCCATAAGGGCACCATAATGTTCTCTTAGGAAAATGTTGTGTGTATGATTATAATGTTCTCTAAAAGTAATGTTCCCAATAGTTGCCATAAAGAGGATTTTCCATAGACTGGATTATTTCAGAATAATTGGTGGAAAGTTTAGTACTATGGTGGCTCTACATAAATGTAGGACTAAATTAAGCCTTGAGTTCAATGAGTTAGGTTTTTTAGCATCATGAAACTCTGTCTGCAGCTGAATTGAAATTTTATCACAATTTTGTCTCACGTGTTTTTGATACGGATGTATTTTAACCTGACCTTCTTTTTTGACCTGCCTTCATTTCACTCATTTGGCTGTTACAAAGCTAGAATCTAATGTCCTTAGACATTTATAATTATTGCAAGTTGTGTCTGACAGCTTGGACTAATGCATAGACAAATATTGATTGATTTAAATGTATTTATTTATCTGTTAAAGCATTTCTTTTGCATTGTGAATCTGTTTATCTGCATATGAGGTGTGGGACAGTGTTTACATGGGGTCCAGTTCAGCTTGGAAATTTGTCTAACTTTTCCATTTGCATTTTAGTTGTATCTCCAGCTTCAACTGGTTCCCTGCAGCGATCTCGGGTTGCGACTACAGTAAGTGCAACATCTCTGGAACGTGACGCGACATTGCATGATTTTTAAGTGAATTTCCAGTGACTCTAAGCTGTAAGAAAGTTACGGAGCATAGATGAAAGGTGTGTTGTAACATAGGCTTAATAGCTCTCTTGATGAGCGTTTTGTAATTTTAATGTGGTGTAATTTCTTGTTTGCATACTTTATATAGCTTCTTTATATTTAGTGTGTTGTTGTTGTTGTTGTTGTTAGTCATACGAATGGACGAGTTGTCGTTGTTTCTCTCAACGAGCGAGGAGTGGCAGCTGATGGGGTATGTATCGAAAAAGGAAATCATACCGCATGTGTTTAAAATTGGTACCAGTACTAATTTAGCCTATAGTAGAGTAGCCACTTGAGGAGGTATTTGGAGTATTTAAATTGGATAAGTACCATAACATAATTGAAATGGTTCGAGTATCTTGACTGATGAGTACCATAATTTGTGTGGTTTTCGTGTCTTAATTGGATGTGAACTTTAAAATATTTGGCTTAATTAATTGAGTTCTGTTATACGGGTGGTTTATGTATGTGTTAATTGGTTGAGTGCCATAATTTATGTGAAGCATATCTTGATTAAATGAGAACTTTAATTTATATGGTTTAAGAATTGTTATTGGAGGAGTACGTTAATTTGAAATGACTAGTACACTGATCTTAAACGTTAAGTTGAATTACACAGGCAAAAGTTCAAATAAAAATTTTGTCCTGATTAGTGATTTGTGAAGGAGCTTAAAATTCCTTTCTAACTGTAGGACCAGATTGAAGCCGGCGATGTTCTAGATGAGATTTATGGGAAGGCTCTGAGAAATATTGTCAAGGGAACTGTAAGTATTGCATCTATTTAGATTAATTAATTAATTTGGTTCTTTCGACCTCTATTACATATCATCTTCTGTGACCATTGTCTGCAATTAGATGTTTGACATTATAGACGCCTTACAAGCTTACATGGCTTCCGACAGTTTAATTCGACTCCTGGAAGAGTAACTTGTCATCATCTGTTCATACTATACTTGTGATCATACAGCAGTCTGATTATTATTTTTTCTATTCTTATCATCAATATGATAATGACAATGTTTTGTGCCCTTTGCTATAACAATTTTGGTATCTCAAGTGTTCCCAGTGGCTTATCTCAAGGCCTTGAAATTTCACTCTCTACTTTTATCTGTTCTAACTGTTTTATTTGTTCTGTCAGTTTTTTTAATGCCAGACAGATGGGTAAGGTGGCTGATTGGTTAGAGCGGTCAGAATGTAACGTGTGGAGTATGGGCGCTGACCCTCGTCCGAGACTGTTGCTGTGACGTTGAGCAAGTGACTCATGCGCAATTGCTCTGTGCGATCGATGTTTTCTGTTGTGTGGTACTTTTATAAACTTTGAATAAAGGACAGTTTCAAGTGCTGTTGCAGGGCATTGTGTTTGATCTGTTGTGTTGTCAGATTCCAAAGCTGATGAGAAAGTACAGAGACACTCCAGTAAATCTGGCTGTTGTCAAGGTGATTAATTAGTTGTTTTTAAACTTATCTGAAATTTTCAATGTTTTTATTTTTAGTGATGATGTTGGGATGATAATTAACAAAATAACCACCCACTTTGGGTTATTATAATATGAGGATATATCGTATTGATGATGGTGATGATTATGGTGATGACCGTGATGGTGAGAATGATGTAGTTATGATACATGATGATGGTGGTGATGTTCTTGATGATGATTATTGATAATATACTTATGTTAGAATTTTGCTCACAGTTGAGCTACAAAAATGCAAATTACTATTATGATGATGGTGATGATTGCTGTGACGATGACGAGAGTGGTGGTGACGATGACTGTGGTGATGAGATCATGACAGTGATGATGTCATTGATAATCACAAAGGTGGTGGTAGTGGTGATGATGATTGCAGTTGTGACATCAAGGTGATGATTGATGATTTCAGAGATGATGATATAATATGATATATATTTACAGTACAAAGATGATGACGGTTGTACATTTCCTCCAATCATTGAGCTCATTAAGATGTTGCGTAAGGAGGGATGCAAATTCGATGAGCCGCCTCCAGTAAAGCCAAAGACTTCATCTAAGAAGCCGCCCCACGCCCTTCTGCCAGAGGACGAGGAGGACGAAGTACCAGTCCACAATGACAATGAAAAGTAATGATAACAATAGTAATTACGATGATCTATATGGCGCCATGATGATGCCATACCACTACAAGGGTGCCTCACAAACAAATATCTTGCGGGATAAGCCTGAGAGAAGAGATGATTCTTGAGCTTAGAGTTGAAGGAGTCCACTGAGTCGGCCAATCTGATGATGGGTGGAAGACTTCGAGTGAAGTTACTCCTTAGGTCTTCTCTAGATCATTTTCGGTGAGCAGTGAGCATCTGTCCTACGTTATTAAGTAAGAATATTTTCATTTGTCAACCAACAAATCCAGATTAGCTTACAAAAGGTATAATAATAACTTCTAAACTTCAGTTTTTGGCAGTCATAGAATGTGTTAAGAAGCCTTTGTGATCTGCAAGAATGTGTTTTAGGAGTGAGTTAGAGTGATCAGGACAGACAGAAGCTGTGGAATTAACTGGTGAAACTATGGCATTCTGTAACATGTGGTGCTTTTTCTGCAGATATCTCATCTCTGTATCTTTGTCTGTGTATCTTGAATCTTGATCTGTATCTACATTGTTTATAAACTTTGTCTCTTTTCTTCAGAATTGAGTACGAAATACACTACATGGGCAAAACTATTGTTGGTCAGGTAGGACTTTGAACTGTCCTTGAAGTTTGACACTGTTTTGGCATTGTGTTCAACAATGAATCTCTTGAAATTGTGGCTTATGTGGATTATAAAATGCAGAGCAGTAGCCAACCACAGTATTTAAAATCAGTTATTAATTATCATTGTTTAAAATCTCTAAGCTACATATCTTGTTCATTCAGTGTTTAAAATCATTCATTAATCATCAGTGTTTAGAATCATTCATTAATCATCAGTGTTTAAAATCAGTCCTTAATCATGCTGTTGTTTTTTATGTTATGTTGTTCCATGTTATTCTTCCATAGGACGGTGGAGTTAATCAGGTGGAACCAGCGATTCGCAAGATCTTGAACGAAAAAGATCAAGAACAGGTAGCTTCAAAATGGCTGTGATCGGTTTCAATCATGTTATGGGGCATTAGTGTAATGATAAAAGATATCTTAGCTCCTAACCCAACGTGAGTGTGTTCATTTTGCGTGCATTTCGACAATGCAATGCATACATTGTAAGTGGTTTGTCCATCTGTAAACCTTGAAAAACCTTCCACTGGAATGATGCCTACATCATTTGCAAACACTTGACAACGATTTTCCGTCACTCGAGCTGGGCCTTGATTGAGTAAATCAAATTAATGATTGATCAATTTGGATGAATAAATAATTGCGTTGTATATTCATTTATTAATTTACAGCCAACTGTCATAACTTGTCTAGTTAAAAATTCTGCGACGAGTGTCTGTGCGAGTTAAACCAGTTTATTACATCTTGATTGATCCAGTGGATAGGTCGTACTAGATTCACCCCCAACTTATTACTCCCTAGGGAATGTTTTATACGCCATGCATAGAATGTCGGTGTTTATAGTCTTTATTAGTAGGGGCATAAGGGTGAGGTCTTTAATATGCCACTTATAGCAGGGTAATGAGCAGAGATGAGAGGGAGGAACACAAGGTGGCTTCACTAATTATTTTATTTTAGGGTTTCTGGTAAGGGTAAGAGATCATTGAGGTAAGAACCCGTTGGCTTCAAGTCGTCAACAATGATGGTTGGCAGTTGCCACATGATGTCATTGACGATGGAAGAAGGAGTCCCGTCATCTCTTTATGCGGTCATCTTCAATGATCGAGTCAAAAGGGTTATTTTATGATTTCTGCTTCATATGCAACCCTAACCAACTTAGCTGTAATGAGTGCAGTGAGGTCCATACACTGTCGGTGGGAATATAAGATGAGAGGGAGAGGACTGGCCAACTGTTGCCCTCATTTGCCGAAGCAATCAATCGATTGTTACAATCAGAAAATCAGTTAGTTTGAAATTTCATTCGATGATTTATGTTAGTATATGTTTTCGTTTAATTCTCTAGGTATAAAATTTCGAATATATTTATTCGGTAAAACAGAGACATGACTCCGGGTCGGAGCGCATAACCGCCAGATGATCGATGTTTGGGTGTTAGCTAATATATAATTTAGAGGCTTAGAGATGAAGTTGCTAAGACTTCGTACCACTGGCCGCCTGTCAGGCTGGCATAATTAACGTACCATTCTTATAAAGGTTGTGATCTGTTTGTTTTAGGAATCCGTTCCAGTGAGTTTTGGTCTTGGAGAGACGGACGTTGTTGTTAAGAAAATGAATTCGGATGAGGTTAGTTCACCTACAAATTTAAATTTGGTTTCTCATAATCTGAGCATGTAAGTAAGTGTGTGACACAAACACATACTGTGGTCTCCATCTGTATGACCAACCCCTTTCCCCAGCAGTCCGGAGTAGGATTCTGGTGGTGATCTCACCTACCTCTCTTCATTGCTTAATGACCTTCCTCTGAATTGACTTCTGCTAGAGGCATTTTACTAATGTCCATATAATAATAATCATCTAATAATGCAGAGGCCACAGTTTAAGGCCAGTCACAGGTCAGGATACTTGCAAAGTTAAGAAGAGGTGCTATGTAAATAGTTATTTTTCAAGGTGTTACATGAGTGTGGTGTTGTGTGTTCAGGTTTTGTTCAAAGTGTCGTACACTGAGATCTCGGCATGTGGTCGACGTACAGACAGCATGCAGTACTTTGCTTACTTAGCCGGGTAAATACGTTGACTCTAATATTGGCAAAATCGAATCTGGTATACCGGTAGTTGATTTTTACTTTATGTATTTGAATCTGATTTTGAATAGTCAAATCTGATATAATAGCTCGATTTGATCTAATGTCATATAATTTTGGAAAGTCTGATTTAATCAAATCTGGAATAATCAGAAGAATAAATTAAGAATAATCAAGCTTGATTACACTAATCTAATCTAGGCTTACTATTGGCCAGTCTAATTTAAGCTAATAATTTCTGTCGATTGGTTTAACAACTTCATTGTGTCGTGTATTTTGTGAAAGTGCTATATTTTATTAGGATCCAAAAGATTATTGTTAGACGTAAGTTACGATTTCTTTGGCACTTCAAGGACATGCTGCATTAGTTATCAAGTCACTTTCATTGTTGAAGTGCTAACATAAGTACAATTTTTTTATTGTTTGCTTGTTTCATAAAATCTTCTGGGTTTTTTTCTCCAAGGGAAACAACTTGCACTCTTGCAAAACAGTTTGTGGCATATGTTTTCAAGGCCAAGACGGATGATGAGGTATGTTCACGACTTTAGTATGCAAAGTGATGGTATACATTAAAAAGCTCAGTGCAGTGGTGTTTTGTCTTCATAACTTGTAGTATGTTTCATTTTGGGCTTTCAAAGACCATCCAAGTCGATCAATATGTAAATGAGATGTCATTTTAGTGCTCTATTACTTTTCGTTACAACATTCTTCATGCACTCTGTAATTGACAAGCCTTGTTGTATTGTATTGTATTTACATATTTCTATAGCCCCTCTCCCAATGCAACCTAATCATAGGCACAGCTGCATTTGTACTATTGACTTTGAAAATGTATACTGGTAATTCACTTTCTGTTTAGTGTTTATGAAAGTGCATAAATACTTTCTATTTTTAAATCTATATACTCGATTTGAAGTTGGACGATCGTATTTGTACTCTCTGATTAAAACTCTCGAGTTCAAATGTACTTTCTATTATTTGGAACTCTGAGTGCACTTGCACTTAATATTTTGAAAAGTGTAAATGTAGCTTTTAGTTTGAAATCTGAGTATATTATGTGCTCTAACTTTCTGTGTAAAGTCAGTGTACGTGGAATTTTTATTTTTATTCTTTCCTGTACCAACTTTAATATAGTTTATTGTTCTTGTAGTGATGCACTTTCTATGCTCTCTAAAATGACTCGATTGAAAAACATTTGGCATAATGTCTTGTCTTCTGTTATTAATGTTTTAGGCAAAGACGATCATTTGTTCTATAGGTAAGATCCTATGTTCAATTAGTGTCTTGCCAGTGAGTTATTAGTGATTGTAAATAAGTGGCTTGTGTATTTTAATGCAATGCAACTGGTAATGCCTCATTATAAAGTTCAGACTTGCACACAAACACACATGTATATATATATATATATATATATATATATATTATATATACATATATATATATATATATATTATATATATATATATATATATTTGTTAAATGATTTAAATGACAATCAAACTGACACACAGCAGTTAGTTAAAAAATGTCAATGTGTATGTTAGTTATTTGCTGCCAGACGACCGGGTATGGTCGCGACAGGCTCTTGTACTATATGCGCTTAGGTATAGATTTGTTTATTGCTTAAAATTTATAGATAATTTTATAAATCCAAAACGATATCCTTGATATCACTGATTGAAGTCTACTCTTTGTCACAGTGTGTATCCCATGTGGCCATCAAGTCTCATTGGCCTTTTGGGTACCAAACGATAATGACCAAAAGATTGTAATTCATCCTGAAATTCGTTTTTACATAATAAGTTACCCTACAGTGATGCATTTTACGATAGTGGATGCGCTGTAGTATCCAGATATGATTACTATTATTATGAATACATTGACCTATTGTTACGAATACATTAACCTATTATTATGAATACATTAACCTATTATTACGAATACATTAACCTATTATTACAAATACATTAACCAGGGTGCAGGTTGATCAAACTAAACACACAGCAAATGCGCCTGTAGCTCGTCAGATTAGTCAGGTGTTGTGACGGGATAAATATTATAATTTATTACATAAAATTGGATGATTACCTGTTTTTGGTATGCAGGATAAAGACTGTGATTAGGTGTTTTGTATATGAATTACGACCATTGTTTTTCATTCAGCTCAAGGCTTTGATCGAACTCATTGGTTTGTGTAAGGAGTTTTATCGTTGACCTCTAGTGACCTGTCTGCGCTGCTGTCATCCGTTCGCTCTCCAGCTAACAACATTCCATTCCATATATTTTTAATTTATTGTTTATTTTTAAGTCATAATTTTGTGATGTAATAGTTTAATATTCTTATAGTTTGAGTAGTTTAGATATATTTTGCAGATGCTGAAAATTACAGCACGAACGACTGGACTGTGTGATGCTATGATGATGTACTAAGATTCATTTTCTTTTACTCAATAACCAATTTGTTTAATTATTGCTTAACTGCATTTGTGAGGGATAGCTTGAACATAGATTTTTACCCGAGTTACGGGTTTTGTTAATTTATTCTAAACTCGGCTTAAATTGTGTTATTTATACCTTTCCTTATTTATGCTTCTCGTTGCTTTCTTCCTTCCTTATGCCTTCCCATTCTTAATGCCTTCCTTATGCCTTTCTTATGCCTTCCCATTCTTAATGCCTTCCTTATGCCTTCCCATTCTTAATGCCTTCCTTATGCCTTCCCATACTTAATTTCTTTCCTACTTTTGAGTCTTCATGCCTTTCACTGCTTATATCTTTACTTTCGAAATCTCTTGCTTTCCTTGGTCGTTTCCTTTTTATACGTACTTATTCTTACCTTTCCTTGTTTAGTCCTTGTTCATACGTATGGCAACAAACTGCAGATGTCTACAACATTCTAGTAATAGGTAGAATGGCATTCACCTTGTTAACAGTCCACCCAATTACTAGTGGACTAAGTCACTAATTCTGCATAATAGGTTTAGTTAGGCATTGAGTAATAAATGAAATGATTAACGTGTTTTCTGTGTTCAGTTTTGGAGTTAGAACTTAGAATAAATGTATGCATACATGTATACTTGCATACATCTCATGCATCCTTTTCCACACACACACATGTGTGTATCCGGGTCTTTGTTTAGAGCTGTCTAATACCTGTAAGTGTGAATAATAATAATAATAATAGTAGTTTTAGTAACAACAGCAATAAAGTACTGTTACCATGTGTTAATAGTTCTGTCCTTTAACGCAATGTCTTAATTTATGTTGTATAATTTTTAATTTCCACATGCATCTTAGGTTTGTTCAATTTAATTTAACGCCATTTTCTTTGAAGTTTTGGTTCCTCATATTTCAACTCTGCCCGCATTGATACTGCTCTTTACGTATACCAAAACCCCTCCAGCCCCATTTTCCCATCTGGTTTCTGGTTGCCATGATTCTGGTTGCCCATCTGGTTCTGGTTGCCATAAATAATCGGTTTACTGTCCTTGATCTTCGGTTTTGTCCTTGATTCTTCTATCCAAATTATGTTGGGATATATATATATATATATATATATATACTTATATATATATATATATTATATATATATATACTTATATATATATATATTATATATATATTGGGTTGAAGTGTTAGCAACCGTATTAGAGGTTTTTTTACTTAGATTCTCATCACAAATCAATCTTCTGTCCTGCTATGATCTAGTGCTATAGTGGCTTATTTCTAAATGCACTTGATGAAATCATAGTAATAAAATCTTCATTTAATTTCAAACTAACAAACCTCAGAATGATTACAAGCACAGTACAAACGGGGATGGCAGGTTCTAACAAGAATCGAATTTAACTTTCGGCAGCCATGTAAGGCTCACCTCGTTTTACATTTAATTGAGCAAATCCCCGGCTTACAGGTAGCGGGAATCGAACACTCTTACTCGGCTCCTCCACACGCCACCTCAATGCCCTCTCCGTCGCTCTACGGACCATGTAGAACAGTAGGGATCAACCCGAATCATCGAAACCCGAATCCCCGAAAACGCTGAAAAGGCCATAAAGCATGATTCCCAAAACTGCAATGTGCTATTGAAAAACAAATGTTTCAAAACAGCCCAAATTCATTCATCACTCTAGCTTCCGCAAGAATTCTTTTCATCAATCCAACTTCCATTCAAGCAGAATCCTTGTCATCAATCCAGCTTCGTTTTCAAGGATACGGCGGAAATCAGTTTCGGGAATTCGGGTTTCGGCGATTCGCTACGCACCCGAACAGTAGAAGTGTCAGTAATTCGTGCAGAAATAATTGTAATCATAATCTCCAACTTTTAAAGCCCCACTCAAAAGCCAAGCGCAGGGCACCAGCTTATCCACGAGCGCTGCAAGTCATTGAGGAAATCTCAAAGTAAATAGTCTAGGATGTCCGAGAGGCAGAATGGCTGTTTATGGGGGTGTTGTTTAGGACGAGCATAGGAAGGTGGTAATGAGAGAAATGCAAGTCATTGGTGCAGAACTGCAAGTCATATGACCGTGTATAGCTTACGAGTTATCATTGGTATAGAAAATTTGTTTATTTGGAAATAATTTTTGGCGGAATACAACGCGAAGCGAAAATGGACAGCACTTCTAACTTCAGTGAGTTGTTTTATTATAAAAATAATAAGAGGATTTACATAGCGCTGTACTCAGGATAGGCCGACGTTAAAGAAGCTGTACACTCATTGATAAAAGTTAGACGTGTTACGCGGGTTTGAACTTTTGTTCCTTAGGGCGTGATTTTGCCATCGTTTTGGACAATAACCTAGTGCTGATTTTGAATCCCGAGCAGTTGCGTTTGCAATTATTAGTTTCAGTTTGCAGGGTCTCCGGTACTGGTTTAATAGCAAGAAAATTAGGATGTCATGACGCAACCTAAACCTGGGCTATCTGAATTCACTGACTAGGCGGGTGTAGGACAACCTCCCTCCTCTGACAAAACCCCCTTACAAAATCCCCCTTGACATAATCCACCTCTGACATAATCCCTCTGTTTTAGGCAGGACATTAACCCCCGGACAAACCCCCATCTTGCCCTAACTAGCTTTTGCAATTAGAAGCTATACCATAATAACTGACACAAGTGACACTCAGTACGACTATTAGTCTAACTCAGAGGTGTCCAGATAGGGTGGGGGTATTTTTTGAGTCTTAGGGGGATATCTTGACTACCTGGCACTTGGAACCAGGGTGCTTGCCTCCATCAGTTAAAGGGGATTGACGCCCCTGGTCTAATTTATATAAGAAATCGTGTCCCAGATGACACACATACCCTCTGCATTGACTCACATGGCACGTCTGAAGAAGCCGTGTCACAGATAGCCTATGCATAACGCACAGTGGTGTGTAATCAGTGTACATAGACCTATCGTACATTAACAACAAAAAGACCAAGGAACTAATTAACTGTTTGCTATTTAACTACTGGACGACGATACCTGAGTGACCGCATCAGACTTTGAAATGACACATATGACACATACTTATTTCAGACGTACAAATATACACACGTTCTTAAATAATAAAAGTAAAAAATTAACAAAAGTTTATTCTTAGGGGGGTTTGTCCTACTTAGGGGGGAGGGCTTTGTCAGGTGGGTTTTGTCCGCGACCTGACTAGGCAATTACATAGGTTGCAGAATTTCGGCTTTATGGCGTCTTTTTTTATAATAATAAGTTTAATAGAAGTCGATTTTAGCCATAATGTAGCCTACAAGGAGCCTCCTCTCGTATTGCTCATTTACTGGATCGTCCTCTAGGGAGTGGAAGACAAGTCTAGTAGGTATAAATGTACTATGTTTATTGTTGAAATAATTTGAATTTAATGTTTGTTTTTGATAGCGAAATTGTACAGCAGCAAGGATCCTAACATCCTCTATGCTTCTGCTCACTCCCTTCAACTTCACCCAGCTCAAGAGAAGTTGATGGAGGTACAAACTTTAATTTTCCAATATCGAAATATCGTAGTTGTAACTGTAATAAATGAGGCTTACAATTGGAAACTGCTGTCTTTACAATAGATTAATATGTGTTTATGAAATCAATTATTGTGTTGTGTAAGTACTGTTTATGAGTTGTTTAATATATTAGAAGTACCCTTAAATGCAGCGAAGTATTTTATGGAGTGGCTTGCTGGGTATACTGCTACAAATATAAGTTTAGTAAAATCTTGTAAGTGCATTTCTTGTAGACATATATTTCAAAATTATGAATAGGCAGTTCCCTTAACCCCACTTAATTCCTACCTCCAATCATTCCCCCGTCATTCACCAGTTAAGACCTAAAACACACAACCATACTCTACCACCCAAATACAACTCTCAATTTATCCCCAAATCGTTATATTATAATATTTATTGTTTTGTTGTTCAATCCTAACTACTTTTATTGTTCTCTGTGTCAGATTGTTGCCTTCCTAGATAAACGCTTAGGAATGAAAAGAGGGTCAGTTTCGTGCAGAGTACCGACAGAGGCGGTGATCTTATTTGACAAGTGGGGGGGACACCCAATGAGAGAAGTATCAAATGTGGGGAGACAAACGTATAATGTGGTGTACCCCTCAACTGCTGGGATTGCCGCCCCTGAGTATCGAGTATTGTGAAGGGAGTACCGAGTCTGAGTATCGTGTACCAAATATTCACAAAAGTCCCGTGCTCTTGATTTGTGGTTTTGAAAAGTTTGCACAGTTTTTATAAATTCTTTAGTCATACCTCAGTTTTATCTACAAAGTGGTAACTAGCTTTGGTTCATCCCTATAAATGGATATACTATTACTTTCTGGAGATCCTCTGAGGGTTTTACATGTTACATTTGTCTATGGTGTGTTTTTTATTTATTCAAATATATCTGATATGTTGTTGTGATTTTGCTGCTTCAGCTGACAATGAAGGAGCCAATGGCTCGGATGATGGGAAGTCCGGATGAGATTCAGTTGCTGCAGAACCTCGTGCGATGCATTGGCTCCAAGAAGACTCTCGATATCGGTTTGTTTGTTACGTTGTAATAATATTTTTTTACATTATAATAATATTTGTTTGCTACATTATAATATTTGTTTATTGATTCAAACCAGCAGATACAGGGTAATATTATGTGATATAGTAGTTGTAGATGATAGCAAGTTTAACAGGAGTCGATTTTAGCCGTAAGGTAGCCTACAGGGAGCCTTCTGTCCTATTGCTCATTTTGCTATCGTCCTCTGGGGAGTGGAAGACAAGTCAGCCTCATAGATTAGCGGGTATCTAACCCATGGCTTTCTGGTCTTTGTGCCAATGTGTTGCCATTCAGCCATTTCCCCAATCAAGTAAATCTGGTCAGAGAGATGATTGTGACCCTAATAAGTGTTCTAATATTGAAACATTGGAGAATTAGTAACATAGACTGAACGTCTGTTTCAATGAGTTAGACATAGTTGTGAGTATATTAATTTATAAAGAACATGTGGGATATTTGCAGTTTGGCAGTTCAGCAGATTTTCATGTGGAAAAATTGCATGCATTCTGTGCATGTGCAAATGTTATTTTGGACTTTTGAATGTGGGAAGTAAATGCAAAATTTCATGTATGATCTAAGGCCAAAATTTAGCTGAATTGTGAGTGTTTTTGTGACGGCTAGGAATGGAATTTGATTAACCCTTACCACTCCTGGGGCCGCTCACAGCTGGGGCCGCTGTGAGCAGCCAATTTTAATGCGTTTGATATAATAATTGGAGGGGTAAGGGTTAAAGTTCGACAGATTTGTCAGAAGTTGACAAGTTTGAAGCAGCACAGTGAGCACACATGTCCCTTACGCTACCTTCACAAATTTATTCTGATTGGTGATATTAGTAATTGAGGGGAATAATAATAATCCATGTAACAAACATGAATAAGAAATTAATAATTATAGGCAGGAATTAATGCACAACTAATTGGGACTGGGAATTTGTTTTTGGAGGAAATTTAGACCTTGCAAGTAAATGTGTTTTTGAATTGTCTGATACCTTTATAACTGCAGCCATTAATTAAATGTTTGATTGATGTCCATACACTTTCCTGATTGACAGGTGTCTTCACTGGATTCAGTGCACTAAGTATCGCACTTGCACTTCCAGACGATGGCAGAGTTGTTGCTTGTGATGTCAGTGAGGAATATGCCAATAAAGGAAAGCCCTTCTGGCAGGAGGTAGAGCTGTATGATCATTTATCATGGGTTAAACAAATTATTCTCAGATCTTTATACAAATAAATTAGGACAAATTGATTTACTGTGCTCTTCTGCTCTTTCTATAAATACTGACTTCTAAAGCCCCTCTGTAATCTGTATGGTTAAACTTGGGTATGCCCTGATTAATAGTAGGACTTCAAAAACATTGAAGATTGTGCATTTATAAAAGTGTTTTGTATATGGCCTATAGATGACAACGCATCTCTCATTGGGGCTGAGCGATTGTGAGTTAAGGATTTGCTCTAGGTCCTAACACTCGCACCATCTGTGGCAGCGGTCAGTCGCATTTGTGGAGCTCTCATTTATTATTTTATTTCATTGTGGTCGGAATTACTATTACAAGTAACTGCCTCAGAGGAAGATTGAACCCGTACTCTATGTGTTGCAAGGCAGGCCCTCTTACCAATTGGATGCCATGTCCCAGTAATAAAGAGATTACTACTTACTCTGATGTGTTTGTTTTTCCTGCTGACATCAAAATATAAAACATTGTTGGTTGTTGAACCAAAGGATCACATTTTTTGTATAAAAAAACATGTGATATTAGAATAATGTTCATGGGCAACTAATATGTTTTAAAATATCTTACACGTTGTCTTAACATTTCTACAGCTACCACAAAAGCAAAGTCGCCTGAACCGGCTTATTCACAGGTGCTTAATCAAAACAAAATCGACAGGCAGAGGTATTTGGGTAATTTTGGGGTTAATTTGTGGAAATTGTAATAGCTTTAAAGAATCTAGAATTGTCTTGGCATAGAATTTTGAGGATTTTATGTGACCCCAACCACCATAAATGTAGACTTCATTTTCTAAATGAAATTAAGACTGATCTCTGATGTTTTTTTAGGCTGGTGTTGCTCACAAGATTGATCTCAGAATTGCACCAGCAGTTGATACTTTGAGTAAGTACCCCATATGTGTGTGTGCTAATGATTTTAATTGCTTGCTCAGAGGTAAGAGATCATAAGACATCGAGTTTAAAATTATATATATTTACACTAGAAACAAAAATCATTTTCGATGAATGGAGTTTCTGGATCGAGAATTCTGTTTAGAATTGGTATCATAGCTCACAAAGCTTTGCATTTAAGTCCACTGAACTTTCCTCATTGCTTACCCATCGCTAAATGTTTCACTAGATCAACGTATGCTTGTTTACTGTCACGTTTTCACACTACAACATTATTTGGTCTGTTGTGCATCTCATGGGCATTCTGAAACTTTGGAGTGCATAGTTAAATTACCCGGTATGTAAATTAGGCGCCTATTGAACTCTGACTACTGTGTTCTACAGTAACGATCTTAACAATTACATTACCCTAGATATAGTTGATTTAAACACAGTGACCAGAACACAGAGATGCTGGGAAAACGTGTAGTTGACTGAAATTGTAATTTGTCTGCATTTCTGATATGTCTCATATTCTGATACTTGTGTTTGCGTCAGAGAAATTGATTGCGAATGGAGAAGCGGAGACTTTTGACTTTGCATTCATTGATGCGGACAAAGAGAACTACGACAATTACTACGAACTCTGCCTCAAACTGATTCGCAAGAATGGAATCATAGCCATTGACAACGTTAGTCAATTCTCTTATATACACGTACAGTAGAATGAATTATGTACTAAGTTCATGTACCATTGTATTCACAAATTTATATAGCACCACTTGTAGAGCAACTCCACAAAGGTACTCAAGTTTTTTAAAGTAAAGGTTATAAGTTTTATTAGTAGTAGAAATAAATGGATCATATAAAATGGTAAATATGATGTAGAGGCTTATAGATTGGACACATTTTAATTTCCCATGGAGGAAGGACATTCCCTGTGAATAGTATTCGTGGTGTATTTCAAACTCATTGTGAACTGCCTAAATCTTTTTTAAATGGATCAGCAGTACATGTTTTTTGTGAAAGAACGTTCTAGTAGTGCGGTTTATAACATATGTGCTCTCAGTGACATTTGTCCTAATTTAATACCCTAAAGCTTCCTTATAACAGAACCTTTTGGAACCATAATATAAGTTGTACATTATGACCAGGTTGCATTACATTAAAGGCACAAGCTGATGTATTATATGTTTTTGTAATTACGTGGCTATGTTGGTGCGAATCAGGCTAAAAACGCTTGTTTTTAGTTTTTCAGTATTGTAATGTATCGTGCTTTCTTCAGATGCTGTGGAGTGGAAAAGTTTACAAACCTGAGGTGACCGATTCATCAACTGTTGCCCTGCGAGAGCTTGCCGTGAAGGTCCACGCTGATGATCGCGTCTTTGTGAGCTTCCTGGTCATTGGAGATGGCACAGTACTTGCGTTCAAGAAATAGGAAGTGGATGATACTTTTCATGAAGATGTTACAGCGTTGTTTTTCTCGGTGTTGTTATGAATGCAAATTTACTATGTACTTTAGATATTGCCTAGTCTGCACTAAACTGACAATGTTTTTGTGGTTACTAACAGTGGTTTTGTGTGGTTTCTGTGGTTAATAACAGTGCTTGATTTTATGATTGCTGACAGTGCTTAATTTGTGAGGTTACTGATAGTGCTTTTGTGGTATTACTGACTGTGCCTTTGTATGGCACTTAAAGGCACTTATAGTAAATGTCCAGATACTTACATACTATATATACATACAATGTAGAACGATAACTGTTGGACAGATGTGGCAAGTGATCACAAATGTATAATTTATTTTTGATATTCTTCTACAGCTGTTCTTTATTTTTAAGTAGTATAGAACTCTTGCGTACCTGGCTGAATATTATTCAGCGTAATTGAGGCGCTCTTCTGGATTCTTGAATAGGAATGGGCAAATCCGAAGGTCTTGAACAAGTAATGGGCAAATCAGCTATGTACTTCCCAATTTACACAAATACCAAAATGTTTTGGTGATTATGTTACAGTCGCTGCACTAAGTACGATTGGCAGGTATGAGCAAACTACCTAAAAGACCTTGTTGCTCAAATAATATGATTTAATTCTGCAAACACATATTATTTATTCACAGTTTTCAGTATTTACTAAACTGATTGTGCTGCTATTGTTATGATATTATAGTTGCAGGTGAATGAAGTATAGGTATTATAAGTATAGGTATTAAAACTTAAATTTGTCAACTGATCATGCCAATTGTCATGATCGTTAGAAAGCCAATCTTCTTGTCTGATGAATGTTTTCATCACATGTAGTCTACTGTCTAGTCTTCAGATTGATTTTACTTAATTGTTTTCATCTGAAGATCTTGAATAAATCTTGTTTCAGTCGTTCAGTTGTGATTTTTTCATTGCTTGCTTTCAACTGAAAAATGTCTGAAAGTGTTTTGTTGTTCATAAAGTCTTTTGACAGGCCAAAATTCTCTTGACGTTTTAGGTGGCCTACCCTGTCTTTTCTAGGTTCTTCCTGCCATTTTTCAGTTTCACATAATGACACGCAAGTTGACACAACCATGTCTAATTTACTCAGCTCTTATGGTCTTTTGTGGTTGACCATCCAACCAGTTATTGAAAAAGAAAATAAACAGTATAAAACAAAATTGTCCGTGGTTCGGCCAAAACTCGGTTCAAGAACGGTTCAAATAAAGATGTCATCTTGGCAATTAAAAATTCATTTTGCAATACTTGTCTAAGTCAGTTTGCGGCAAGTTCGCGGCTGATGTCTCCCATAATAAAATGTAAGGCCATGGTCTAATTGTCTCTGAATAAAAAAGATAAGTTATAGCACAGAAATCGCTTCCAAACAGTTAGTAAATCATTGCGCTATATAAATATCTAATTATAATAAGAGCCTTGCTAAAACGCAAATGCTATCTTGCTTGTACAAGCTTCTAAACTTCTCATTTTTAAGAAGGCCGTGAGAAGTCATGGATTTCAGTTATTTCAAATTTTGTCGGCCCTAAAATTATAAACTTATTAATTAATCAAACACGAGCTGCGACTTATTGTCACTTATTTATAATACGACGTGAACCAAACTTTGACTGATGTAGCCCATTGCCATATTCTAAGTTCTAGGCTCTAGTCACTGAGGTAATGACAAGCCTGTGACTTTTGGGCCCTGTAATCTGCTTGTAATACTTCTTTTTTAACAAGGCTGTTGAGGAAGAGACAATCTTCCTCTATCGAGTGTATAAATAAATTCTCTTCTGTGAATGGTGGCGCTTCAAGAAGTGTAATTATTGGTTGAGCTAAACATAGCTCATCAAATCGTTCAGAGTTTTAAGCGCAACTCAAACAAGTTAGCATTTACCGGCAAGTTCGGGGTTCGAATTACGTACCTATCGCGTGAAATGAATAAAGATCGCTTTTTTCTTTGCGTTTCGGTGCCCAAGGCGGTAGGTCATCAATCGATATCTTCGATGTGAGTGCAAGTTTAAATTCGCTGCACCGTGCTTCTTCGCAAACGTGCCCCGTGTTTTCTAACAACCTCTTCAAGACTCAAAATCATAGCCTACAAACGGCGATCGCCAGTACTGTTGACCTAATTAGGCCTAAGTAAAATTTCTTTTTCTCACTCGTTGCAAAGGCTCGCGAATAACCTAGTGCCTTGTATGTGGTTTCGAGTGGCGCTTAAGAAGTTGGAAGTTCCAGATTGCGATTAAGATCGGGTGAGATCCTTTACCATCTAATTATGGCTAACATATCTAATTTCAGATGACCAGTCACTGTTAACAGTGTGCCGTTGAATATTGGACAAGGTTAGGAATTCGTTAACTAAACATATTGAATGTCCTTTAGTTGAACCAAAGTGCGTTATGACTTCATAAGCAGCTGGCCGAAATGAAGAATGTACTTACTTACTTAATTGGTTACGCTTCACCCATTCGGAACGCTCATCCTTTAAGCCAATCAAATCATTCGGTTCTGCTTGTTTAGAGCTGCAGCCTATCAGATGCTGGGATATCTGTGCGTAGGCGATTGATATGCTGGGATCGCAACATATTTTATCGCAATGTTTTTTATTGCAATGTTTGCAATGACTTTAAGTGGGTGAAGAGTAATTAGGTAATCCTTTAATTACTGTAATTAGCGGTGTATCGTGTTGATTGGTTGGTAAGTAACTAGGCAGATGAAGCTGCTGCGAATGGATTTGAGCTGCTAACAGTAGCCTAGTAGGCCTACTGCGGTTGACGGATAAAGGTGGCGTTCTTCCCTTTTCTCTTTGTGCTCACGACCCTACCCTTGTCCAACATTTTCTTTTCTTAATTTAATGAGTGTTACCTACTCACTCCGTCCTCGAACGCACAATCGAGAGATCCCTCTTGATGACACCCTAGCACGGTATGGTTTTATCACCCGAATGCTAAAATATCAGACCTGCGTGTTGGTGTTTTGGTTATTTGTTTTTTTGGTTTGAAAAATACGAAAAATGGCAATTTTTGGTTTTTGTTTGTTTAAAAAATATTTTTGTTCATCTGCTGGACCATTTGAACTAGGAACCAAGCCAAACCATAAAAGGCCTGAGGTCTCTGTCTAATAATAATTAAGAAGAATAGAAGTGACCATTGATATGACATGTCAGACTAATCTGTTTCTTTCCTCGGCACGCAAGGTCAGATGGCCAGTACTTGCCCTAACTTCATGGGTATTTGCTCGGTTTTTGCTCCGGGAGTCACTCCTCTGCGTCTGGTCTGCCATTCGAGTCGTCTGTGAAGACCGATCTGTGTGTGTGGAGGACGAGGTGGCGTTTCGGCGACTGTGCATTCTCGACCACTGATCTGCCCGCGGTCTTGAAACGGTCTCCCACCTACCGTTAGATTGGCTGACACAGTAGACTCGTTAAAACTAGGTTGAAAGTGTTTATGTTTTCCACGGCTTTACACTTATGTGCTGACTTTCGTTTTAGGTTGTACGGCACCCTTGTAGTGGTTAGTCCCGTGTTTACGGTGCTTTATTAATCAGTGTTGGTATTAATATTATTATTATTATTATTCACGATCTTCTCACTTATAGTGTGTGAACAGTGCGCTCATGATAGCTGAGTCTTGTATGTCAGGGTGGGAATTTTAACCTTTGACGGCTGGTTGAAAGTCCTGCACTATAACCACTTGAGCACAGCTATTTCTGTGCATTGATTTGGCAACTGATGTAATTCTAGGTTTTGACTCACTGCCTAAAAGTGAGGCATTAAGGTTTTATTTGCCCTGAAGCATGCAAATGAAATGACATCTTTAATAATGCAACTTATGAATTTGCTTTTTGTTTCCTTTACTTATAATATTGATCTTTGTAATTCTTTGTAATTGTTATTTATTGTTTTTATTTTAGACTTTTTCCTTTTCTGTTAGGAAATTTCAAGATGGCCACAGAAGTCGATGCTGCTGTGCAGAGTGATGTGAAAATGTGAGTTTCTGCCCTCAAAAGGGTGAATTAGAAACTGAGTAATATGTAAGAAAACTCCTCTGAGACCACAAAGTACCCCAACTGAGTATTATAATTCATGTTTCTTTGGTTGCGAACGAGTGACTGGGCTTGGAGCGCTCTTGGGTAGGTTATTGAAGAGGCGCTATATGAATGGTCAGAATGAATCAATGGATGTAGGTTAGTTTAGTTTTACACATTTTACAGGTGTCCATCATTGCCAGTGACTGGCTTGACTTGGCAACAATTGTATTCATAATGGTAATCTTGAGGTTTCTGTGCCCTTATTTTTCATGAAATCTGGCATGTGTAAGTGGTCCGGCTACTAGGTTGTTCATTAAAATTGTAAGTGCACTTTGTCTATAGTGCAAAGGAAACTCATCCAATGTAGTTCCAACCTGACACTACACGGTTACAATGGAACCGATTGAAAATAGAGAAGATGCAGATGTTGTGTGAAAGTCTATTTTAGCATATGCAGTACATTTGGCTCTAAAGCTGCTTTGAAATTAAGTGTGACATGGGGACAGAACTCCTCCACTGTTCGCGAGTGCTAGTCCCAAGCCTAAATAAATGAGGAGGGCAATGCTAACGATCAACGTTATCACACAGTGTCGTTAAACTGAGTTACTCCTACTATCACAACAACTAACACAGCCTTTGAGTTTGACAGTTGACACCAGACCTTCTTTTAAAATGCACATTTATTTAATTAAACACAACATCTCCTTGCAACATTAAAATTCGCAAAAACACAGTTCAAGCTGCATAGCACAAATCAACTTTCTCACGGACTAATTATCTAACTTATTAATTAACTAATTGCCTCCTATAACATAGTAACTAGACCGAATGACCATTTCGGATTTTGGTATCTTATTCGTCTTATCCGGTGGTATATTATCTGAACTGTTATCAAAGTGGTAACTGTAGCCAAAAAGACGTTGCCGTGCATGCGTAAGTAGCCTTAGGTTCATCATGCGTTTCTCGAAAATCTTAGAGAATTAGGCCTGCTATGCAAAGTGCGTCTGATTGAGGCAATTTGTGGTGGAAATGGGATCGAGTTGTTTGAATAGGATTTAGTGGTGGAGATCCGGGCATCTGGATTGCTCGAGGAATAGGGTCGTGGTACAGAGACAGACAGACAGATAGATAGACAGACAGATATATAGATAGATAAACAGACAGACAGACAGATAGTGGATAGATAGATAGATAAACAGATTTATAGATAGATTGACATACAGAGAGACAGATAGACAGACAGTGCCTAGTGTATTGATGTACAAGACAGAGAGAGATAGAACGGAGACACATCTGTAGGTAGAGAGACACTGAAAGGTACAAGACGGCGAGAGAAGGAGGTAGAGAAGCAGAGATACAGAGAGATGATGGGCTACTGATGGAATCGAGACAGAATCTGTACGACAGAAACCCAGCCAACTATACACCGGGATAGAGTGAAAGAGACACAAAGAGAAGGACAG
The DNA here is from genome assembly GCA_959347315.1 of Bimastos eiseni. Lineage (NCBI taxonomy): Eukaryota > Metazoa > Annelida > Clitellata > Crassiclitellata > Lumbricidae > Bimastos > Bimastos eiseni. The sequence goes on along the minus strand of OY365807.1, from coordinate 3,610,400 downwards.
AGAGAGGCAGGCAGAAACACAGACAGACAGACAGGAATTTTGATGAGGCAGGTGCTGTTGATTATAAAAGGAGGAGGAAGAACAGGATGTATCGGCAAAACAAATAGAGCGGAAGGTAATGAGCTGCACAAGGAGAGACAGAGAGACAAACAGAGAGAGAGACACACACACACACATAGTGACAAAAAGAGAGAGACACAAAGATACAGAAAGAGAGACACAGAGCGATACAGAGACAGACACACAGAGAGACAGAAAGAGTGTCACACACAGAGATAAAGAGACAGACACACACATAGAAAGAGCCAAAGAAAGAGAGACACGCAGAGAGACAGACGGAGGTCAAGACACATAGAGGAGGAGGAGGAGGCGGAAGATCCAATAGCATTAATCACTGACATTGGCTGCTGAAGTGGGAATTAATTGTGTGCTGATTTAGAACAATACAACAGTCCAGCAGACTGACTGGCAGGCACAGACAGACGGACAGTTAGGCAGACATGGCAAATACGCAAAAAGACGACGACGACGAGGATGACGACGACGTCACTTCTGACGAGCGCCACCTGTGGACTGCAGCTGGTGTTGATTGACGGTCGTGATCACGATGATCGCCCGCTTTCGATCATTCCATGATCATAATCGCTTGTGTCTCGTTACGCTCGCGATTCCGTTGACCTTGGCCGTCTGCGGTTAACAGAAACACAGTGCCGTAGCAGACGTAGAATTATAGAATTAGAATTAGAAACGTAGAATTAGAACCACTTGCTCTCTAATTAACCATTTAAATCCATTTTATGCTGTCAACAACATCATATCTATGTATCATATCATCGTATCATATCTATGGTGTAAACAATCCAGTATGTAGCAGTCCAGTATGTAAATGTCCGGTATGTAAATAGTCGTGTATGTAAAATTGTTCTGTATGTAAATGTCGCTCTGTAAGTCAATATTCCAGCATGTAAATGTAAACGACGGTGCCAATGGCCGCGGGCCACCGAAAAAATGAGTTTTAAATTGGGTATGTGTTATATTAGGTAAGCTTATGGTTATACACTGGATTGTATATACAACTGAAATTTGATATTGCCCTTCTAAATTTTTTGCTCACAAGTAAACACGCAATATTCAGTTATTTCAGTTGTACTACAGAGCAATTGTGCACGAAAGACTTGCTCAAGGTCTCTACACAGTGACTGACGTCTCGGACGAGGGTCGAACCCACTCACTCAGCGCACACTGAGCGTTACGGGCCGACCGCTCTAACCAATCGGCCACCGTGCCATACATGTATATTGGATTATTGGGTATGAGTGATATGAATATATTGGCCTATAAACGTCACGTATGGCAGTATCAATGCTTACCACAACAAGTTCCCCGTTGACGATCTCTCTGACCATCTCTGCGTTCAGCTGAGGATCTGCCTTATCTTTATGCAACTCAACGAACTTTCCATTCTCAATGTTAATGCAGCTCTGTATATGCAAATCAACAGAAAACGATCAGTTCATTTAACGTAATTACTTTTATCGCTAATCTGGCTTTGCATGTAAAAGAGTAGCCTGCTTGTATGCACTGGTCTGTCTGCGTGTATATATGCCTATGTGTCTGCTTGTCTGTCCTCTGGATATCTATGTTTGTATTTATTTATGTATGCTTCAGTATGCGTTTATGCATGTGTGTATGTATGTATGTATGTATTTATGTATGTATTTATGTATGTATGTATGTGTGTATGTATGTATGTGTATATGTATGTATGTGTGTATGTATGTATTTATGTATTTATGTATGTATTTATGTATGTATGTATGTGTGTATGTACGTATGTATTTATGTATGTATGTATGTATGTATGTATTTATGTATGTATTTATGTATGTATGTATGTGTGTATGTATGTATGTGTATATGTATGTATGTATGTGTGTATGTATGTATTTATGTATGTATGTATGTATGTATGTATGCATTTATGTATGTATGTGTGTATGTATGTATGTGTATATGTATGTATGTGTGTATGTATGTATGTGTGTGTATGTATGTATGATTGTAGGCCCTATACATGTAAAGTGCATTTGAATTATCTTAATTGCCATTGAATGACTCTGTGTCATAACAAAGATGGTTAGCCTCGCCCTCCTCCTTTATGCAAATTTGGAATGGGTACTACACGAGTCTACATCGGAATGGTGTTAAAGGTTTTGAAGAACAAGACATGAGAATACGATAGAAGTCCTCATGTGTCATCATCATACTCATCATCACCAAGAACATCTGATCATCACTCTAACATTTTGTCAACATCATCGTCGTCTTATTTCTCCTCTTCTTCGTCATCACCATCCATCTATCGTTCAATGTCCTTGGCCATCCACTGTCTGCCCTTCTACAACTCCAGCCATCGAAATGACCCACCGTTCCTCCGTTTCTTTCATCTTTTCAATGGCTAACCATGGTCACACCAGACGGCGCCACGTTCTACAGCGACCATAAAGCCGTCTGCTTTTCAGACGCCGTTTCCCGCGCCACGATTTAATCTCGGTCGCCATTTAATCATATCACTGTCGTCTGCCCGCATTTATCCGTGTTTATCGTGCCATAAGATTTTTTCCTCGAGATCTCGCAACCCGAGACGTGATCACAGCGAGATCTCCTGAGACGGTCTTTTCTAATAACGCTTCTTATCGATTTACAACGTGTGCCACGTCATTGACGAGTCCGCATAGACGTTGCATTATTGTGTCGCATTGCCCGACGGATCTTTTGGAGTCCACCGGCGCACTGCATTATGGGATGTCTGGCGCCGATGCACTTAAACTGGACTGATTGCACTTGCCAATGGATGGCGACGAAGGGATTAGGATGCTGCCTTCCGTGGGATTCAGTCTTCGCTGGTCCCGTCTCACCTAAGCAACTTCTGGATCTCAGCTGCTTAAGGCATGATCAATACCAACCAGAGGGCAGGAACCTGTTGCTTGCGTACCAATGTATGTATGTATTTATGTATGTATGTATGTGTGTATGTATGTATGTGTGTATGTATGTATGTATGTATGTATGTAGGCATGTATGTATGTAGGCATGTATGTATGTATGTATGTATGTATGTGTGTATGTATGTATGTATGTACGTATATATGTAGGCATGAATGTATGTATGTATGTATGAATGTATATCTGTATGTATGTATGTATGTATGTATGTACTTATGTGTGTATGTACGTATGTATATATGTATGTTTTTATATGAATGTATGTATGTATGTATCTATATATGTATGTTTTTATATGAATGTATGTATTTATGTATGTATGTATGTATGTATTTATGTATGCATGTGTGCATGTATGTATATATGTTTGTGTGTATGTATTTATGTATGTAGGCATGTATGTATGTAGGCATGTATGTATGTATGTATGTGTGTATGTATGTATGTATGTATGTATGTATGAATGTATGTCTGTATGTATGTATGTATGTACTTATGTGTGTATGTACGTATGTATATATGTATGTTTTTATATGATTGTGTGTATTTATGTATGTATGTATGTATGTATTTATGTATGCATGTATGCATGTATGTATGTATGTTTGTGTGTATGTATGTGTGTATGAATGTATGTCTGTATGTATATATGTCTGTATGTATATCTGTATGTATGTATGTATGTATGTATGTATGAATGTACTTATGTGTGTATGTATGTATGTATATATGTATGTTTTTATATTAATGTATGTATGTATGTATGTATGTATTTATGTATGCATGTGTGCATGTATGTATGTATGTTTGTGTGTATGTATTTATGTATGTATGGATGTATGTATGTATGGATGTATATATGTATGTGTGTATGTATGTATGTGTGTATGTATGTATGGATGTATGTATGTATGTATGTATGTATGAATGTATGTCTGTATGTATGTATGAATGTATGTATTTAACTTGCGCATCTAGATCTCTTCGGGCCCCCAATGTTCTCCAATGGCATAGGAGCCTTGAAAAAAATAACCTCACTGCTGCTAATCTGGATCTGATTGGTTACAATAAAAGAAGAATGATTGATTGATGATTGATTGATTAATTGATCGATTGGTTGATTAATTGATTGATTTATGATAAGTGTATACATAAATGTAGGTATGTGGGTATGCACGTTTATGAAGGCACATATGTGTATGAATATTATGTATGCATATATAAATGCATGTATGCGTGTGTTTGCGCGTGTGTATGTATGTGTGTGTGTGTGTGTGTGTGTGTGTGTGTGTGTGTGTGTGTATGGATGTATTGTCGAATCACAGTGCCTTTTTAACATCTCCCAAAGGCGCAGATCTCGAGAAATAATATACGATATGGTTACTGATATCGAACGCAGTGCGCGCTGTCGTCCTGGGAATAGAGGCGCTATAAAATGAGATTACATCACTCGACTACGTTCTTCTTTTATGATCTTTACAACAGAGTCCATATATATATTTATTATATATATACATATATATACATATGTATATATATACACTCCATCGTCTGTGTATGACTAACGGCTGTCATCTTTGTACATTGCGTCACCTCTCTTTCCTATCCGGAGTCAAGTCCCCGGAAAGGACACCAATGTCTGTTATTGCCAGAGGCTATTGATGTACCACGTTCGTTCAGACACAACGGAAGAAATTACTTTTTATTGTTATTCTTATTAGTCAGAGACTTATATAGCACAGATTTATGGGTTCACTTCAAAAGTACGTGTAGCAGGAAAGAAGGAAGAAGTGTGAAGTTATTTGCTTTATGAGATAAGAGGAAAAACAAAGGTTTTGCTGGGATGTAGGAAGGAGTGGTAGTAAATTCCACGGAGGAGTTTGCTTAATGAAGTGGAAGCTATATAAAGTTTTTTTATGTGAGCGGGTGATAAACCCACTCACACATTAGTTCACACACACACACACACCTTAAATGGGGATCTTTAGAGGTTTACAAGGTCGCCATATAAATTCGACGATGCTCGATATGTATGTATTCGGAGCAGAACGTCTTGGAGCAACCGTTTGTGCGCAGGACGTTTTTACGCAGATATCTGATACAATATTATAATGTTATATGATAGATGAAAATATCATGCCAAACTGGGAACTGATATGATGAACAGAATCATGCTTAAATAGATGCGGGATGGATATGAGAATGGAACCATTTTAGTCACAATCTTTTCATCAATCCCGTTTCCAACTAAACAGCATTACTTTTCATCAATCCAGCTTCCATTTAGGCACAATCCTTTTTCAACAATCCAGCGTTCATTTAGGCATGATTATTTTCACCAATCCAACTTCCATTTAAGCTTGATTATATTTCATCAATCCAACTTCCATTTAAGCTTTATTATTTTCATCAATCCAACTTTCATTTATACATGACAAAACGCCACTGACATGGAAAATGAGGCTATATACTTACCAATATTGGTCTTCCATCAAGGGTAGTGGAATCATATGGTTCTCCGATGCGGAACTTGAAGGTCTTGCTGACTCCGTGTGGCATGTCGACCGTGTACTCCCAGTCTCCGCCATTCCGCCTGTATTCCATCAGGAACTTCATATTGCTGTACATCTTCCGTTTGTCTTCCTCCATGTCTGTAGCAGCCGGAAAAAGCAACACTAGTCAGCGAAAACCTTCAAGCATATTTATAAACACACACACACACATGTGTGTATATATATATATATATCTTGTTGAAGTAGCGCAATATTAGTTTACAATTACATCACCTACTATAAATATTAAATACAGATTACAATTGCCAAGTTTCGCTTCAAACAATCCTGGAAGAATATCTAGAGCGTTATGATTATGGTGCTATAGAAATTTTTATTGAATTTTAATAATGTTAGGATTGAATAATATAAAATAACATGTTAGCACTAACCGAATGACTTGAGCATCTCTTCCATGTGTTCGACGCCCGTCACTTCCCATTTGCCAAGGAACTTGTCCATATCAGTAGCCATCTCCGTTTCTGTCTATCTACAGTTCCAGAATAGACGCAAAGGAAAACAGCCGTAGACGCAGATTCTAAATTTTAGGTATGCAAGAATAACCAAGTTACAACGATGACTGTTATGCTATGTGCTATTGCTACGACTATTATGACTAGTTTGGCTTAACACTGTTATACTAATATTATAATTATGGTTAAGCAGTAGTATCATCACTAAATGCAATAGTTTATGTAGATTAGAATGCCTACATTATACTAAACCGAGAATCTTCAATAATAATTACCGTCGTCTGTCAGTGTGTCATTGTGTGTCATTGTGTGTCATGCTTTAACGTTTCACTTATTCACCGGGCGTTTGCGCAAACCTTACTGCATCCGGTGCTGTTGCGCTCGTCGTATGTAAATAAGGTTAAAATAATGCCCGTCCCGCGACTTTCACGTTCAAGCAACTTGCTGTTAGTAAGTTAACAGCTAGAATCCACAACGTCTGACCATATGCACAGCAGCAGGATGCAACAAAAGCTTCCAACATCAACTCTTCCCATACGCATTGTACCGTTTTATTTTACAATTTATATGGCGCCTCTTGCAGAAACGCCGATTCAGGTCAGAGCAATCATGAGCCGTGGATTTCGAAGGCCAATGAATGTGAGCACGTGGTTCCTTAAGTGAGTCCAGCAGCTGACTGCAGGACCTGCTACTGAATGATGCGTTGGATCGGACGCAATGAGGTTTCTGAAGGGGATGGCTGGTTGCCGGGTCTGATTCCTGTTGAAAAGCGACATGGAATCACAAAAGGTGAATGACTGGCGGTTGAGATAGAGAAATAGGAGGAGGTGGAGGAGGAGGAGGATGGATGAGTTATGCACGGAATCTACACTTTTGCCTAACTTAAGCGAGGAAGTGGGGTGGGGGTTATCCGGTTGATGCGAAACAATGATCTTCGTAAGTCCATCTGAGACATTTCAGCTAATAGAAAATGCTTCTTTAGGTGATTCTGTTTAGTGAATCACCTTGGTTCACTATTGTCTGTCTGTCTATCTGTCTGTCTGTCTGTGTGTCTGTCTATCTGTCTGTCTGTCTGTGTGTCTGTCTATCTGTCTGTCTGTCTGTGTGTCTGTCTGTCTGTCTTTATCCCAAGATCATTATACAACAAAAATTAACTAGTTTGTTGTTAATTCTAGCTACTTTTAGTGTCCACTTTCGCCCATGTTATCATTTCCGTATTTTTGTCAGATTGCTTTCTTTCTAAATAAACGAATGTCGTTATCTATTTACCTGTCTTGTATCTAACCTTTTCCTCCATCGCAAGCCGTAGATGCTTGTTAGTTCTTACGTACCTTGTTAATGAAGTCGGCACTTGAAGATGTTCCCGCTGCTGCTGTTGCTAGGAGTGATGCTTGCGTCCGGCTTCTCGCTGTTACCGTCGTTTCCTCCTCCGTTTCAATCGAGAAATTCTCTGGCGATTGTTTCGGCTGGAGCCGGCTTTTTATACGGCTCCGGCAACTGGGACTCTGCGCGTGCAATGCATGGCTGGGCGATAATTCGACGACGGGCGATTGATCAGTTCTTGTCCATCCGTCGCCTCGATCGCTTGCTCCGGTGGGAGAGATATGATGGACGGGAAGGAGGAAGGGAGGTAGGGGAGATCATGGACTGCTGGGAAGCGGTAAGTGGGAGTGATGCTAGGGTTGCCAGACGTCCACGTGCTCTCGTTTTTGACCTCGTCTAATGTGTCCTGCAGGGAAAGCTAAAATCGAGGAAAATGTCCAGCTTTTTTGCGTTTGTCATGTTAGGTGCAGTTTGGACAATTGACTTTGATGATTTTGCAGTTTTCACTTTTTACAGACTTTACACATGTATATCATCCATACTTCTAGCTCATGTTTAAGTTACGCTCAAATCCACTTCCTTCTTTCAAAGAGCGACTCAAAGCTCACTATTTCTCTTTGGCTTTCAAAGATTTGGGAATACAAGTGCGTCTTCTCCTGGAGTCTGACTGTCCATCCGCACCTCAGATTCGCATTTCGGTGTGACGTTATGCGCGTTGCAAATGTAACTAATAATAACTTTTAACAGACTTTACACACGCATATTGTCCCGAAGTTTAGCTCAAATTTGAATTTTGCTCAAAATCGCCAAAATAAATAAGTTTCCCCTAACATTTGGCTAAAGGGCTCCTCACATTCACTCGCTCACTCGTGCTGATAATTACCAACTGCAGTAAGCACAGTCGCTTACTCTTACAGCTACTGCCACGCGTATTCATTCTTTCGTGACCACCAGACTCGACTATTGCTACTCTCTTTATGCTGGCCTCTCAGCTGCTCGCATGAGCTGCCTGGGTTGTATCATAACATAATAACCACTGTAACCCCTTCTCAGGCATTCCCCTCTCTCTCTCTCATCTTAAGACTATTTCATTTGGCCGCGCTAAAGTTGGAAGTGCTTCTGAGATAGTCACCTTGAAGAGGAGCGATACACAATTCTTGTAATGAATGAACATTCGAATGAATATCAGGTTAAAAGTCCAAATTATGTGTTTATTATTTTATTCCATCCTCATTTCTTTTAGATGTTTATAGTCCACGCCCTGAGTTATGCATAGGGCCCCGTGGTTTATGCGATTATGCGATTTACCATAATCTCGCATAAATTTGCGGTTTACGCATACATTTTTTAATGTAAAGTTCTCACAAATCATTGCATAAAGTTAGGAAATTTCGGTCAGTGTCAACTATAATTGGCTTGTCCAGGCAATTATTAGCCTCTAGGGGGCTATAGTTTACTGACCAGATGACGTAACTGTTGATGACAAGGAGCCGTGGGTCTTGCGATTTCGCATATTTTCGTATAATTTACGAAAAATTTTCACCTAATCCACAGGGGCCTAGTTATGCATGATGTACCGTACCTGTGGATTATCATCTATGATCAAAGTGCTATTTGTGTTTCTGGTAGGGAGTGAGCGAGTGGCGTCTGCGGTTTGCTTTTATTGTTTATTTGATTGAAATGACCACTAATACATTTCTTAGTACTTAAAGTATGAAATTTTTTTCCTTTTGAGAAGTGCTGTTGCACGACGATTATTTACTGCATGGAATTGGTTCGGAGGGGTTGTCCAAGGGGTAGCCCAGGGCCAGAGGAGGTCAAGGGACGAATTAGGACAGCAGCATTACGAAAGCATCTATGTTAGCATCGCTTTGATTTTCTCGTACACAAAGACTTCTGTTGTTTTTATGCTACAATTACACAGAAGTCCACAGTTGCTGCGTTTCGCGTACTTAGAGCAGTGAGAAGCAGTCCATGCGCTCTGACGCTACGATCCAAAAGTCAAGGGACACTGGGAGGCGACATCTAGGGAGAGCAATAATACTTGCAATCACCAGGGAAATCGGACCCGTGCCCACCAACCAACCCCCTCCCCCGATTGGACGTCGCTGTCGGCTTAATTCGATTTCGCCCCATTCGCGTCAATGACCAACAGACAGCCCGACGACTATAACTACCAATGTCCCGTCTGAACACCATCCTCTCTCTCTCTCTCTCGCTCTGTTTGTCTGTCTGTCTGTCTCTCCATTCTTCCGTCCGGCCTTTCACCCTTTCTTTTGATCTTCCTTAATTTAAAAATCCTTCCGCCAGTCCTTCCTTCCTTTCTTCCGTCTGTCTGTCAGACTATGTCTGTCCTTTGTTTTCTCTTCTGTCTTTCCGTCTGTCTGTTTGTCCCTTTTCCGTGTGTCTGTCATTCCTTCCGTCTTCCCGTTTGTGTGCCTGTAACCTCATTTTGCTTCATTGTAATAATGGCCTATATTGTAAATATAATGATAACAATTAATTCTTCATCGTATTTAGCGAACCACTTGATGTTGTTGTACAAAGTCATTTGTCAATACTGACTTAATTAGTAGAGAATTTGATTAGTAAGCCTACACGTTCATGGATGTGGTTTCTTAAAGCATGAACTATCCGGCCTCCGATATAGAAAGTTGTTCCGTGCACACCGTAATTATGTTAAACATAAATCCAGGCTGTAAAGTAACAACAGTCTCTGACTAGATTATCTCAAAGCGGCGCTATATCAATGTATTATTACAAAAATGTATTATTGCATTAATCTAATATTGCGCTTACAGTTGCAACAGCGATTCAATATGTCTCCTAGAGTCTGTCGTGTGTGTTTGCCTTTGCACTGACTAACCCTCCTCCGTTCGAACACTTGACGTTATCGCAGTTGGATATAGCGCAACATCGCCATCAGTGCGGGATTAATGCGAGGTGCAAGCGAGAGAGAGACAGACAGAGAGACAGAGACAGAGAGACAGAGAGAGACAGATATATCCACCGACAAAATAATCTGACAAAGATGTCTCGATGAGGACTTCGAGGAAGGTGATGAGGCAGAGAGCGGAGGCAGATGCGGATGTTTTCGTAGTTGTAGGTCAGACAATCTGTAGATGATTTGGTTCGATGAGGCTGGTCCGAACTCAATAAAATCTAACGAAGCTGACCTTAGCCTAGAATAGACCGATCGACCGACCGAACAACCTACTTGCCTGAACGGAGGGATTATCTTCGGCCGCTTACTATTGGTTATCGGTGGCAGATGTTGGACTCTTGGCCGTTCGTTGTGACTCGTTGAAACTGGTTCATCGGATTTCGTAGAAATTGTGTTCATTTATTTGTTTATTGGTATTCAGAAAACGGAGAGATATTTGATGACAAGCGCCTGTGAAATGCCTCATACGTTGAAATTACCACCACATGATTGTAATAATTATCTCACCCATTCTATTGATTCACCAAAACTGCGTCTCCTGTTATTTCTGCGCATATCTATGGCTCGAAACTGGAAACACTCCATTTCCACATATCTTATCCTTATTCATCCTCTTCCCTCTATAGCTTGTCTCACTATTCTGATTCTAAACATCATCCACCTTGGATCCGATTTTAACTCTTCGTATAGCTATCGATTTTTGCTTGAGTCAGCACCTTTCGATAAGTGGGTTCCTGCTATTTCGATTTTTGATTGAAATCCCAAGGTTACTTTTACGATATTCGAGGTGGAACATCTAGGCCTATTCCTTGCAAAAAATAAAATTGACAATTAGACAACCCTAAGGATGGACTATATGAAGCCCATGGACGGATATGATATGGGTTTTCAAGAAGGAAAAAATGAAAGGTAAGGTGATATCGAAAGAAAACATCTTCTATGATCTAAATATCCCAAAGGAACAACAAGTTCACCTTCAGATGGCTAGCAAAGATTTCCTCGTCTAGCCAAGCCTGGGATTGGACGACAAAACTGCAGGTAGCCTGGGGCATTTGCTACCTACCAATGCAATTCCTTACCAAACCCTAAATCCAAACGCTATTGCATTACGATACCTCTATTTCTAAAAACTCTAAAAGTCGTTTGGAATTGTGATTGAAAGTCAAATATACTGCAATAAAAATTATAAGATTTTTCTACCTTCCAACTAAAGGCTTTGTTCAATACAATAGGTACTAAAAATATTAAGCTTAATAATTCTTCTCATGTCTCTGAACTTTTTCCTACTTGATGTTGTACTGAACTGAACTATCTGCTTTTTCCAACTATCAGATTCTGGAGTCTTGTTCTAGCAGGTGCATATAATGAAGATATATTTCTGTGCGAAATATTTATTGCCCAAAATGTTCACTGATTCCTTTCCGAAATTGTGTAAATCAGTTGCCGACAGTCCTGATTTCGAGCATTCAGGAATTTTTGGATATTTCTTCCGAGTCATTATCCACATCTTCGTGGATTTTTTCAGGCACAGATATAGTTTTTTTCTGTCTACGACTAGTAACATTATCCGCTGTTTACAGCAATAACGGATGCCGGTCGAATAGCAAGGTATATCATGTCGTACCATTTCATACCATAAGGTATTTGCATTGCTTCTGGGTGTGATTCTGTGCTTGGTTGTATGCCCTTTCATACCCTTCATGCCTTTTCTTCTTTCGATTATCTACAGCTTGAGCTGTGTCGGAAAACAGATTCAAAGCAGACATTAAGGGAAATTAAGCGCCTGCGATGTTTAGACTTTTACCTGCAAGCATCTGAACGCGTTGCTAAGATACTTCGCTAAAAGCAGGAGCTATCGTCAGCGTAATGTCTGGAGATGTCGAGCACTGATGAATCGAGATTTTGCCTTTTGCGAGTTTTTATCGGTGGAGAGTGTCTGGTAGCAAGCACGTTTTAGGTTGGTTTGGAAAGTGTATACATGTGCGTGACGCAAACTGCAAGAGTAACCTACTATTATGTAATGTAAATTCTCGAAAATATCTCAACGCACACAAAAGCCACGTAAGGGAGACCAGCTCATTCACCGGCGCTATACCAAATCAAGTCCACAATTGTCCATCCTCTCGTAACTTTTCGGTACCAGGTCAAAATCCGGGAGTCAAGCCGATGAGACAGCATGGTGCTACGGTGGTAGTCTGTGATGGGGGTGGTCATGTGGTGGCACAGTAGTAGAATCCGGATATGAATTTTACAAGATGAAGGCGGCCCAACAGTGACTCGAATTGGTGTGCAAAGACAATTGAAGCATGTCTTCTGTATATATCTCCACATGGACCAGAGCACACTTGGGACCCACGTGGGCTGTATACTCTTAAGTGTTCCATATGGAATGCTTGTAAGGCAATTAGAATCGCCGACCCGCTTGACTCGAGACTGAGAGCGAGATCTTTCTGATCAAATTATTATAGAGTGGAGCTGAATAACGAGATTCGCACTAGGAGGAGGATTCTGACCTTAATTGTGTCCACAACGGGAAGCCAGTGTGGAGTGTTTAGAGCGCATGATGTGAGAGAATGTCAGCAGATCTGTCGATTTCGTGTTGCGTCGGACATTAACTTAAAGTTTATTGCAACCACGTCGAACATTTGTCTTCTTGCTGTTAAATAAACGCATGAATTCATGTCATAAGGATATCCCTACGATATATCTTGCCAAGGATTTATCTGAATTTGCAGTGATACACAGAATGTGTAACTATTTTTTAAAGTGCAACAGTGCAAGATGTCCTTCTTCATCCCGACGATAGAGCTGGGAGAAGAGTGAGAACGAGACCAAGCGTCAGCAGAGGCCACAAGAAAAAATTTGCTCAGCAAGAGACGCTAGCTTATATCCATTGAAGGTGTAATGCATGAGATGTTTTTGGATATACAAACGCATTCAGCCATGACTAATTATACTAGCCATATTATGTTTGTCATTTGTCTACACTTTTGAACTTCTTATGGTTCCACTTGAAATTCAGAGCCTTCAGTGCCACATTGACATTACGAATACCATAGCTATTCAAGCCTGTGGGTGTTGCCTTACCATACCTTGTCAATGGGTCAATAAACTCAAAACTTACGATAAACCTTGTCCTGGGGTCAGTACAAACAGGTCACTAATGATCTGCTGGTGGGGTTGACAAGATTCTATTTTTAATTACATATACTTTAAAGCAATGGGTACTTTTAATGAATACTTCTAAGGTTTGAGTACCCAGTATATTTAAGTATCTTGGTGAAATGTTTCCTGTTTTCCGTTAGTATCACGATATCCGCCAGAATTCCCGGCATCCTCGACGAGTACAACTTCACTCATGAACGTCGTGGTCTCTGCCTCATCATCAACAATCACCACTTCAACAAACAACTGACCAATCAGAATGACCGTGACGGAACGGAGGTGGACGCAGCCAATTGCGAATCGACTTTCATGCGGCTTGGCTTCGACGTGACCCGCCGCGACGACCTCACCGTCACCGAAATGTCCATTGTCGTTAGAGAAGGTACCAGACACCCTTTGTCTCCAGTAACAGTTAGGGTCTAGTCAGCTACAGATTTCTTCAGTGCCTATAGCAAGTCAGGAGCCATTTTATTCACAGGACCTTACTTATTCATAAAAGAAACAGCTTATTAACTGGAACCTGCGTATTCACAGGTTGCAAGGTACCTTCGGAAGAGTAAGTGACTAGAATTCAGGCAGTTTATGGACTGTTCTACGCGACAATTCAGCTTATTTCACGCTATAGCCAGCTTTTTATTAGGTGCTCTGTAGAAACAAATTCCATGCGTTCGTTCTGAACATTTATGTAGATTGCTCATTGTCGCACTTGCTCGCATAACTACCAAACAAAATCGTACCTTCTCATGGTGGGCCCCTCGCTCTGGAACAGGGTTCTGTTGGCGTTGGCTTGCCGCCTGTAGGTCCACTCAGACTCTTTTATAATCGCCTTAAAACTGTTCTTTTTGGCCGACTGGGGTCGAGAGCGCTCCTGAGAAGTAACCTTGAGGGCGTTATATAAAGCATCGTAATGAATAAAAAATGCAAAACTCCGCCACAGGTAGTACTCGGCCAGTGCCAGTCCCTAGCCTGGATAAAGGAGGAGGGCGAAGCTAATGATCTTTGTTATCAAACAGTGTCGTTAAACTGCAGCAACCACCAAAAAATGCCACTACTCATAGGTGCTCGAGGCATTTCAGCTAGGCAGCTATGGTCAGGTTTCGTTGCGGGTCAGTATCCAATCATCCATGGTCAGAGGAATGGAGACTGCCAGAAGCTACCGGCGAATGTTAGCTACTGAAGATTACTTAGATACGATCAACCATTGATGTCTAGTGCGACAGATCCAAATTAGATTAGATTAGACACTTTTGTGTGAGTGTGAACACTGTGTGCCTTGCCACTCAGTCACTGCACACACCACGATGAGTGGTGGCAATAGCTCTTTGTGGGCAATAATTGGTCAAAGATTACCCAATATGCCTGTTGCCGATGTGCCTCCTACGAAGCGATATCATGAATAACTGCCATTCTGGTATACATTGCTGCGTAAAACAGCCCGTTAACTGCCTCAACTCAAGCCACTACCCTTCAGAACGTACCCTGCAACCCGTACTCTTTAACCCTGTACCCTCTGACCGCACTGCCCTTCAACTTGCACCCTCTGACCTGTACCACCGTTGCGGCCTAAGGCGTTTAGTGCGGTGGCTTTGTAAATCCTGGTAACGGATCAACTGCGTGAAATTGTAATAAAAAAATGACAAATGAAAATGTTCAAATAATCTGCCGAATCGAGATATAAAATGTAGATATATGACCCTGAATTTTATTACCCGAACTTTACCGGAGTCAACCAAATGAAAGGAACATCAAAATTGAAATAAGTGAGTAATATTCCGTATTGAACTGAGGTGAATTGAACCAAACCGCACTGGTCATCAGATAGTTATACAGGGAACATTCGCAATCTGATCAACGAAAGCGATCAAACGGATAGGCCTACGACAGTCATAGCCTATAAATCTTGCTGTTTGGGGAAGAAGCCCTTATCGCAAAATCACATTGGTTCCATGGGTAACTACTTCGTTCGTTAAGGACATAATTATACGCGTGACTGCGTTTTCCCAGTACAAGTCAATTTCTCTTTCATTAGAGACATCTTTGAACAGCGTCTAGACAAGTTCTTAGTTATTTATATCAAGCGTTCTTTTTCTCAGTAAGACTATTTTTTCTGTCTTAAACTTACGCTGAGTCGATGGATTAGTAATGCTTTCAGTGTTTCGTTTTCTAGTGTATTGCATCATTGCAATCAATAAAAACATATTTGATTTGATTTGATTTGATACTGTAGATCGTCGTCTTATACAATATGTTTGATTTTCAATTTCAATACGTTTTTATTGACCCCAACAGGAGAACGTACATGCAAAATGCATACATTGACAATTAAGAGTGGAAACAATAGGGACGAAAAAGGGACCGACGATCCGGCTAGTCACTAGTAGTCAGGCTACCATTTTGGTTCTGTGTCCATAGTCCGAAGTTTCGATTGTCCGAAGATCGCATGGTGTCCGGTCGATAGGTGATAAGATTGCGATTTTAATGGTAGCTAGATTGATGAAAAGAATTATGCTTGGCTAGAAGCCGGATTGCACCATTTTTTTCATTCATCCAGCTTCCATTTAGGCATGATTCTTTTCATATCAATCCAACTCTCAGTTATACATATTCTTTTCATCATTTAATCCAGCCTTTATAGTTAAATTAATGTCATAGTATAGAATCTTTGTACTATCGAACCATTGGACTATCAGACCTTCAGATTATCGAGAGGACACCAAACTTTTCATGGATTTCCAAGAAAAGCGTGATGTCAGCAGCATAACAAGACAATTCAGATTGAAAAACCATAAACTTAACTATTTTCATAGGAGATGATCAGAGCACACATGTCACTCAAGGAAAATTGTTAACATGTGTGATTTTTCTATTGTTTTTTTAAAGTAAAATTAAGGACACTATTTGCAATATTTGATCCAATATGTCCAATTTATGTTTTTTCTTAATCTGTCCAGATTTACAAGATTTCTTTTCATCCACCAATGTTCACTTGGTTTTGTTATGATACAAAATCTCTCAGATTTCGACCTACTTTTCCAATATAGCCTATTATGAGTGTTGATTGCAATTAACTTTCAAGCGACCGGCGGATGAATTGGGACTTTGATGGACGTAAATTGATTACCATAGACTATAGAGCAAGGATTTACACGGATCAGTTCTGACGTAGATGGTCATCTACTAGGTCAGAATGGATCCATATGCGAATCCTTGTTCTCTAAAAGCTCTCATATATATGCGAGGGAAGGACTTGAATAAGCGCTGGGATCATAATGACAACAACGTTTTATGGGCTCACATGGACATTTCCTTGATTTACAATGGGCTTCGGACAACATTGTCAACACACAAACGGGACAGACAGACAAATAGACTGGCAGACAGGCAGCAGGCACACTGTACAAATACAATCTGACAGATACATTGACGAAGACAGAATGAGATCAATAGACATGGAGAAAGACAGACAAACAGAGAGACAGGAAAGCTGGATAAATAGACTCTGGAAGTTACCTGGTACATAGACAGAACAAGACAAATAGGCAAACAACAGGTGGATAATAATCGAAGAAACACAATCTGAAAAATACATTGATGGTGACAGATTGATCTTAACTGATCAACAACTGGCAAAGCGAGTGATAGACAGCTAGGCAGAAAAGCAGACTGAACAAATAAACTGAAAGATTCACAGATTAAAAAACAGATTGAGTGACTGGCTGATTGGCTAACTGTCTGGCTGGCTGGCTGGCAGATTGACTGACTGACTGACTGACTGATGACTGACTGACTGGCTGGCTGGCTGGCTGGCTGACTGACTGACTGATGACTGACTGACTGACTGATGACTGACTGACTGACTGACTGACTGACTGACTGATGACTGACTGACTGACTGGCTGGCTGGCTGACTGACTGACTGACTGACAGGTTGGTTTATTGCCAGATAAGTTACAACATATGTACACAGACAGAAGTGGCAGAGAACAGAATGGCAGGAAGACGGCCACATAGAAAGCCGAGCAGTGTGTCTGTCTGACGGAATTTTAATGTGATTGTTGCTGCGTTTGTCTGTATGTTTGCCTGTTTATCTGCGTGCATGTCTATATATCTGTGTGTCTGTTCAATTGTCTGTTTGTGTCTGTCTGTCTTTGTTTTCATCTCTGTCATTCTCCTAATGGTCCTCTGTTATTCTATGCTCCCATCTCTCTTCCTTCTTATCCAATCTGATGGATATTCATCTTTCCCTCTCCCTCTCCCTCTCCTTGTCTCTCTCCCTCTCTCTGTCTGACTGTCTGTCTGTCTGTCTCTTCTCTCTCTCTCTCTCCCTCTCTCTGTCTGTCTGTCTGTCTCTCTCTCTCTCTCTTTCCCTCTCCTCTCCCTCTCCCTCTTCCTTTCCTTCTTTCTCTCCCTGTCTCTCTCCCTCTGTCTATCTGACTGTCTGTCTGTCTGTCTCTCTCTCTCCTGGTCTTTGTCCTTCTGCCTATTTGTTATTCATCCGCTGGTTCCCTTCTCGCTGCGTCTGCCTTTGTCTAATCCAATCTAATCCAGTACCTTCTCTGACTATCCAATGATGATGATAATAATAATAATAATAATAATAATAATAATTATTATTATTATTTTTATTATTATTATTATAATTATTATTATTACAATAAGAGATGTAATAATTCTAGTGACAACAATTATAATAATAATAATAATAATAACCTACCTTTGTTCTATTAATAATTTATAGGACCCTAGGGAATGAAGTACTGCATGGAAATTATAATAGTAGCAATAATAATGTTAAAAATAATAGTAGTAGTAATAGTAATAATAATTTTAATAATAGTTATTATTATCGTTATTATTATTGAATGATGATCAAATTATAATTAGAATTATTCTAATAATAAAATTAGTAATAATACTTATGATATTACTACTCATGATCATAATTAGAATAATAATTTGAATTATGATAATAATTAGGCATGAAATGGATTGAGATATTTTTTATTTATAAATTGAATATTGACAAATGCATTTGCCTGAGTATAGTTTTAGCATCGTGTGTTTATTGGTTCCAGCTGCTGAGGAGAATCACAAGGATGCTGACTGCTTTGCCTGTGTCATCCTCAGTCATGGCGATGAGAATGTCATCTATGGTACTAATGGTACCATGAGGATTGACCGCCTGACCGCAAACTTCAAGGGAGACATCTGCCCAGACCTACGAGGAAAACCAAAGCTCTTCTTCATCCAGGTTCCTCTCCATTCTCATCTCCTTTTTTATCTGAACTCGTCTGATGTTATTGTTTTGCAGTGTTTTGTATTTAATTTTTAACTGTTTTCCATTGTTGTGTGTTGTTGTTTCGATTTTTTTATTTCATTTTGTATTTAATTGCTTTTGCATTGTTGTGTTCTATTGTATTTTGGTTTTATTGTGTTGTCATATTCTGTTGTGACATTTGGTAGTGTGTTTAGTTGACATGTGTTATGTTATATTGTATTTTGGTTGTTCTGTGTTCATTAATTCACTCGTATTCAGATTTATTATTATATATATATGATATATATATATGATATATATAAATAATATATATATATGTATACTGTATATATATATATATATATATATATATATATATATATATATATATATATATATATATAGCATCCCCTCAAATAAGTCTACTCAGAGGCACTCCCAGCCCAACCACGGCGATATAAATCAGTTTTTGAGTAGCATGTAAAACAGAGATGCATTACTCCTTGGCAATAGTCTCATCTCAAAGGGATGTGTTCCAGGTGGAAAAGTCAACGAACTAAGACGGCATGTTGCTGCTTTTGTGCAAGGGACTTGCTCGGGGCACCAGAGGCTCGCCACCAAAGGAAGAACGAAGAGCTCGACGGTCAGCGAAAGCTGAAAAAGGGCAGCAGAGCTACCTGAGATGGGTCAAAGCAGAGCCAGTATTGTATTTTGTGTTCTTTTGTTCTTTGGTGTATTGTGTTGTGTAGTGTTCAATTGTATTTTAGTTGAATTGTGTTTTCTGTTCTATTGTATTTTGGTTGTATTGTGTTCTATTGTATTTTAGTAAATTGTGTTGTCTGTTCTATTGTAATTTGGTTGTATTGTGTTGCATTTTGTGTTTTGGTGTATTTTGTTGCATTTCATTGTATCATTATTGCTGTACTGCATGTTACCTGTGTATTGTTTGTTTTCACATTGTATTGTATAGCATATCATAAAGTATCATTTCATCAATCATGAACTTGTCTGTTCATTTAGAATGATCATGCACCTGTGTGGCCTACAGTCAGACATTTGAGTCATTCCCTTCATTCGTTATACTAAACAAGAGACTCTGGCGATTGCATTGGGAACTTTCAAGAGGGATATACAGCCAACATTGAATGTTCTTTTCTCTGTATTTAGGCCTGTCGTGGAAGACGCTATGACTTTGGGACGGAACTGGATGAAGATACAACGGACTCGACCGATTCTGTAGACAGTGTCGTCCAACGTATTCCAGTTGAGGCCGACTTTCTGATGGCTTATTCTGTTGTACCAGGTACTTATGACAAAACGGCTTCAGTTCTGTTTTAAACAATGCAACTTTAGTTTGATAATGCTGTTCTTTGGAATAGTTTTCCCAAATGATGGGTCGCGACCTTGCACCAGGCATCGGAAGACAAATTCAGGGTCGCATAAATCTTTTTTATTTGATATTTAATCTTATTATTTTTAATTAAACTAAATATATGAAAAGCCAATTGCATGTTACAAGCAGTCAGTCACTCAACTGGCAACTAGGCATCACCAAAACACAAGAAGTCTGTAAGGACATATCTATTTAATTTTTCAGTAATGGCGATAAATATTTGTTGGGCCATTAAAAGAGGATTTGGAAACTGACCGGATGAAATAAGTTTAGGAAATACTGCCTTACACCACCAAATACTGTCACAGACTCTGGTGTCATTTCAAAAAGACTCTCTTTTTTCACTGTTTTGTTCCTACTACCATAGACTGTATACTTTCAGCAGACCAACTAACATGCTGACTGTATTCATCTGACTAGCTTATATATACTTATTTTACTTCACAGTTTCATTATAGTTACATTATGTCTACTTCACAGTTTCATTATAGTTACATTATGTCTACTTCACAGTTTCATTATAGTTACATTATGTATACTTTACAGCTTGATTTTGTTTGAGGCTGTGTGCATTGCATGCCAGTGCTACAGAAGCTGCTCATTACAATCACATACAAATTAGCTGAACTGTAATGTAAGTTAATAGAACATTTAAAACACCACTTTTAAGATAACTACTGAGGAACTCTGTCTACACTAGCCTATGTGACGTTAAATGAAGTCAGTACGAACGATCATTAGAAAAATACGTGTAGCGAACCGCCATAGTGCGGATATGTTGTTGGTTGAATAAATAATGTATATACTTATTTTACTCGGACATATGTTTTCTTTCCTTAATTGCTCAATATCCTACATACCTACTTACTTCCTTGTCCGTTGCAGGCCATTTCTCATGGCGTAACAACGTGGATGGGTCTTGGTTCATCCAGGCTCTCTGTCGGGTCCTCCAAGAACACTATGACACTGTTGAACTCGTGCATCTCATGACTCTCGTCAACAAATTGGTCGCCTACGAGTTCCAGTCGTGCACCGATTCAGAGTTCACTAGCAACATGAAGCAGATGCCGTCCATGGTCTCAACGCTCACAAAACTGGCTTATTTCAGGTCCAAGTACTGATGAGCTGTGGAATATCCCCAACGCAATGGTGGTGGGGGTTTCAATGACGTCATGTTGCCCAACGAGTTGTTTGTCACGTTTGTAACTCCTCAGTTACATTATGGTTACATTGAGTCTTCTTCTCAGTTTCATTATAGTTACATTATGTCTACTTCACAGTTACATTACGGTTAAATTATATCTCCTTGTCAGTAACATTGTGGTTACATTATGTCTACCTTACAGTTACATTATGGTTACACAGGGGTGGCGATCCCGGTAGTGGGGTCGATTGGGACAAGTCCCCTCATCTTTAACAGAGAGGGTACACGTTATACGTTTGTCCCCCACATTTCCTACCCCTCTCATTGGGTGTCCCTCCCATCTGTCAAACGAGATTGCCACCTCTGTGGTTACATGATGTCTACTTTACAGTTACATTATGGTTACATTGCATCTACTCACCCGGTTGCATTATGGTTATATTAGGTCAACTTAAAATTTGGCAGTTGTTTCTTGTACGGTATACTCAATTGCACATACTTGCATTATGGCCCATGTTTAGTGATTTCTGATTGCAAAGTCAATGCAGATGGTATTGAACTTTAAATGTTGAAGTCTATAATTTTTTTAGCTTTGTGTAATCACTATTTACATTTATTTACATTCGACTACAGTTGATCATGTCCAATTTTATTTGCAAAGTTTTGAAGATTCGCTGACCTAGCACAATGATCTTCACAATTTCAATGACTCGTAAAATAAAATCAGCACATTGAGCCTTATCAGAAATCTGGTGCTATGTAAATACCAAGTGACTGACAACCACCTTAATTCAAAGATCTAGAAAAGGACAAGATTGGCCACCATGCAAAATATCATGCTCTGACGTGATTACAAGTAGGCCTAAATGTAGAAGAAACTTTTTTGGATGACAGAATTAAATCAATATAGATTCCATCAACAAAGAATGCGATTTTTATTATGGACATGATGAAGAATTTAGCCTTGCAGCAGCGGAATGGCCATTGTGCCGTGTACCAAAAATATAGACTCCCCAAAACTTTAACCTTGCAGAATCTAAATTAAATGGCAAGACAACAAGATGGACCCAGTCCGACTCTGCTATCGGCCATTTAAGTAATATCGTTCATCACCCATGATTAAGAACTTTGCCACTGTTTCGCATGCTGACAGTGCCAGTCCCAAACCTGGATAAAGGAGGGGTGTTTGTTGTCACACAATGGTTTAACTTAAACCACTACTACCCATGATTAAAATACAAATATATCAGTAAAATACAAATATATCTTACTTTTGTCCTAACATTAGTTTGCCTCGAAAGCTGATACTTTTTGGTAGGCATATACTAGTGTTGGGCACGAGACCAAAAACTCGACAGCAAGACCGAGAGTTCCAAGACCGAGACCGAATGGTCAGAGGTCACATCAATGACCTATAAAGTATGTTAGCGAATTCTGTATCTAGAAATAGTACCAAACATGAAAAAAATTCTGCATAGGCCTAAGCCCCTTTAGAAATGCACGGCGTAGAAATTAAAACTTCTAGAGGAGACGTAAAAATTGTCAGTGCATAAGTCTAATAACTTCTTCACATCAAGTTGAAATTGAATAAGCCAAGATTCTCAAGCTAAACGGACCATAATAATCGGCGATCTTAACTCACATAATGGGGCTGTTGGCCCTACTTACTCTCAATGAAAGAGGAGCCAGACTGAATGGATAGGGGCCTAATCTTACTGTACTGAAGGTTTTCACAATTATCGGACCCATTTATAACATGCATGTAATTGGCTTCTGGTGGTGGTTGTTGCAGTTTAACGACACTGTGATAACAAAGATCATTAGCGTCGCCCCTCCTCCTATATCCAGGCTTGGGACTGGCACTGGCCGAGTACTGCCAGTAACGGAGTTTGTATACTGGTTTCTCTTGTATGGTAGATATTACACTTGTATGGTAGACATTAAAGGTGTGTAACATTTTCAACTGTTTTCACTCTTTTTGTGCCATGTAAAGCACTTTCAAGTGTTGTAAGCTCTTATAGGTGTGTTATACAAATATCATTAGAGTTTGAATATTTACTGCATTTTACTAAGGATAGAACACTAATATTACGCCTTTAATTAATTAAAATATATGCAACATCACCGCACAATATTCAATTACGCCCTAAGTTTGGTTTGAGATTTTTTATTCGATTGCGATACAAGGCTCTCAGTTTGGCCACTCGTTTACACCAGTAACAATAATTGTCTTCGTTGAATGTGAATGAAAACGCCTGGTATTAAGATAATAACACTAATATTAATATTAATATTGGTCAAACTATACTGTCGAACGCTTTGGGCGAGACATGGTTGAAATTGTGGCCTGACAACCATCGCTGAGTAGTTCCTCATTTATTAATGTCGTCGATCTCCTATTCTTAATAATAATGGTGTTCTTAACGAATTTGATTTTATGGTTGGTCTATTAAGTACCCAAATGAATAATAGGGCTTAGTTGCTCAAGCTGTTGTAATTGTAATATACTACGCCGCAGGCCTATTTACAGCGGCATGCCAGCCTGTTTAATAAGCGAAAGTAAATGATGATAATAAATAGTAGGCCTATTAATGTGCATTCGGCAAATTATGATTTAAATTTTGCGCTGAAGAAACCAACTGTGCATCGTGCTGTGAATCGATTCTTGTCCACACTCGGAAAAGACGTCCTTACTCCCCAATATGTGGTCGAAATCTCGAGGATTGCACATCCTACAGCGAATAATGCAGGTTAAAATACTTTTGAATAGATTTTAGAGTACACGACTAGATGTCTTCTGATTCATATGATCAGTCAGTAATATAATCACTATTATTACACACCTCTCTTAAGCGTGCTCTTTATCATAATTATAAGATGTTTTGCGCGTTCTCTTTACTACTCGCATCCCATGAATTATTTCTACTTATAGTGTATTGCGGCATCGTAATACTTTAATATTCCATCCACATTAGCAATCATTCAGACAAAAGTCTTCATCATCGCCCATATGATTGATTGATTGATTGGTTGATTGATTGATTGGCTGACTGACTTATTTATTTATTAATTGATTAATTGATTAATTGATTGATTGATTGATTGATTGACTGACTGACTGACTGATTGATTGACTGATTGATTGATTGATTGATTGACTGATTGATTGACTGACTGACTGACTGATTGATTGATTGATTGATTGATTGATTGATTTAGTGTAGCACAGAGTTAGACTCAGTTAAAACACCTACAATACGCCTTGCTGTATAAACTTTCCTTGTAGACACTATTACCATCGATCAATTAGCAATGATAATGCCAAACTAATTATTTCTGTCTAATATCTGTCATTGTTGTCATAGGTTGACTTAAAGCTCTGCATCCACCCAGTCAACAAACCAACAAAAATGGTTTGCTGGATGGTGTGGTGGTTAATGCGTTGGACTCTAAATCGAGAGATCCGCAAAGTAAGCGTTACCCCAGCCCTTTGAAACCGTAGGCAGGGTTTGAATTGTCGAATTTGAACGGAATGGGGGTGTGTGTGAAAAGGTTTCACATGTCCAGATATTCCGACTAGAATTTTTACTAATCTAAAACTCTGATGCTGGCTAAATTGCAGAGGATGACTGTGGGTGTGGGTGCCACTGAAAGTTGATCTGGGGAATTTGCTTGACCACAAGGTAATTTTTGAGAATTAACTGCATGGCAGGGTCGAAAAATGAACTGGGCAGTTGAACCTTCCCAAGCCCCCGACAATTCAATCACTGACTGTAGGCCAGCGATTAAGTAATTCTTGGAGCCGCGGATAGCAACTGAACTTAGAAACGACGAAGAACATTTTCTGATAAATACTGACGGCATATATTAAACTTCTATTAGGTGTGTTCATGAGGAAGAATCACATATATGATGGACACGTATAACTTGTTCAAATGATAAGCCAAGGTGCGAACTAATAGCTATTCAAGTTGGCAGGCCCGCCGACACAAACTCCGTGACCTTAGGCAGAGTAGTCACGTGAATCCGAGCCCGTAGGCTTGGCAGTCAAAAGTGTCTAAATTGTCTTTATTCTCTTTGAGAAATGCGAGTGTGTGTCGAAACCGAGACCCTAAGAAGTCGCCGGGTCTCTGGTCGTCTCTGTCATCCTATCGACTGGCGGCATTGGCGTGCACGACTAGTTCAGTAACCGTCTGCAGAGAAGAACGAGAAGAGGATGGGAAGAGAAAAGAAGGAGGAGGATGTGAAGAGAAGAAAACTATGAGGAAGAGCGACAGCAGATGGAAGAGGGGGAAGAGAGTCGAAATGTGTAGCGGAGAGAGAGATACAGAGAGTAAAAATCAGAAGACGAGCGAAAAGAAGAGATCGATACTGAGGAAAGTGCAAAGAACATGAAAACAATCAAGGAAGTCACGACAAAAAAGAGGAGAGAAATGTGGAGGATGGAAAAAATGGGAAAGAAACAGAAAATACGGAAAAATTGCATGAATAAGGAAATTGGTGACAATAAGGAGTAGGAAGAAGAAAGCAGGGTGCTGGAAATGGAATGTTGAACATTGGGAGAGGATGAAGGTGGGAAGAGGAAGCGGAGGAGGAGGAGGAAGAAGAGGAGGAGGAGAAGGAGAAGGAGGAAGAGGAGTGATAATAATAGAAGAGGCGGCATATGTTTGCTCAAACAGAAGCATGATACATGAAGAATCTGGTTATCGATTTGCTGGTTAGTTGGAGGGTGGTCGAATACAACGACATCCGACTGATCAGTTGTTTACGCTGATTAGTTGAGGCGACGTTCGCCAGAGCGCTATAAATAAGAAGCGACGTCTTGCTGTGGGTCGACAGTTGTAGGAGGACTTGTGGCAGATTGCGAGGAAGGAGCTGAAATGGGGAAGACGGAAGGAGGAAACTGAGGAACGTGGAGATGAAGAGGAGGGCGAATGGCAATAGGAAAAAGTTAAGCGAAGATGGGAAGCGGAATGAATGAATCGAGTGGCATTATGAGATCATTGGAAGACGAGAGAAGAAGGAAGGGAATCTGATCTAATCAAATCTAGTCAGTCTATAACCAATAATCTAGTCTAGTCCAGTCTTTAGTCTTGACTAGTCTGTAATCTAGTCTATAGTCTACTTTTGTCCTGAATTTAGTCTAGTCTAGTCTTCCTTAGTCCTGAATCTAGTCTAGTCTTCTTTAGTCCAGAACCTAGTCTAGTCTATAGCCTCCTTTATTCATGAATCTAGTCTAGTCTATAAGTCGTGGGCCATTTAGTCCTGAATCTATATAGCTTCGTCTATAAGACAAACCCCGCAGTTAGTTACATGAGATGAGATTTGGTTGCCTTCAGTATGACCTCATGGGGTCCAAGTATTGTTCAATTCTACACTAGATTGTCGTCTTTTGTTGCAGCTTTATCAGTAGATATCGTGAATAGTCTCTTTAACTAAAGGCAACTAACCTCATCCTCCTCTTCCCTTTGCCTCTCTTGCTGTTTCCGCTCTAAAGACCGTCCATCTTAGCCGCAGTCTATCTGTCTGACACTCTGGATCTTGACCCTCTGCCTATCGATTTTGTTTTGATCAACGCCAAAAGATGTTGCTAGACACAGAATCATAGTGCTATTTTAGACACCTTTAAATCGTGTCTTTGGTTGCTATCAATTCCTCATTTTCGTATACGACTCGAAAATAAACATAAACTTTGTTGAGTAAATTGGATTAATTCAAATAGAAGAAATAAGTTCTACTACAAAAGCATGTAAATTTTAATTTTTATCTTTGTGTAATGTCACAGAAAACATAAGCAATTTACTATCATAGCGCTGTATATCCTATGGCATGCTGAATTTCATGTACCTTGAATGCAGTAACTGAGGATTGCTGTGGCATAAGATGAATAGATTTGTAGAAGTGGTTGCGCGGTCCACCATCATGACATGTAAATCTGTGTCTATACCAACGACAACAACTGGGAGATGTTCTGACTCGGCAACATCCAGCGCTGTATATATATATATACATATATACATATATATATATACATATATATTTATATACATATATACATATATATATACATACATATATATATATATACATATATACATATATATATACATATATACATATATATATACATATATATATATATATATATATATATAAGCATGTCTGCGTCTGCTTCTGCTTGTTTCACGCGGATGCCAGCATTTTTCACGAAGAGTTTCTATCAGTCTCTTCTTATTGTTACGATTGGCCAGGAATTCTACTTGGGTTGTGGTGGCTGGCATTTAATTGTGAAAACTAAATATCAACGGATGTACACTTCTGGGCTCTCCGTTTCTGTTCAACCACCTTCGTTGATGTTGTGCTGCCTTATCCATCGAACACCGCAGTCGATTGAGCTCCATAATGCTTCTGGGTGCACGAAATGTATGCCTCGCATAAACCAGCATAGGTCGACGGCTGTGGCCAAACAATTGATTGAAGTAGGTGACCCCCATCTAAGACGAGGAGTCCATTCCCTGGAAGTAGGTGAAGTAGGTGATCCCCATCTAAGACGAGGAGTCCATTCCCTGGAAGTTTTGTTTGCTGTGCGAATGAATTCAAGAGGAAACCCAAAGAAATTTTCGTTGGTTTCGCATAACAACACCATCGAAGAGAGAAGGTGGTTGCGGAGCGAATTCGTATGCAAAGAATGGTGCCACCTCATAACTGTTATTTATTCTATTGAACAATAGATTGGATTAACTTCCATGTTTTGTCCTCTGAAGAAATGTTATCTCCTATAGGCCTACCTTTGCAATTCAACAATAAAATTAACTGGTAGTAGTATTTACTGCAGAAGTCTAATTTTGAATCAACCGGAGGATTTCAGAAAGATTCCTAGTAAGATTTTCAGGAGCTTTATACGTGCTAATGTTCGCCTATTCCACTGTAAACATAGCTTCTAAGTGTGCATCATCTTGATTAGAAAAATGACTGCCATTTATTTTGGACGCCATCTTGGATTTTGGAAAGAGCCCCAGATGGATCTTAGAGGAGTTTTAGTATGTTAATGTACTCATGTTTCTGGAGCTATCCTGAAAAATTCAGCTCGTGGTCAGACATTTCAACCTTTTTTGCTAATGCTCCTGGACTATTTCGGACATACGGTGAAGATATGAGTAAAGTAAAAAAAATGCACAAGTTGAGCTCTAATTGGACACCTTCAAATTGCGTATATCCGATTCTCTAAATGCATTATTTTCGTTCAATCGGCAATTTATTCTAAATTTATAAATTTCCATTAAAAAAAACCAAGGCCAAACTCCTATCAATTTCCTTCATTGGTGCATAAACTTAGCTCTATGAACTCCTAATTTTCGCTCAATTGCTATTTAACCATACATTAATAATTAAGCGGTGAAGACTGAAATAAGTTTACTCTAGGTCATAAATATTGCTCTAATTGGACACCTCTGAACGTCGGTGAAAGTTGTTCGATCTTGGCCAGGCGACAAGCCTG
Source organism: Bimastos eiseni (assembly GCA_959347315.1). Lineage (NCBI taxonomy): Eukaryota > Metazoa > Annelida > Clitellata > Crassiclitellata > Lumbricidae > Bimastos > Bimastos eiseni. The sequence continues at coordinate 3,581,645 of OY365807.1, read as the reverse complement.
ACGAAAGAGGAGATTGACCAGTTGTCAAGAAGATGCATCAAGGCATGTTCCTCGGGGAGCCTTAAGGATTTCGACTTCCGGAGAATTTGCTGTAACGCTTACCCGCAAGGTGACGCCACACGATTCACCGTGATCCGAAGCTTCAAACGCAAACAACGATGCCAGTCTGGTTATTCATTCGCAAAGCAACTCCGAGTTTTAATCAATCGATCAATAAAACTGAACAGGCTGTTAGCACCCCTTCAATATATCTACTCAGCTCTCTATTGTTTTGCTGCTCTCTACGAATTAGCTCCACATTCGTAGTCCACTCTGGATTCAAAGCTCACAAGATGTGCCCTTCTAAGCTGGGTGTTAAAGAACCTTTTATAGTCCGGGCTGCAGTTAAAGCGCATCTGAGTGGGCCTAGTTCTGCTTAAAATTGATTCCTTATCCTCTCTGCTCTATATAATCTATATTGTTTTTATTGCGATATATTCTCTTACTTACTTAGATAATTTATCATACGCGTCTACAGCTTCTTACAAGTATCTATAACTTACTCTAAACGACGATCGACTGATGCGTTTGGTATTTCTATTACGAGCTATAGAAGTTATTAGCTTAAAGCCGATTGGTCATGCAGCGTGGTCGCATTTCTGCAGTATTTGCATAGGAGACAAGTTATAATTGCGTGGACAGAGAGCTCAGTTTTCACAGTAGTGAGAGGAAATAAGGGGATTTGTCCGTGAACAAAACGGACAAAAGTCTCGCCTTCCTTTTCCAAGTCTCAGGCTGGATATCATGGACAGCGCTGTTAAAAGCTGCAATAACTTTAGCAAACATCGAAATGGAATACTAGCACGTTGCGCCACAATAAGATTTGGCAGGCTTAGACACCGGCGTTAGCGTAAGATAATTATTATAATTTCAGTCCGAAATCTTAAAACAACTGTGGTTTAAAGTTGCTAAATGTAGAACGGCTGATGTACCAAATCATAATTATAAACACTGAACTTCTGTAGCGCCATCTTATCTCCAGTCACAGGCCACCAGCTTATTCACGGGCGCCAGATGCGGTGGTCATTAGAGGTGTTAGAGGGAGCAGGGTAGATGTTAAGGCGGGTGTCATTTAGGGCGAGTGGGAGGATCGGGTGAGTCTGGGTATGAGTCATGGTGTGAGTCAGCTATGAGTGGAAAGCCAAAGGGCGATAGATAGAGGAGCCTGAGGGAGACGACGCAGGGTGATTGGGAGTGACGAAGGAGGAAGTTCCGTTTTGAGTTACGGATTCCTTTCGAAACTGGATCTGTGCTGGGATTGTACTCGCATTATGACTGGCAAGGATTGAGTTCAGTGTCCCAGAGCTGGACGAGGAGAAGGTTTTGGAATTTATGGAAGACGTTATAGAAGACACTGTTTGCGTAAAACCGTCCATACGGTATCCGTTGCAGTTTAGACGTCGAGAAATGCAAGCAGCTGATTGGACAGAGAAACACACAGTCACACAGCTATACACAGAGATACATAGACAGCTAAACACACTGACGACTGACAGATGGACATCCACAGATACACATGCATGTACAGATAGATACATACACAGACAGGCAGACAGACACGGAGACACACACAAAGACGGACACGCAGACAACAACGCGTAGGAGCACACGGACATAGGTCTAGAGATGCCGATAGAATATATCGAAGCTGATGGACAGAAACAGATCGAACGGATGTCAACAGCAGACGAGGAGGCATTCGTTTCCATTGCTACAGAAAACCTAAGACCTAAAACCATCGTTAAGACAACGGACTGCGATGCAAGTAACAGCTCAAAGATATAAAAGAGCAACGAGAAGACATTGCTACAGAATGCAAAAAGAGACAGAAACAGCTTTGGAAATGATGAACACGTCAGTGAATTTACTGATGATACGATAGAATGCACAGCAATGAAACAGCGGCAATAGAACAACATCGATTGAACAGCAATAACACGACAACAGCTGTACAGCAATAATGGGACAGGACAAGAGCAACACGACAACAGTAATCAGCAGTATAGCAACCCCGCTGCAGCAGCAACAGACAAACATCATGGCAACAAAAGCAACACAGCAACACAAGTACAACAGAGATACGACATCATAAACAACGGAAAGAACAACAGAAAAACAACAGAAAAACAACGGAAACAACAGCTCAGAACCAATAGAAACGCCAGGGTCAGAAACATAAGTGAAATGTCAGAAACTTCTGCCTAGAAACATTCATCAGAGTCGAACTGGCAATGAAACGAGTTATGCCGGAGTCGTCGTCATGATTAAGTCGTCGCTGCTGAGCCTGGCTCAGGAGCATCGCCCGGCTTAGGAGCGCTGTCTGCATCAGTAGCCTACAACCGATGCATGTTACCATCTTCACCCGAATGCAAAGACTCCATCACCGACAAGCTATCAACGGACGCATCTCTCTGTCAAAGAATTCTCTCTGACGATTGTACGAACATATACGTGCAGTTGGCAAACGATAAAACGGATTAGGATCTCAACAAGTCAACATTACTCGCAGATAAAAACAGGTCAGTCTTTGACTCATTGTCCAAAGCTACTTCTAATGTGAATTGAAAAATAATATTAATGATGTAGTTCAAAGTTTTAATGATTAAAGCAAAACGTAATGATTTCGTTATTGGTAATGTGAGATGTGCTGGTGCTTTGTCTAGAGTGCATCTAGAAAGGTAGAAAGGGTGCTTAATTCGACCACCACATCGTGATGTGTCATTGTGAATTGGATTTTGTGAATAATGGCTTCGCAACTCGAATTCTGTCTTTTTATAGATACGAAGGTGATATTTCCATCAGTTTCGCAATTAAAAATAGAAAATTTCTTTATCAACCGTTGTGACTGTTATTATTATTATTATTATTATTATTATTATTATTATTATTATTATTATTAATTTTAGTAATAATAAAGATTATTTTTATTAATCATTACTAAGATTATTTAAAATTATTATTATTATTTATTACTGATTCCTATCGTTATTGTCTGCTATTACCCTTGTTATCATTATTATTATTATGATTATTTATAATTTATTCTATTTTTTCTTATTGTCATTATTCATTGTTATTATATCATTCAGTGAATAAATCAATCAATCAATCAATCAATCAATCAATCAATCAATGTGGATTTGATATAGCGCCCCTTCAAGATATCTGCGGCAGAAAATACGGATTTCGAATGATTATTACATCAATGAACAGTAAAGTCATGCGGCAGAACATTTCTGTAGTGCTACTAACCTCATTTGAACGGATCAACATGAGATTTGGAGATTTTGCATAACAATCATTTTTGCAAAGGTCTCTGTATAGACTATATTTTACCGGACATTCCAACAGTGGCAGTGAATTAGATTATAAATAGGACTCGCTCATTGGCTCTGTTTGATAGAGTTTTTTTATTATTACTGTAGCTTCCAAGCAGTGCAATTTGGTTATTCAATACTGTTCCTCGGTTTTTGTCGCTGCATCGGAGTCTTAGTGAAAACTTGTGGTTGTTAAAAAACATTTAAAAATTCATCACAGCATTTTCCTTTTCCAGTTCGTTTACTTTTGTTTGTCAGCGCACTTTGTTCGTACTCTGGAAGTACCAGCCCCCAGCCTGGAGAAAGGAGGGGAGTGATGTTAAGTATAGGCCTATTTTGTCATCATAAAGTGTCGTAGAACATTAAGCTACTTAAACTACTGCAATCTTGTAATTTTTTTAAATCGAAATCTTGAAATTCACAGAATGTGTTGACAAAATAAGTTGAAACGTCTTGGAAGCCAGAGGATTCATGTTCACTCCAATAACACATATAAAAATTCTTTAGGGTCCCGTGGCATGATTTTCAGTGGAAAGCACGTAATATGGAAATTGTGTTGAACCGCAATAGAGGGCCGCGGTATGATTTTACATGAGGAAAATATTTCAATAGACCGGTCTATTGTATTATTATAACACCTTGAAATGGGCAAACTACAAATGAGCTATATATTATGACGGTCCTGTCTTGTTATGGACTCGCTCAGTTAGATGAAGCGCTTCAAGGAGCATTGTTGTTTAAAGTCCTATTCTAAAATCGACCAAAGGCCGTGGTGGCGGATGTAAGAAATAGCATTGCCCAGCAGCAGCGATGCTTCTTCAACCTTAGCATTTAGTCATCTTTTATTGGGATTGTGTGGTCGCAGTGATTTGCCCAATGCATATATTCATAGCTTTCAAAACTGCCGTTTGAATTTACAGGTTATTTGACATTGAGAGACAACACTGGTGAGGCTATGAAGCGCAGGAGTCCCGATTGATTTCTATTAGGCTTATTACTCTGATTAGAAAATATTACAAATATCGAAACACAATGAGAAGGCATCACGGAATTGGAAAAACTCGATGAACTTCATCCATTCGGAGCGTTAAGAGCGCAAAATGCAGAACTGACAGAACTGCTTTGCAGACTAAACGTAACTGATTTGCATAAAATGCAATAACATAGATTGAAATTAACTAAGTTCCGTTTGGCAGTAGAGTGTGAAAATGAAAACATGGAACCACCTTCTGTTAAGAAAGCAAATTAAAATAGACTGAACGAATTTCGGAAAGTCGTATCAAACGCAAGATGAAAACAGTAAATGGAACTACTTTCGGTAAGAAGCAGATGAAAGAAAGCCCAATATTAGAGCAGGTACTACATTTGTCGGAGCGTAGAGAACAAAACTGGATATGGATATAATTTTACCACACTGCATTAATACGCAGCCGAAAGGTGATAGGACATTCCAAACACATAACGAACCTAGCAGTTCCTCTGAATATCTTTTGACGGAAATTTCAGCACAGCACATTCAGAAATCCTACCTTTGCCAATCTAGAAACGAAATTGACTGTGACAGATGTACACTCCTAGTGAATAGCCAATAGGCTTTACAAGTTCCTACTTAAGGAACGGCATTGAAAATGTGGAACAAGAACCGCCTAACGACGCGGGACAAGCGCTATAGCACTACGACGGGGCGCTACGCAAGGCCCGAAGAGATCCCGCTGACAACGGTAAGGACAGTGTCTGATGATACTGATGATGATAGCAGTTCACCACGACATCTGTCGTTCAGCTACAGTCCTTCGTCTATCGGAAGCAGGGACAAAGTGACCGTCAACTCCAAAGGAAATGCAAGGCAAGGAAAGCCATCATCTTCATCATCGTCATCGTCGGTATTGTCATCATAATCATCATCCCCCATCAGCATCTCATCGTCATCATCATCATTATCATAAAACTTATTATTACTGTCTCATCATGGTCATCATCTTCAGCGCAGTCTTATTCTACATTCTTTTTATTTCCATTGAATCTTGCAAGTCAGAAGTTCTCCAGAATTATTAACAACAATCGAGTTGAGGGATAAAATGGAAGAAAAATCAACCTATTCCAATCAAATGGAACGTAAAGATGAGTTTCTATTCTCAACGTGGTAGCATACACGTATCTCTATATGCATGTATTTACGGACATCTATGTATATCTATGTATGTATATCTACTCGTATGTATGCATATATGCAGACCTACACATATCAGCATATGCAGATATACATATGTATGCGGCACTTAACTATGTATATATATACATACATACAACATATACATGACGACATCCTCTGTCGTCTGCTTCACGGACGACGTCATCCATCAATCATCTGGGTTCCTGTATTCTTTAGGTCACGTGTGATCAACATGACCGCCTTTCGTAATTTGATTTCCGGCATGTTTCTTCTCTTCGTTGTTTGCGCTCGCAGTCCCTTAAATTGGGGAAGGAAAAGGGGACCCAGAATGGGAGAGCGGGGAACCTACTCCAATCTTTGTTACTAGCTTCCCATCCCAATTGTGTGTCTCCGTGGCAGATGTCGTGTTTGAGAGTTGCTTCTGAGAAGTGATTGAACGACGCAGAGCGATTGGTGATGCATTTTACGTATGGAAAACTTGGTGATGAATTATCGCATTGGGTGACGGTGATGGTTTCTAAGGCGTTTACGCTTCAGTCGCTGAAATTGGTCTCTCTAAGGCATTGATTGGTCTAGGAAGTTTCTTGCTGGCCTTGGGTTTATTGATTGATTGTCCTTGGTGTTAATCGATTTCCATTGAAGCGATCGATTGATTTTGTTTTTATCAGCCCAATTAATAGATCTGCCTAATTTTTATTCAACTTTTGCTGGACCTATCATACCTTGATTAATCAAATGACATTGGAATGCTCAAGGTAAATCGATGAATCAATTTATAAATAAAAAAATCTATTTATCTATCTATCTGTCTGTCTGTCTGTCCGTCCGGCCATCCATCCGTCCCTCCATCCATCCGTCCCTCCATCCATCCATCCATCCATCCATCCATCCATCCATCCATCCATCCATCCATCGATCTATCTGTCTACCAGCTGATCAATCAATCGATCAAACAATCAACAAATCAGTCACTCAGTCAATCACTCAACCAATCAGTCAATCAATCAATCGACCAATCAATATTCTTTTAATGCAACAGTCAAGCTGATACAGCCGCAACTTAATGAACATGTCAAACGCATGGTCTGAATCTGGTAGGGTGGGCTAATTGGAACCCAGCCCCCAAGTGATGAAATCCGTGAAAACATTTATGTACAATGTAGGCCTATACGCGACTGGTATTAATTAAATGGCTCAATGGCCCTTCGATCAAAATTCCGCGGAATTTGCGCTCTGAATATTATGCGCGTCTAAAATATGGAGACAATCTCAAGACAAAAACACACACGTACGTACATATACATGTATATATGGACAAACAATCATATATATACACACATATACATACACATATATACACACACGCATGCACACATGCAAGCATACATGTGCACACATACTTTAAAATATGTCCCGTCTTTATATCTGCCAGCCTGCTTGCCTACCTGCTTGCATAGCTGTTTGTCCGTCCGTCTGTGCGTCCGTCTGTCTGTCTGTATCTCGACCCAACCAGCTGCTAGTATTCTCCACCGTCTAAGGCCATAATATTACATCGATGCTGTCTATTATCCAACCATAACCTCCTCCTTCTCTTCTTCTTCTCTTCCTCCTCCTCCTTCTTCTCTTCCTCCTGCTCCTCCTCCTCCACCTCTTGCTCCTCCTCCTGTTCTTTCTCCTCCCCATCGCCAGTATCGTCTCCACGCTTGAGCAGTCCAGCGCAATACCAGAAGATAATATGACGATCGTCATAGCTGAGAACTTCAATCCACTCCAATCATCGAGCTTTCTGGAAATGGAAAAACTTCAATTTCAGTTTAGTTTGATGGACCATCGCATCCTGGACATTCCTTTGACCGGATATACGCCTCGGTTCAGCATCTCTATAAAACATGTACTGGAGTGAGGTTATAAAAAGGAGACACCTGGCAACACGGGTATAGTCCCAACATGAAATTCTACGAGGTTATTGGGTCTCAGGGCGTCGAATGATAGGCGGAATGTGACGTTTTATAGTCCGTGGAAGCCCAATTAGAATGTGCACGGCCTCAAGGGCCCAAGTCTCTGCTTGACGTCTTAAGAATGACCAGAGTGACCCGAACGATATATACGCAGCCCCAGTGTGATGGGGCTTTGCAGAACAGCAGGAACGCGGTAGACTGCTGTCGATGATAGATCGTTTGACACGACTGCATTATCTTCCTGAGGACAACTGTAAAACCCTATCTTAGAGAAATTATGTAGAATGGCGGAGAGGAATCCCTTTGCAGCTTTCCTGTTTGATCAAGTCATGTGCTGAACCCACTCCTTCCAACATTGAGGCCACATGCAGTCCCACTCCACAGGAATGTCTTATTATGCTAATTCAATGTTTTGTAAATCAACGTGTGGTATTATAGTTGGTCGAAATTAAGACGACCATGCGTTTATATACATACATACATACAAACATACATACATACATACATACATACATACATACATACAAACATACATACATACATACATACATACATGCATACATACATACAAACGTACATACATACATACATGCATACATACATGCATACACACATACATACCTACATACATACATGCATACATACATATATACATACATACATACATACAAACATACATACATACATACATACATAGAAACATACATACATACATACATACATACATACATACATACAAACATACATACATACATACATACATGCATACATACATACAAACGTACATACATACATACATGCATACATACATGCATACACACATACATACCTACATACATACATGCATACATACATATATACATACATACATACATACAAACATACATACATACATACATACATAGAAACATACATACATACATACATACAAACATACATACATACATACATACATAGAAACATACATACATACATACATACATACATACAAACATACATACATACATACATACATAGAAACATACATACATATACATACATAGAAACATACATACAAACATACATACATACCTACATACATACATGCATACATACATATATACATACATACATACATACATAAATACATCGATTTTCGTACATAAACACATATTCATGTAATCATCGCAAATACATAAATACATTCCTATAACTGAGAACACGATAAAGAGTAATGAACGACGCGCGGAAGTATCCGACGGGTGCTAAAAGCACTGTACGTTCTCCTCACTCCCTCTTCCCCTATTTCCCTTCCATCCCTTTCCTCCTCTCCCTTCTTCCCCTCTCATGAATTAGGTCAATCAGAGACTTCTCATTGGCCTTGCTCGCGTTTCCTGTGATTCCAATCGCTCGTCAGATGACGCCAGCAGACCAATGACGTCGACAAATCGTCTGCTTCGCTTCGCGCGCTCCTACGGAACAGCCGAGACCTGTGCGAAATAGACTGACGATCGGCGGGCGTGGGAGGGCGTCGCGTAGCGGGAAGAGCGAGTTGGAAGGGGAAGGCTTGCACGGGAAGAGCGCGTGGAGGGGGCGTCTATTGGGGAGCGCATACCTCGGCGATAAATCTTACTAATGAAAATTTACCTGTCAAGATAAAGCGTCGATTCGATGGACTGGGTCGCTGACAACACGGGCCTCGTCGACGAATTGCCTGAACCACGAAAGCTTCGCTCCCACCGGAATACTAATACGATTTTCCACATCACAGCGAGGCGCTTCCGGTAGTCCGCCGCCGCATCAGACCCCTTTGCCAGCTCAGCCGCTAGTAAGGCCGCTCATCGTTGAGTCACGTGACGTGGTCCTTGGGACACGTGCGAGACACGTGACCTCGTGTATCCGTAGCTGAAGACGTCGGTGCTCGATGTGCTAAAGTCGGCTGTAAAGGCCCATTTATATAGCGCTCTACGGATGCCGTTAGGTCATTTAACGTCGCCAAGTTCAAAGGGCGATTTATCGTAGAAGAAGAACAAAGGGATCTGTGCATCTAGCAATTAAGTCTGGTTTATTTACCAGAGTACATGCACTGGATGAAGTTGTTATCATCGACGAGAGAACAACGCATTACGATCCCACTTGCTCTTTTCCCAAGGCAGCTTCCGGCACAATGCAGATCCAGTCATGTGTTATGGTGTCTATACCATTATGGTAATACCATCAACCAGTTTCTCCATAGTGTTGCTTCTGTGATCATAATAACCACAGTTTGATTACAAACACAATATTAACGATTGTTGATGAGCTATTACATGAGAAGTTAACTGTCGGCAGACATGTAAGGCCACATTACGTCATGCATCTAATTTAACCAACACCGCCATAATTATAAGACAAAATTTACTGAATGATGGGAATAATAAATTTTAGCTTAGGTCTGTTATATTAGCTTTTCATATTCGGTCATTAAAAAGACATCGCATGCCGCTAATTGAACGAACTTGCATTGAGGATGTAATCATTGGCAAGAAACGAAGGCAGACCGACAGACAAACGGACAGACAGACAGACAGACAGGAAAGTGTAATAGAAAGACAAGTGGGTTTACAACTACAAGATCAATATAGGGAGACAGAGAGACAGTCCAACAGACATGTTGGACTGGACTGATATTTGGGTAGAGTTATGATCAGTAGGGTATACCCTTTGGATGGCTAGTGCTCAGGTCGGGGGACTGAGTCTACATCAGTCTCGATATCTTTCCCTCTTAATCGCGTTCGCTTTTTGTCGATTTCTGCCAAGGGAAATCGGATGAGACCGGGTTGGATTGGTGGAGAGTGAAGGAGTGGGGGAGTGGAGTAGAGGTTGGGGGTGGGTGGTGCACCCACCCCATCGAACGAACCAGAGTTAAGTCATTTCACCATAAAGGTCAAATGATCATCGTGTTTCGTCTGCTACTCGTTTCCTTTCCAGAGATAAACCGGTCCTTCCTCTAATCAACTCTCCTCTACTCTAACCTGGTTCCATGTTTCTGAAAATTAGTCAAACATTTGTGTGCCTAAATCACACGTCAGCTGATTCACGAATGTAATGTAACGTAATGTAATTCTTCTAAAATTTCTCAGCGCCTACGAAGCCTCCTTGGTCTATGCAGCGTCAGATTATAAAATATTATCGATATCTAATGTAGAGCCAATGACCAACAGCACTAGATACAGATTAGTACGAAAAGACATGAGCCATTGAGCATGCAGAGAGGTACAGAGGAAGAGCTAGATACAGAGGCAGAAAGATGGATGGTAAAGATGGATTGTGAATATATATCCATGTGCTTAAATCTATCCATCAATGAATGTTTCAACTTCCAGCCTTCAAGTACACCTCTACATCGCTTTACTATTCGATCACTTTAACAGAACGAGCAATTCAAGCATCCATTGAGTGGTTACTCCGATCATTCCAGTTACTCCCAATCACTCTATCGATGGAATCAGTCAATTGCTCTTTCCAGTCAATCATATATCTGCCTCTGAATTGTTTCCCCCTTTGGCCTTTGAACCGTGTGGATGATGTGGGGTATTCCCCATCATCATCATCATTCTCATACAACAAAATGCCCCAGGAACCTCTTCAAATTCTCCTCTCCACCAACCATCGGACCACTTCCGCTGAGTTTTGTCGAGAGTGGACAACCCTTCGCTTTAGGCAAAGGTTTCCCCCACATAGCAGCGATAACGTCAATCGAGCGGTCCTCGAAGGCGGGAAAGCACCTGTTCTCTATAGAGTACTATGTTGACAGTTCGGGGGTGCTGCCTTTTTTGGGTATATAGGGCTAGGGGCGCCGATCTTCCGACAGTTTGTCGGTATCCTGTCGATGGCATGCTGGTGTCTTTTATTTATGTTGCTTCTTTGTTTCACGTTTTGCATGAATTCGCGATAAACTGTTGCGGTCCCGTATCTTCCGTTAAATGCCCATCCTCTCTTTGATCCGTATCCACTTGAGAAACTATTTGCTTCTTTGTAAACGTCGTTCACAGTTGTCGGCTCCTCCATCTGGAACTTTCTGCCTCCTGTAGGAGTGCTTCATAAATGTTTGAATAAAATAAAATACAAGAGTGTTCACAGCTCTCCTATAGCGAAACTGTCTTTCGCTTTAAACTCAAAACCAGCCTCTTCTTATAAGCTATTAACGTTGCCTCATGTTTAACGTGCTTCTAAACTTTGTGAAAGGGTCTAAGCTATTACAGTTGCATGTAGGTCTATCATGTTACACGTATTTACGTACGCGCCCTCCATTCATCTGAATGTGTTACCATTCCTTCTGGGCATCTCCTTACGTCCCACTCTCCCTCTGTCTCTGTCTCTGTCTTTCTCTGTGTCTGTCTGTCTCTCTTTCTCTCTCTCTCTGTATGTCTGCTTCTGTCTCTCTGCCTATGTCTCTGTCTCTGTCGCTGTCTTTCTCTGTGTCTGTCTGTCTCTCTTTCTCTCTCTCTGTATGTCTGCTTCTGTCTCTCTGCCTATGTCTCTGTCTCTGTCGCTGTCTTTCTCTGTGTCTGTCTGTCTCTCTTTCTCTCTCTCTCTGTATGTCTGCTTCTGTCTCTCTGCCTATGTCTCTGTCTCTGTCGCTGTCTTTCTGCCTCTGTCTCTGTCGCTGTCTCTATGTCTCTGTCTATCTCTCTCTCTCTTCCTCTCTCTCTCTCCTCGACACCTATTTCTACTCTTGAAGTTCTCGAACTGGGAACGCTACTGAGTGACCACTTCTGGGATTGGCGCTGTATAAATCAACAAAAATGATGCAATATCCACCGTTGCTTCACCTTGACCGTGTGCCATTGCCTGTCTTGACACCGAATGTGACCCTACTCTTGGGACTTGATTCATAAGAGTTTGTTTCCTGACGTTGTTTTCTTTGTCGGTGATAGATTTAGGATATTTACATTTATATTGTCAACCTCCGAATCTGTCATTGTCTAAAGATGCAAATTTACCATCGCAATTAATCCATCAGTTGTCAGCTGCTGGACCAAGGAGGAACTGTCTGCCGCTTCCCCAAGTGATGCTGATTAATTGGTTGTTTTGTGAAGTAATTGACACCAGCCGCTGTAGCGGCAACAAAACATCATCAATTTACTTCAACCTCTGTCATACAAGATACATTGAAGATACATTGAAGATACACTGAAGATACATTGAAGATACACTGAAGATACATTGTAGATACATTGAAGATACATTGAAGATACATTGAAGATACATTGAAGATACATTGAAGATACATTGAAGATACATTGAAGATATATTGAAGATACATTGAAGATATATTGAAGATACATTGAAGATACATTGTAGATACATTGAAGATACATTGAAAATACATTGAAGATACATTGAAGATACATTGAAAATACATTGAAGATATATTGTAGATACATTGAAGATACATTGAAGCATCCAAGGATTCTTGCGTTTATTGAGGCGGTCTTTCTACCGCGATAGTTCGAATTTCGAAAAGTTGTGAACAAGTAAATATAATAGGAACATAGATAGGTTAATAGATAGGTTAATAGATAGGTTAATAGATAGGTTAATAGATAGGTTAATAGATAGGTTAATAGATAGGTTAATAGATAGGTTAATAGATAGGTTAATAGATAGGTTAATAGATAGGTTAATAGATAGGTTAATAGATAGGTTATATAGACAGACAAATAGACAAGTTAACAGGCAGGAAGGTAAGCAAGCAGGTAGGTAGACAAATCAGGCAGGCTGATGGATAGGTAAAAAGATAGGTAACATGGAAATAGGCAGGGAAAGAAGTAGTTGGGTAGATAAACAGAAAGGTAAATGGAGGTGTAGATTGACAGGCCAACAGGTGAGCCGATTGACATACAATAGACTGCTGACAGGCAAGTATAGGTAAACAGACAGTCATGGAGACACAATAATTATACTACGATCGTGTAAAGACGTTTCTACGCTGTCTAAGTTTATATAGCGCCTCATCCGTCAAGCAAATGCTTGTGAAGACAGGTAGACCAACAATATCGATCAATCTGAAAGATCTGAAATTTAGATCAACCAAAGCTGGCGCTATATAAATGTTCTATGAATCGAATTAATGACGCTTTCGTTGATACTTTGATTCTAGGCAACAGCAACAGCAACTGGCGGCTCCTGATCTGCGAAGATCCTCTCCATCTTCAAGAGGATCTTTGTTTACGAACTTCGAGGATGTCCAGGTAGATATATTGACAAACTGAGTGATCAATAGGACGAATGAATGAAAGGATGAATGGATGGATGGGTGGATGTATATCGATGGATGGAACGGTGAATGGACGGATGCATGAATGGGAAGGTGGATGGATGGACGAATGGAAGAGTGAATGGGAAGTTGGATAGATGAATTGATGGATTCAGGGAAAGAAGGTAGCTAGGTGGATGGGTGGAAAGACTAAATTTAGGATATATGGGTGGGTGGGTAGACGGATGCGTGTTGGAAAGACAAATGGAAGAATGAATTTAAA